>JAODJW010000135.1:16575297-16598038 GCA_026777045.1 Hyperopisus bebe | reverse complement strand
AATGCCATTCGCTCCCATTATAATCGAATGCCATTCGCTCCCATTATAATCGAATGCCATTCGCTCCCATTATAATCTCACTGCCCCTTTAGGTTGCAAGATTCATTATTTGCATGATATGATTTATATTTGATATCAAAGCATGGAGTTCATCCTATTAGAATGTTGATGTATCTTTGCCTTTTATTTTCTTATTTTGCCCTCATTTATTGCTTCTCATCGGTATCGTGTTTAAGGCAGGTTTGTAATGTCTGTTAATCAGTCGGAGCTGCCTGTTTAAATGTGTTGGATTTTACCACAATAATTTCCCTCCTTGGTGAACTGACCACGGAGTCTCTCTCCAGGATTGTATGTCTTTGGTAAAAATGCTGCGTGCTGAGGTGGGAGGAGCCGATGTGGAGGCCAGACTGATGGAAAAGCTGACAGAGATCCTGAAAAACACAGACATTAAGGTGGGGACAGTGACATCACTGTTTCTGTTGTCATTACAGTTATATCACTCATGTAAACATCGTTTCAGTGAGGCATTTGTAGCATATTTTTCCTGTTTTGATGTCACATATGTATATTTTGTAAAACTGTGAGCAGTTCCTAAACAAAGGTGGGTGGGTGGATATTATGGATTTATTTTTAAATGGGTGGAGTAAATTTAAAAAAATGTTAGCTTGGTTGGGCCGTGTGTTCATCTGCGCAGTGGAACCATTGCATGTTTACCTTTGCCAGGCTGTCTGTTTTGAACACACTGTGCGTTTCATGTAAATGTTACCCCTATGTCTACATCAGCGAGTTTCAGAGACAGTGCTGAGAGAAGAGAGAGAGAAGCAGATGGCGCTGGAGAAGGAGGTGGAGGCTCTGAGGCAGGCCACCAGAGACCGGGAGAGGGACCTGGATACTCTGCGTTCAGTGCTGCAGTGTAATCAAGACATTATTGACGTGAGTCGCCATATTCCCCCAGGGTTTGGAATGAGTTTTTTTTTATTGCACTACGGAGTTGCATCAGCTCATGTAATTTTAGATGTTCAGGTTCCTATAGTTCTGGACTTCACCCAATTTAAGCGAAGTCCTCCCTTCGTTCGCCTCAGGGATTACGGGTGGAGCTTGGAGAACGCGAGCGAGTGCTCGGGGAGGGACAGCTGGAGAGGGAGGCGTGGAGACAGAGGGACCAGGCCCTGACCAAGCTGCTGCAGGAGAAGGAGGCCCTGACCTGCTGCCTGAGTGAGGCGCTGGAGAGCGCCCTGAAGGATGTTCAGGTAGGACGAGGGGGCAGATCACATTACAGAATGCATGCATAACATAAAACTACAGAAACTGGCTATAATGTCCACATACTAAATTAATCACCAATATTTGATTTCCTCAGCCAGTGAAAACCACTGGTCGCCCCACCCCCCCGCCAGAATGTTGTCATTCCACCCTACCCTGCTTACAACCTGCCACATTCATTATGAGCCCATTAGGGACTATATAGGTCTGATTATAATTGGGTTGGAATGAAAACATTCTGGCAAGGGGTTCTCCAGAAGCGGGACTGAGAACCACTGGGGTAAACAAAAGTTAGATTTCATGGTGACTTTCCCACTAATCAGTAAATTCTAAATATCTAATATTCTAAATACTGTGAATAATTATTTCCAATAAATAAGTCGCATTTCTCAATCTTAAGTTTGTTAAATCATCACACGCTTTATATCATGTCTTGTTTCTCATTCCTGTAGGCTCTTTCAGACTCTGTGATTGGACAGGGTTTGTCAGGTGGTGGGGCTGAGGGTGCACTGGCCTATCAGCTGAGAGAGAAAGAGACTATGGTATCAGGCTGGCTGAAGGACAGGGAGAAACACAGCGCCTCCATGTGGCAGGAAGTCAATCAGCTCACTACAGCCTTACAGGAGTTACAGACAGCGGTGCAGGTGAATTGTGAACTTCCTAAGTAGTGGCATAGATGTACCCGAGACTGGTTATATTATGAAAAGTAAGATATAGCTCCCAGGGGTTAATGTATTCCTCCATATTCTCAGTCTTATTATTTAAAGCGAATTGTGAAGCTGAAAAGTGAAGAAAAACTTCTAAACTAATGTCACTAATTCCCAGTTTATACTCTGTTGCCTCTAGTAAACAATTCAGGTTTATAAAAGGTACTGAAAGAACTTCAGTCTATGGGATGGGATCAGTGCTGTCAAAACCTCAGCTTTGTTTCCATTGTTCCAGTGTCCTTGCTGCTATTCAGATACCTTCACATGAACGTTCCTTTTCTGCAGGCACAGAGGGACAGCCATGGTCAGACGGTGTCGACATTAACAGCACAGCTCAGGAACACCCAGAAGGAACTGAGGGAGCGGGAGAAAGAGAGCAAGACGACACTTCGGGAGTGGCAGAGAGAGAGGGAGGACAGAAGCAGGGAGGAGAGGAAGCTACGAGAGAATCTGGAGAAGAGAGATGAGCTGATTCAGGTACTGAGCACATTTATATGGGCGTGCAGTAGAGCTTTGAAGATGGTGACGTGCACTGATGGTCCTTCTCTCCCGTGAGCTAGCAGGTCCTATTTGATTCCGAGGAGCGAGACCGTCAGCTCGCAGAACTCCAGCAGAACGCTCTTTCCAAGCTGGAGCCTCGCACGGCCCTCAAGGACACGCTATGAAGGAGCATCTCTCCAAAAGCAGCCGCGGCAAAGAGGGCGGCGGCAGATTCCTGCCATGTGCTCCGGACGTCACATTGACGCAGACGTGCAATTAAAGAATGCGTTTGTCTCTCGTCTGTGCCAGGTGGTATGTTGGTTATAGAAAGCAGCTGATTCAAGTATCATAACAAAGAACAATTCATTCCAGGGTGTAGGAGGATATGCACGTTTGTTTTTTCGTTTGTTTGTTTTTACCACCATATTGTAAACAGCTGCACTTTAACTGTGTGGTAATTGGGTATAAAACTGTTTTGCTATTACGGTCAAGTGGTTGTTTGACCTGTCAGTGTGGTGATGCTATTGCACCTCTTCAGAGGTGAATTACTCTCTGTGCTTTTTTGTTTCAAGCCTTAACGTGCACGACTTGTACGTCAGTGTATGGTGTGGTGTTCAGGTATTCCAGGGTTCATTGTTTTCTTTACAAATGGCGGACTGCTTATGATTCAGGTTATTGAACTTAACCAGTGAACTCATGTAGTGTTTTCACAATTGAAACCTTATCCATCTGATCAACAGTTAAATTTCAAGTATTTTTCTAAATGCAATAATAATGATGTGGAACTTGTGCCACCTGGGACAGAAGCTTATGTTTTTTTTGACCAATAAGTAACCCCTCCAAACCTAAAAAATTAAAGATTTTTTTGCCTTTAACTATAGAAGTTATATGCTAAATTGCTAATAATTAACCTCAGACACCAAGTTGCAGGCAGTGACATCACAGTTGTATTGGCATTACAATTAATTTTTGTGTCAATTGTGTAAATGTTTGTGAGGTATTTAACGTTATATTATTGTGTTCATTACACTACTTTGTATCATATATATATATATATATATATATTGTTAACCTATGTGTGAACAGCTCCTGGACATGGCTGGATGGATGGATATTATGCATTTATTGTTAAATGGTTGGAGTAATTTTATGCATCCTCAGATTAAAGTTATTTAATATCCTGGCGGACTTTGCTTGATTTTATCTCGCATAACGCACAACAGTATTTCTTTATCAAATTTCTAGGGTCCTTTTTCATTCTGACAATGGGCGCACGCTGCCCAATCACCATCCGTACCGTGTTTGTAGTTATGGTCGCTTAGGTGACAGCGCTTTGCCATTTCGGAGAAAGTGACCGGACTGGCGGCCGAACAGATGAGTACCATTTACTTACGTAATTAACCACATTATTACTGGAGAGTTGCACTATTCACACATTTGAATGTATGAAAATTGCTTTTTAAAGAAAAACAAGTAGTCATTTTACATAATGTTTTGATTTCAGTAATTGTATTCCAAAATGCAATTCCAAATACCCATATATACGTAAAATTACTTGGATATACAAACTCGCAAGAGCAGCGCGAAAGTTTGATCAAGTTGCCTTTATAGTACAAATATCTGTATAATGAATTGCTTGGGTTCTATCGTTAAGTCACGCTTCGCGTAAAATGCCAGCGAAGACGATCCCACTACCGTCGGCTGCCATCGGACCGCAGTCCTGGCACGACGACGCGGTGCGATCGATCCGCCGAGCCGAGCGGCTGGTGCGGAAGGTGGGAGTCGCCGATTCCGGCTCCAAGAGACCGCGCAGCTGCATCGCCTCTGGCTGCGCCTCTAGACGCGGGGACCCAGGCCGTAAAGCTGAGGGCAGCTTTGTAAAAGAGCATGACGGCGCAAATAAGAATGAAATAAACGATAAAATTATACCCTTATCTGCAGCTGCTACGGTGAGTGTAAGCATCACCATACAAAACGGGATCTATTTTTACTTATTGTTTTGCACATCTTCTTAAACTTAACAATTGTAATATCTACAGTGTGACTGGACATTTTATTAGTGAGAAGGTCACGGTGAACGAACATGTCTTTCCTTTTCAGCGGCCGCGCTCGGCTCTCCTCCCGTTTTATAGCGCCGCGTCCCCTCCCTTCCTGCGGGATCGGTGCCTGGATGCCGGTACAGGTGTAGCTGTGGGGTATATGCGCTGTGTGAGGAGTGTGGAGCTGCTGCTCCGTCAGCAGGCGGGCAAGGTGTGGCTGGAATGTGTAAAGCTGGAGAGGGAGCGGGGCCACCTAGAGGACATGCTGAAAACTCTCAGGAAGAACCTGATGGTCAACAGGAGGAGTGTGGAGGAAAGGACACTGAGACCAGCTCTTACGGAGACTGTAAGCGGGCCGGCGTCGCTGCCCTAGATTGCGTGTTCCTTTCTATTATGGCTTGTTGAATTTCAGAGCATGAGATCTGCTGTTATGCTTGTAGAATAAATTGCATAATTGAGCATCAGATGGGCTTGCATCCCTTCTCAGAATCCGCGTAGAACAGATCGGCTGACTTACTTTCAGGGCAGAGATGGAGCAGACGGCCTCCTGGATTATGAGAAGAGAGAGCTAACTGCACTGAAACGCCAGCTGGAGGGCACACTGCGAAACGCACTGGAACAACTACAGGTACCAACCCTGGGCAATACTGGCAGATACGTGTCTGTGTATTATGAATTATAGTGACTTGGAAATGTTTTGCAAGAGGTCACACTCCAGATGACTCTCATGTGTGGCTCCCCATTGAAGGAATGAGCTACTGAACCAAATCCGGTCATCAGACTCCCTCTTCACCTTCAAGAAACGTCTCAGGCCCCATCTGTTCCTTGAATTCTTCTATTAGCCTGATGCGTTTCTATGTTCCCTGGATGTTTTAATGTGGCACTTCTGGTCACTGAATAGTCTTACTAGGTTCTTGCTCTGTTGGAAGATGTTGTGTAATGTGCTATTTGCCTCAGCTGTATGATACTGTATGAAACAAAAATAAATGTAATGTAATGTTCGATTATTAGATTTTATTTTTTTCGAAGGTTTATTTTACTTTTTGTCTTTTGTTCATCACGGTCTTTCATAGGCCCTGAAACAGTGCAGCAGGATGCTATTAGAATGTTCCAATGAGAGGTTAAGTGTTCTGCATCTACTGCCCCGCACTGGGTCTCACTCTGCACAGGGATGCTGCTCTCCTGATAGAGTCCACCTGGATACCAACCCTGTGGGCCCATACACTCCAGGTACTGCCCATGAGAATTAGTTTCACTTCCTAGGCATGGGTCAACCCCTGCTTACCTCTTTTTGGTATTTCCTATTCTCCCCCTTCTAAGAATGCGAGCAAGCGATGGCATCTTCTTGCATGGCTCTGAGCCAATCACGGTCGCTCAGAGATCAGATCCGGCAAATGATATGTGAAGCCGCAGCCAGACAAAAAGCAGCCCACCAATCAGTGAATGAAGGCCTGGCGAAGAAAATAAAAGAGACTGTCACTCTGAAGGTATAGAGTCAGGGGTCAGGGGTAGCGGGAGGCTCTAGATAACTTTATATGATATTTATATGATAATTAAGTTTCACAGTTTGTCAGAAAAATTCTCATATGCACTATCTAGTATTTTTGGCCAAGATTGTAGTTGCCACATACTTTTACAAGGCTGTTTTAGAAGGTTGTAATGTGTAATTTTGAAGTTTTACATCACAGAAAACAATTTTTTTTGTCATATTCTTTCTGTTTTTCTTGTCTTTCAAAGCAACACCTCACAGTGAGCTCAGCCGCGACAAGGCATGCGATTAGCGGCAAACAAAGGCAGCTGCAAGGCGTCGAGCTCAGCCACGGGAGAGCACTGGTCAGTGTGTGTTCAGTGTGTTTAAATCAGGTTTCGAAACCAGAAACGTTTCCCCATTACTGTCTATTTTGTTTTGGTCAGGGACCAGTGTCCTGTAGAGATCTGCAGTCCAGAGAAAGGCTGGACAGGCCAGTGGTTCAGTTATACCAAAGACACCCTGGTAATCAGCTGTCTGAGGCTATGCACATTGTACAGGTAACTGAATTTTGGTTTGATTTGGAGTGACCATATTTACTTTCCTTTATGATGTTTAAAATATATATTCAATCACAGATAGTTTTTCTTATGATGCCTTCATGTTTTTATCCTCCATATTCCAGAATACATAAAAATAATGTTTTATTATTATTATTATTATTATTATTATTATTATTATTAACAACAACAGTAATACATATTCTTTTTCCTGACTGCTTACTATTGCAAACTCAAATTGTTATGAGATCTGTAATATTATATGTACACTGCATCTCTCAGAAAAAATACTAAGTTTAAAAGGCAAACAATATCTGTATATGAATACATTTATCCTCCGACTTCACATGAAGGGTTAGGGCAGCACAGTGACTCTGGGTTGAGGGTTTCATATCACCGCTCTGCGTGTGGAGATTGCATGTTCTCCTCATCTTCTCCTCATGTTCTCCCCATGCTGCATTGTAATGTCTGTGTGTTAAGCTGCTTTTCACTATCTGTTACTTATTATTTATATTCTGCTAGCTGTCCTTTGTATTGGGTCTGGTTGCATTCTGGGGCCATTCCAGTAAAATGTGATGAATTTAAACGTGTTGATTGGTTCCTGTTCCTCAGGGTACCGCCAAGCTCCGACAGAACCTGTCCTCCCTGGGTGGAGAACTGGGCCGCCTCAACGGGGCTCACATGCAACTGATGGAAAACCTTCAAGGGAAAGAGGCAGCAGCCCATGTTGACGCTGCAGTTGTCCGGCTTCGGCGACGTCAGACGGATCGCCATTAGGGGACGTTCTCTGATTGGCTGCGGGGATAATGTTAATATTACACTCATGTATTTCATTTTGTGTATTATAACAATCCTGTTCCACTGGATCATCAAGTATTTGGCTGAATTTATTAACCAATGACCTTTTAAATACCAAAGTCAGCCTTTCATGGAATGCATGCAGTCATTATTGTTTTAGAGCTTTTAGGTTACAATTGTGTGCTTTGTATTTGTTGTTATTGCAACAAATTGTGAAGTGCAGTGTTGCAAGTATTACAGAGATCAGATGAATCTGACCTTTTTTCAGTTGTTATTATAATATAAGAGTAATTTTTAGCATTATAAAGATTCATTTTATGTGTATCTGAGATCAAAAACGTCATGTGGTTTTACCGAATTGCACAAATGATCTCGTTTGTATTGTGTAGTGCTGATCATTCACGATCAGGTGTAGAAATAAAGATTTTGAATCCACCTCTTAGCCAAGGGTGGGCAGCTCCTTACAGTATATGTGTATCATTTAATCTCCGTCACGCTTCATGTAATTGCTGAGGCCACCAGTTTCCTTTGAAAAGGTAACTCAAACCTGCAAAACAGCTGACCTCAGTCTGTTCATCTACTGCTTAGCGCATTGAAAATTGATTCTCACTATTTTTAGCGATAGAAATCCTATATGTGTCATTACTCATTGTTGAAATGCACGATTGTTATTATGTTATAAGCGGAGAGCGTTGAGCACCCCTTCAGGATACTAGCTGTTTTTGGAAAACCCCTCGTAGTCCTTCGGGAAGTGGAGCACCAACAATATTCAGACCAAAATCTCTTTACAGGTATAACAGTAAGTGGTGCTGCAGCTTTACTGGTTTGTATTCATGTGGACTACTTTTGTGTGTGTAAGCATTCGATATAACCCTCCCTGCTCTGCACACTTTAATAAATCTGACTGGTCCAGAGCATTACCATGTATTGGTGAAAAAAAATCATTATTAAGTAAAAGTACAGATACCAAAATGTTATTCAAGTAGAAGTCATCCAGTAAAATGTTACTCAAGTAAAACTGTATCAAAGGTAAGAAGTACTACACTTTCAGATCTATTTATCTTACAAAAAGCAACCTATCCTTTCTAAATTGATCCTTTCTAAATTCACCCAACACAAGCCTGAATATCACATCATAAGTTACAGTGTATCACAAGGAAAACTGAGTCACAGGAGGATAGACAAGTGTATATTTTCTTTTTATTCACAAAATAGGATGTTTGTGGGTAATGGTCTCAGTCGGAGGCCGCTGCAGTGCCAATTGCAATAACAGGCTAGCAGTAAGCCTGTGTGATATGACAACATTATTGGTGATCAATGAAATCGACCAACCGACGATTGTCACCGTTGTTGGGGAAGTAGGCTTAGGCTGCACACAAAGCAAGGTAACAAATATTTATGTTATTTTAACTTTCACTTTCAGTTCACCCTTTGAACCAGCGTAATACTTTGAAATGGTACACGGTGTAAAAAGTTTGTGAACCCCTGCTTTTGGTGGCCAAAGACATGTTTTTATTTCACAATTAAATCAAATAAAAAGCGTCCTTAAATGCAGCCCAACAATATCTTCTGGCACATTTTTTGATAACCAGTCTGATAGATACACCTTCCATGCTCCTGCTTCCCGGATGAAGGTAAGTTATCGTCATTTGGTCAGACTTTGGTCATGTGACTTTTTTCCAATATTTTTTTAAATTCTGTAGTAGACTCTAACTCTATTGTGACTTAACAATACTTAAGAAGTACAATTTCACACAGAAAAGTAAACTACTCCATTACAGTAAATAAATTTGCCCCTTTACTTTCAACCCTGGTGGCAATGCTCTTTTTGTATTAAATATGGATTTACAAACAATTATTCAAAATGGCTAACTGCTACCTGGAACTGTAGGTGCTAGATTTTAATATAAAAAACTGTGAACATTTATTTTTAAATAAACTATAAATTCTGAATCTTGATCATAATGACTGTAAATTGCAGTGGCCACAGAAGTTGAAAATAAGAACCTCCGACACTATAGAGGGCGCTATGCTGCCAAATGTTTTTGGAAGGCACAGTCCCCTACCAGCTCCATGATGATACATGGCTGCAACAATGGCAAGATGACTATGTACAGTACAACGCCAAGCTTGATTTTAAATTCAGTTGCTCACTGGAGAGGTATTAGAAGACCACTATCCAATTTGTGTCATTAAATTAATGTTAACTCCTTGGAAGTCAATCAGATGTGATGTCACTTAAGATTTCTGTGCCTCTTTCATTTCCCATCAGACTTGCCTAATGTACACTTGTAAAATACAAAATTCATTAAGTTGCACTTTTATGGTGGTGTATACAAGTATTATACTTATAATTATATATGTAATTAACGAGGTTTCAGAAGTTATTTAAATTGGTGTAAAACTGAGTACTTGTTATTCTGCTATACAGGTTTTAGTCCCTCCCCCAACTCAAAGTATGATGTTTTTTTTTTTGGTGAGGGGGTTAGGAGGACCGACTCCTTATATCATGGTGACAGAGCCCACCTATTCCATTTCACTGCTATCTGCCGTGTCAAGGCGCCCGGGGATGAAATACTGAGTAATACAGGATGTCTAGCTGATCAGCTTCTCAGTGCTATTTAAGCACACAGCAGTAAGGTGACCCTGTGGCGCAACGGTAGCGCGTCTGACTCCAGATCAGAAGGTTGCGTGTTCAAATCACGTCAGGGTCAGTCCTACCTTTACGTGGTGGGAGGGGACTCTGGGTTAAGTATGTGGAAGTCAGCTGTTTCAAATCCTGAGGCCTAAGGAGTCATTTATTCCCCTTTGCACTTATACACAGTCAGAGCTGGATATTTAAATCTTTTGAGAATTTAAGCCTCGAACTTGCAGTGATTTCAAATCGTTCAAATGATTTTAAAAATTAATGTTATTGATTGGTGCTGTCTTTAAGGGTTCAGCCAACTCGTATGCCATCAGGGAAAAAAAAAAAAAAGATTTGAAGAGAATGGCTAAATCTAAGTGATGAATCACTGCGGAACAGACAAACACATGGCTAAACAGCTGCATAAGCTGCGGTAAATAAAATCCCAGGAAACTAGCCACGTGTTTGTCGATTCCTGAGTTATAAGGGAGGCATATAGGACTGGTCACATAGGGACTGGAAGAAATGTAATGACTGGACAGGGAGGGGTCCAAGTGTGGGAGCCTCCAGTGATTCCCCACAGATAAGGAGAGAGTCGAAAACCTGCTTTGTGGAACATCCTCCAGTTACAGGCTAACAAAGGCAAGCAGCTCCAAGGCATGACATAATTCCATATACTTCTAACTAGGGCACAAAGCCACACAATCGATTGAGACAGTACAGGGCTAATAAATGCAAATCGCAAGAAAAAAGGAAAGTAAGCAAAGATCAGGCACAGAAACCAGACCATCATCCCGCCAATCAGCATGGCGGAACATTCAGTACTCCACAAGGAGTTAAATGAAAAACTAGATGCTTTTAATCCATGCCAATTAACCAGGTAGATGAGCCAAGGGTGTGTCTAGTATCCAGGGGGGTCAGACTGGGACCCGGCTGGGTGTGGTTAGAAGGTCTGATGCAGTTCTTGCATTGAGCAAGAATGTTCCTGTTGTCAAGAGTTTGTTGAGCTCAGACTTAAGATACATGTGTGAGGAATATGCAACTTTACAAAGATGGTAAAAAACTTCAAAATTAAATGTGTGCAAGTGATTTCTGAAAAGTTTATAGAGCCGAGGTTGCATTTTGCTCTACAGACTGGAGCGATACAGAAATAAGTCTGTTGAAGACTATCATCCATAGGAATGTAGTTTTTGTTAAATTGGAACACTTAAAAAGTGCTGAAGACAAGCTTTTAGATTTTCAACATTTCATAATATGAGTATTATGTTTGAATGGTGCTAGTGATTACAATTTCATCATATCTGATTTCCCCAGGTCAATGTGTATTTAATCAGTCGCAAGAAAACTGATCTGAGTTTAAACCTGAATTGTAAATGCAGGGATGAGAAAACTGTGTACTGTGGTGTTTTCCTCAATGGCTATAAATATATGCTTGTACTTGTAATCAAAATGCAAGAACAAGAACAAAATATGAACAGCACTGTTTTTATTATAAGCCAAGTAGTGAACAGCCTCCTCTTTCCCTCTGGAAAGTTGATCTATGGAATTTTAATGCTGTAATTATGTAGGTGGGCTTGGTTGTGGAGTGCTTTTAAATAGTCATGTATTGTTATTCCAAATCAAAATCAATTCGTCAGATGGTGTGTTTAGGTTTAAATCCAAGACAAGTATAGAGTGTCAGGGTCAGCCCCTGTTCTCTCACTGTGTCCCTGACATAGAGAGCATGGAGCCAGAAGTCATTACACCCCAAACCTGTTTTCTCTTTTCATATTCAAACATTTCATCTGTGAAGGATAACAGTCAACCCTTCTGTAAATACTCAGCTTTCATCTCCATTCCTTCAGCTTCATTGTTCCAAACTTCTTTTCTCTACCTCAATTTCCTTGAGTCACAGGATTCCAAGTCACTTGACAGCACTTGCTCTCTGCTTATCATCAAGCTTTAGGAAATCATGTTACTTTAACGTCATTTCTGCATTCTGTTCCTCATTGCCTCTCCCCTCTCAGGAGTTCTATTGGTTAATGCTAATGCTGTCTTATATTGTTAAATGTAACGATGGTTAGTTTATACCTTTGCTTTTCATGCACTGTTAGTTTCCATTTAGACAAATTACATACTGACTTCAGTTTTGTCATTAAACTGTAAACATCTAATTGAATTGGGTGGGATGGGGACATATTTTGAGATTATTGATAAAATCGGAAAAATTTGGTAAGTAAACAAAGAAAGAGTAAAAATGACAGGGGATTGATATATGGCACTACTGCTAGTAAAATTGTTATACTGCTGATTTACCTTAGTCAAGGTAACATCTTTATTGTACTACAATTCACTCCTTTTTTAAATTGTTGTTTATATGCTAATACTTACAGTATATGAGTAGCTGCATGAAAATCGAGCTGCAGTATATTTGCATCACTGAAATAAATATCCGACACCTGATGCCTGCATATTTCTTACTTGGTATCTCTATCAGTCCCTCTGTTGTGTTATACCTGCGTCTTTCCTCCCATCTCTGCACTGCATCAGGTTCCCTCTGAAATGTAACACTGGCCAGCTCTGTCTTTCCAGCAGGCCGGTCGGGAACTGAAGTGAGAATCCACTTGCTTTGACGCAAATGCTGCGTCCGTCGGTCTTGAAACTTCCAGTTAAGGAAACTGCAGCATCACCGGGAAACCAGTGTTCCCGCCAGAGTCTTGCAGGTTATGACACATTCTTCAGATTACACAATGACTTTCAGTTTGGAGAACCTGTCAGGGACTGTACACTGTACACTGTACACTGTATGGGGATTGTACCCCAGGGATTGTACATTTATTTGGCTTTTGATGAGCATTATTTTTTACCAGTTTATGAAGAACATTAACTAAGGTTACTTCCCATCCAAATAATGACTTAGACAGTGAGCCACGCTAAAATGGACCACGCCCTGTGTCAGTGTAATAAAGAGAAAAACCTTGTCATCATAAGCTGAGAGGTAAACCTACATCTGGGCCTCCGAGATGGGAATTTTCTCTACTCTGTCCTCCTTACTAGTCAGTTCGGGCGTGTCAGAGAAGTCGCCTTTCTACCCACAAGCTCCAGAAAATGCTGCTCTCTTGACTCGCGTGTGCATTTTTAACACTTTGTCCTCATTTGCACTAGGCGGCCATGTTGTCTTGTATGAGAAAATTTGTGCCTTCTCCTCCCTGTGCAGCCTGACCGGAGAGAAGCTTGTCCTGGGAGTTAACTTCACTGTCAATAATGACCGCTGCGACACGAAGCTCTGCAACGGAGTTGCTGCAGAGGAATCTCACGGGACCACCGCAATCCTTTTACTTCCTACGTTCACCTTACTCTGTGGTAATTAAATCCAGCAGCACCAACTCAAGTGCTGGAGGCTTTCTTGTAAATAAATAGCCCTTGCAGATGAAAAACAATTATTCCTCGACGCAAAATGCAGTTAATGTTTAGTGCAGGTAATGGCACGTCAATAGAAAATGCATGTCACCCTGCACAGTAAATATTACAACTGCCTCAATATAGCATGAATCTAACACTCAGTTAAATCCACTTCAATATTTACCGTAGGATTAATCGACTATTGCTTACATGCTTTCTTAGTCACTGACAACCCACAAGATTTTTTCACAAGTTAGATGCAAAGAAATACAAGCATACCCTCTCTCACACATGGGTATTTTACTGTCATTTGAAACGAGCCACAAAAATAAATTAATCTGAAGCATTATTCACATTTTTTCCCAGCTGTGTTAGGTTTTAGCGCCCCCATCTGGACATCATAAACATAAAACAAAGTTGTAGATGGGAGCTTACGTAGGTTCAGGTGCCCTGCTAGAGATTTTGGGCCCCATGAATGCATATCATTTTGCGCCCCCCCCCAGTCTGGACCAATCCAGTTATTTTTCAAATTTTTAGGCCCCCTGTCACTCAGGGCTCCTTGGAATCATCCTAACTCCCCCAACCCCCAAGCATAGGTTTGCAGGTATTTATTGTTTTCAACCTGGAAAGTGAATATTTCTCTATTGAATTCACACTATAACTATAAATTTAGCTTACATTCAAACTTTCGTCCATTTACTATACTGGTACCTGGGCAGTTTATTTCACATACTTTTGGATACAGCATTGCTTAAATGGTTTTTCCGAGAAAGCATTTTAAGGTTGTTTTATACCCGCTCTTTCGAAATTATCTGCTTATTATTAGGAAGAAGGGTGAATTTGAAATATTGCAAGTTAAAAATGTGCAATCACTATGTTTCTATTGAAAGAGTATAGGCTAAAGTGAAATGTGCATAACACAGGTAGAACATGGAAAGGCCACACACATGGGGCAGAGGCTGCACTCAGACTCCCAAACCCTAGAGATATAAGCTGCCAGTGCTACCGGCTGAACCATCATGTCACCATTGAACCAGACAATGTTTCTTAATGTGGTGATCCCTGGTAGGGTTCATAGTGCATAACATTAATTTATAGCAGGTACAAAGCATTTTAAAGTGTATATTACTAATTTAGATTATTCTGCTACGCTATATATTTTATATAGCCAAATGTTAACGTTGGTTATTTCTCTTTTGCCCAAAAGAAATACTTCAAAAAAGATATCCTTTTCTACGAAAAAAAATGTATCAAAACTCCTTTGCTTAAGGTACAGGTTGAACAATTATATACATTCAACAAACGTCTTCATCTCGCCCACATCTAATACATGCTATTATCGATGAATACCTCAACAACAAACAGATTTAACAGCTAAGGCTATTTGGCTAACTAGCTAGGCGGCCAAAACAGAAGAAAAGCGTAGCTAGCTGGCAAGCAGATAACGGACCGCGTTAGCTTTAGCTTCCAGCTAACGACGTCACACCTCGTAAAATAAATGTTAACAAGGCAGTTTAATTAAATACTCTGTCATAAGGGTTAAAACAGACCTGTAATTAATTCGTTATTTTGTCATATTACCCTAATCGCATTTAGCCTCGGGTCAAAAAAATAAACAAAAAAAAACATTAGCCTCGGGTAAGTTAAGATAAGTTTGAAAAGTCAGTCTAACGTAACTCTCAATAAATAGACAATAAATACGACCAATGGCTAATGAATACAAGTTATACTATAGCGAGTGAGTCAGCTGTGGAGCACTTAATAAAGTGGATTTTATAACATTTTTTCTTCAGGGGTATGATACTAAAATAATAAAAAAAATGTAATTTATAGTATTTATTAACGAGAATGGTCCGCTGAGAACCACTAATTTATACGTGTTACTTCGTATACACTAGCAATAGACACTCACATTTATTTTTATTGAGAATAAGTTTATCAATATAAAGTGATATCAATACCAAATACTTAAAATCAGTTAGTAGAAAAGGTATACAGCATCAAAATAATTCACATCATTATTGCATTTGAAGCATTTTGTGTATGTTTTAACTTGTGTTGAGAAAATTAATGATGTTTAGTTATTTTACAACCGCAACCGGTTATTTTTGCTTTGTGGTTGTACTTTGGATCATTAATTGCCCATCAGTGCGGAATGGCACAGTCCAGTGAAGATCCTGAGGGAGGGGGCATGAGCTCCAGGCCAGGGAACCTTCCGGAAGATGAGGAGGAGGAGGAGTCCTACGAGGTGTGGGGCACACATCTACATTGTTATGATTGTAAAGACGTCTCTTTTTTATTCAGTGAATTAGGCATAACATATTAACTAATAATATATTCATTTTTGCTAAGAAAAAAGTATGTTCTTTGTTCAGAATTTTCCCCGTTTTTTTCTTCCTTATTCTCACGTTAGTGTTTGTGTGCAGTACTTTATAAGGGTATCCATATAATGTGAGCGTAAAGGGGCTCAAGGCAGGGGATTTTGATTTTTAATGACAAATGTATAGTTTTGTGGGTTAAATTTCTGTATCTTGTGCCTTAATTTCTGTATCTCTCAGGTATATCTGAGTGTCCTGGTTCACCATGGGCAGGTGGGGCTCAGCTTTTATGACAGTAAGGACTACAACTTACACTACATGATGGACACTGTGGATGATCAAAACCTGCAGCTTTTAGACAGAGGTACCTGCAGAATGGAGCAGATTTGCTGACATGAAATTCACTGAAAGCCTCAATGAAGGTTGTATTTATACCAGTGTGTTACTCTCTACAATCCTGTAGGTTAGTGATTCCCAATCTGGTCATCAGGGACCCACAGACAGTCCATGTTTTTGCCTGGGAGCTGGGAGTGAGCAAAAATGTGGACAGACTGTGGGTCCCCGATGACCGGATTGGGAAACTCTGCTATAGGTGAATTTCTGAATAGACTGTTTTCCCGCTCTCTTCCAGTTGTGCAGGAGGTCAGGCCTAGTGTGCTCATTACCAGTGCCAAACAGGAGCATAGCATGGCCAAGTTTATTAAGGCCATTGGTGAGTCTCCATGCAATGACTGTGCAGGCATGAGCAGATGTGCCACACGGGCAGGTGATTCAAGAGCATCTGCTGAGCCCTGTTTCATATCAGCATTCCTTTGGGGACATTTTAGGCTGTTACACATGTTAGATTTGATGACCTCAGAAGACCCCTGTTTCTGCATTCTATAGTATTCACAAATGTGCAATGGGAGGTGTATTAGACATATTATAGAATAATTTGGTATAGCATTCCAAAATTTTTCCTTTGTCCAGTAATAATATTTGGCTCCTGAAATACTGTATTGATTGCTGCACCATATGCATTTCTGCCAATTTTCTGAAGCTGGTAGAATATAAAATATACCTTGAACACAGTCACTTATTATTTGGTATATTTAAAATGTTGTTATTATACAGCATGTAATCTGATCTTCATTTTTCTTCTTTTCCAATCACAGAGAGAAAGTCATACAACAAGCCAGAGATTGTCCTGTATCCTAATGTTGATTTCGGTAAGACAAAACGTTGATCTGTATGATTTCCTGGTGGGTTAATGTAAAATTAAATTATTGTATTTGCAGTAAAAAGTGAAAAAACAACAGTGTATAGGCTAAAATAAAGTTTAACAGTTTTCCTCTAATGGCTCATTGTTATTGACATGGAGAAGGTTTTGGAATTATTTACCAAAACAAAGGTGCAAATAGGCAAGGGTCCGATGTTGTGTCTATAATTCAGCTCCACTTAATAATTCTGCTCCAGCTCTTTCTCCACTCTGCTTACCCTCCCCAGGAGTGGAGCTCACCAAACAGAGACTGCTCTCAGCCCACCTACCCTTCCTTCCTTCTTCCATCACAGAGACAGAGAGAATCCCCTACCTTTCCTCCTGCATCCCCTTTGACTGCACTCTCATGGTAAGGGGTCTTCTTCAGATCTATGGTTTTTTAAATGATGCAGATCACTCACATATTAATGAGTAATCAATATCTATTTAATATGTTAGTTTAGCACCCGTAGCCTGCAGGATAGGCTCTGGACCCCCTGTGACCCTGAATAGGATAAATGTTTTCAGAAAATGGATGGATGGATGGATGGATCAATGTATTAGTTTAATAGTGCATCAGTTTTATTTCAGTTGTTATAGAACTGAAATATAGATCCCACAGTTTTTTGTTTTTGTCAATTCAACGTTTATATTTGTTTAATGCCATTTAATTGATTTTCATAGATCTTTGGGTGTACAATTTATATATACTTCTTGTTGAGAAAATACTAGTCGTTAAGAACACAATCTTGTTACAGTGTGATTTATTGATTTCCTAATTAGGAGGTTTCAGTATTTTTCTTTGTAGCCAATTCTGTGCCCAGTGTTCTGTCTCTGTAACGCATTATGTAATCAGTAATTCCGTATGTTTATTCACATAGAGTATAAGGCTGTACTTGATTGTGATGACCATTCCTGTCTGCTCTGCTCTTTCTTCCTCTTTCCAGATGCGGTCTTTGGGGGCACTGCTGAAATGCCTAGACAGGCGTAGGGTTGGGGTTCAGCTTGAGGACAGCAGCGTGGGAGTTCCCATTTTTCATTTCCTCCCATACACACTGTAATACTGCGTTTCCTTGTATTCACTCTGTATATATGCATCTGTTAGTGTTCTTTGTGACAATGCTCCCTCTTTTCTCTGGGCAAAGGTACCTCTTATCTCTGTCAAAAATTCTTTATAATAGTATCTTTTTTCTTCTGTTATTGTTTATGTGTTTGCTCCCCTACATTGAAGTTTTAACGTATGTTTCCTACCATGTATTTGTAAATCAGTGTGTTCTGGTGTCAATTGTCATAGTTTGACTTTCGTTGACAGGAAAGATGTGGTATTTGTAGACAGAGACACTTACAGGTCAGTCATTTTTATTAATTCCCAGAATATATTTACTGACCCTTTTATTCATAGAGGCTTAAAATTCCTGCAGCTAGACAGTTCAGTAGAGCATTTCAGGATAAGATTCCTGCTGCAACTTTCACAATCAGATTCTGTAAATAAAACTGTCCCACGGTCATAATCCCATTTCTTGAAACTATATTTTTACACATTGCATGTAGATTAGACTCAGCTCCCTGTGGTGATGGGTGCTATCTTCCTGCTATTTGGTTCGCTTACTCTGGATTGGTGTGTCATATTAGTGTCCTCCAGGTTTTTAAACTGGAGCTGCACCCCTCTGTGTACAAGCTGCAGTCAGGAGAAAAGGAAGGTCTCAGTCTTTATGGTGAGCTACATAGGCAGACTTCAGGTCTTTGGGGCCTGTTTCTGCTCAGAATGTTCTTGCCACTTAAACTACAGTATTGCTATATTTTTCTTAATAAAGAACTTCAGGACATATTGATACATAGTTTGTGAGGTACACTTTGATATGCTAAATGTATCAGATTATTTAATTCATATATGCTAAAATGTTCTCAGTTAAACTGGTGCATATCTATATTTCAGAGATGTATATTGTTTTAATGAATCCGTAAACACATCTGTGTTTTAGGGATTTTAAATCGTTGCAGGTCTAAGTTTGGCTCCAGATTGCTCCGGTAAGTCCCTTTGGGTAATTTCATTCAAACTGAAAATTTACACAAAAATACGGGTCAGATAATTCTAGGTAATACTGAGTTAAACTGACACTTGAATGCATGTGGGGTGCGGATACTGGGCACTGTCAGTCACTGCCTGCTTCAATTCAAAGGAAACTGGTAGGAAGCTGCCCGAAGCAGTTAGTGATTGGCAGCTGAAGTCACCAGCACTGGCTTTGAAAGGCTCACTTTACCCAGAACTACATTGTATAAAGTCACATCATTCCTGCTGCAGCTCTGCCACCTGCTGTCCGTCAGGAGATGTAATTTCTTTTCTCTTCTTTTTCTTCATTCTTCCCTCTTCTGTCTTCATACTTATATCCTCTCTGCCTTCTGGTTTTCTTTTACTTAGGTAATAGTTTAAAATTAAATCATTAAATCTGTTTCTTTGTTTAATTCTTTGTCCTTTTTGTAACTCACGTTTTAACATGCACTGACCTAAGTGTAAAGCTGTCACTATTCTCTAGGCTGTTTCATCACTCTGCAGAAAATGAACCATGATAGACCTGCTCAGTTGCAAGTAACAAAATGAAAAATACTCATCTGATCTACAGCATGTATGATAATAATGATGGTTTATATCAGTCAGGAACTACATGCCATCCAGGATGCCTTCCTCCTAAAACCCCATGATTTCTGAGACAGGCTCCAAATGAATGCAGCCTTGACCCGATATGTGAAGATGGCTGGATGGCTGCTGTCTCCTGCACTCTCTCCTCTGCCTCCCCAGCTCCTTCCCTTTCATGAGCAGGTGGCTCTTCTCTGGATTTAGCCGCCCTTCTCTTTTCCAGCCAGTGGTTCCTGAGGCCCTCCCGCGACCTGAGAGTACTGACCAGGAGGCAGGAAGTGGTGCGCTTCTTCAGCTCCCCGCGCAGTGCTGACATGCTGAGCACGCTGCAGGGCTGCCTGCGCAACATCCGGAGCATCCCGGTAACACAACACAGGCCCTGACATGCAGTAAAATTCCCTTAAAAGTCATACTCAGTAACGTGGGTGATTCAAGGTTCAGTGGAACTGTTTACTGTCTGGCTAAGATTACACCTGCCTAACTCATCAATACAGCATTTCCCTGTATGTTTTTTGTTTAATACTTTGAAATATAGTGCTGAGTTTATATATTATTATTATTTATTTATTTATATATGCAAATATGTGTGTGTGTATACATATACAGAAATATATACATACAGGTACGAAATCATTCTGGTAGATGTGTTTATCCACTCATTAGTCCACTTATTTTAACTCTGTGATTAATAGTGTGAATTTCAGTTTAACATTAGCTAGTTTAATGCCTTTACTTGGTATGTGAAGTGTTCTTGTGAATCCTTGTAACAGTTATATAGTGATGTTTGTTTTCATGCATGATGTCATGCTCTTTGTTTACAGACTTTATTATATAGAATGTCCCTGTCTCACACTAAAGTCAGTGATTGGCAGAGCCTCTACAAGGTAGGATGTTACTGTTTAAATATAAATTAATCTTCAAGTCAACATCAGTGTAATACAGGTCTTAATGTAGTGTCAATAGCAATTAAATGACATTCGTCACAACAATCTGCCTTCTATATAGACAGTATACTTTAGATAAAGAAAATAAGCAAATGCATATGTGTGTGGTGTTCTACAGTTCGTGTTACATATACATATTATATTTCTGTGCTGCTATATTTTTACATCTTGGCTCTGCAGACAGTTTACAGTGCGGTGTGTATTAGAGACACGGTCCGCACCTTGCCGAAATCTGTGCAGCTATTCCGAGAGATCAGCGAGAGCTTTACCGAGGATTTATATTGCATCGCCTCCCTTATTAGCAAAGTGGTGAGTCACTGCACTTTAAATTTGAAGTGAGGCAGGGCTCTATACAAGTCACTTAAGTTTTTGAAGCCCCTTAGAGGTTACAACCTGTGTTTTTTTGCGTCATTGCAATATTTCATTTTATCTTGATAATTTGGTCATTGTTTATGGTTTTTTGTGATTGTTTTGAAACCTGGCCACAGGTCGACTTTGAGGGCAGTCTAGCCGAAAATCGTTTCACTGTCAAACCCAACGTAGACCCCGAAATCGATGAGAGTAAGTCTTAGCCTGATGGTCTGGTTTAAGGTCTGTTCAAAATTAACGAGCTTGGAATCTGGGTGTTAAGAATGGGCAACGTTTGGGCGGAGATGGAAATTTTACGTGCAGAAAGTAAAGTTCCAGACCAAGATTTTACTCAACTAAACAGTTGAATAAAAAGAGTCGCAGTAACTCAACTGGTTTGATGAAACAAAATCTTGGTCTGGATTTTTACATTCTGGACATGAACTATCTACCTCTGCATTTGGGCAAAAAGGGCAGTGAAGCCCCGGGGACCAGATAACGAAGCAGATATGGAAGCAGCATAAGTGAAGAATGACTCCTTATTTCTTCCTTATTTCTCCTTATTGCTTCCTTATTTCACCCATGGCCAGAGAAGAGAAGGATGGTGGGTCTGTCTGACTTCCTGACGCAAGTAGCTCACAAAGAGCTGGAAAACCTGGATTCACGGATCCCGTCCTGCAGTGTCATCTACATCCCTCTGGTCAGACATTTGCCTTTGCTGTCTGTTTGTTTGCAAGTATTTTTCTCCGTCTTAGTTGATGGAACTTGGTCTCCCTTCTCTGCAGATTGGGTTCCTGCTGTCTGTCCCTCGTTTGCCTAGCATGATTGAAAAAGAGGACTTTCAGATTGAGGGACTTGATTTCATGGTGAGACAACTAATCTAGGTAATACCTAGTACCTTCACATCTGGCCTCTCCGAAATTAAAATTTAAAAGACACAAAAAACCAAACTCCTTCTCTTTCTCCTATTTCCACTTAAGCTCAGTATGAATGTTTTATACTAGAATACTTAAACAAAATGAAGGACACACCCTTAAATCTTTCTCCCTGATGATCAGTTCTTGTCAGAGGAGCGTCTGCACTACCGCAGTGAGAGAACCAAAGACCTAGACAGAATGCTGGGAGACCTGCACTGTGATATCAGAGGTGCCATTTTGTGTAGTATCATTTTCTGCTCTCTCTCTGCATCCCTTCGTGTGACTATAGTGACGTCTGTTTTGCAGTATGCCTGTTTCTCTCAGTGTGGTGGTCTCCTCCTTTCTACCAGACATGGAGACCGCAGTCATGACCCAGCTGCAGGCCACAGTTCTCCAGCGCAGCAGCTGTCTCTACAAGGTCCTACAGTTGAGTGCGGAGCTGGACTGCCTGATGGCTTTGGCCCAGGTCTCTCAGGAGAATGGCTATTGCTCCCCATTGCTGTCTCCTCACTCATGTTTAAACCTCACACAGGCCAGGTAGGTACTCTGCTTGTCTTTTTGGGGGTTGCAAAGTTTAGAGCAACAGCGTTGAGAATTTCAGATCCAGAAGCTAAAAATCCAGGATTTTGAATCTACCAGCTAGTACTCTGTGACTGTGACTCTTTATGTTCAGCTGGTTGGTAGAAGCAAAATCTTGGGCTGGATTTGTAGCTTCTGGACCTAAAATGCCCAGCATTGCTAGTTCATGTCTCTTTCTGTCTGACTCACAGGCACCCCCTGCTGGAGCTGTGCTCCGCTGTGTTTGTCCCTAATCCTCTGTCCAGTTCGGAGAGAGAGGGCAAAGTAAAGGTCCTGACTGGACCAAACTCTTCAGGAAAGAGCATCTACCTCAAACAGGCAGGAAAACTGCCAGACGCATAAATACTCACGCGAAGGCTGCTCATATTTTCTCTAGATTACTGTGTTACTTCCATTTCACAGTGTTTACTATTTTGGGATGTAACTTTAATTACATATTTA
>JAODJW010000135.1:16550747-16570538 GCA_026777045.1 Hyperopisus bebe | reverse complement strand
TGTTACCTTTGTGGTGAGACACATGTTCCAGAAGCCAAGGTCACATCTGTGGCATTCCAGAGAGTGTCCTAAAGGAGGAGTTAGTCAGGATGTTAGTCCAGTAGACCTACAGGTTCAGACCAATGGCCAGTTTGAGGAGGATTGCCATAGACAAGGGGCCTTTAAGAATCTTAGTCACACACACACACTCAAGTACTAGCATAGTCTCAAGAATCATTTACATTCCAAGCCCAGTAATTCTAGACTAACAGGACACCCTGTAAACAGGGCAACTGACTTGAGAGGTCACAGTTCATGAAATCAAGTCCTGGACAGCCAAGAGAAAGTTCTGCATATTGCAGCAGTTCATTGACAATCACACCATTAACCTACCATTGGATTGATCCAAAAAAAATAAATATTTATATATAAATAAATGCAAGGAGAGGATTTTCAACTTACCAAATGCAAAGAGCACAACGGCTGTAAGTACACCAACAAGAACTCTGCTCATTTTGCCTTTCAGAAGACTATGTTAGAGAAAAGCCTTTGCACAGCTTTTATTGCAGCCCAGGTAATAGTGCTTGGCAACCAATTAAGGAAAAGCAGATTGCCAGCAGCTGGGCCAAATATTCACTTCAGAGATCATGAGGCTGACGACGAACAGGTGGAAATCATAGAAAGAACATTTTTTTTTTTCTTTTTCTTAATGAAGGGATGAGAGATTCATACAGCTAATGCAATAATATTCCCTTTTCTTTCTTCTTTCATTTATTTAAGATACTAGCAACACTTACTAATATAAGCAGGGCCAGATTATGAGTATTAAGTGCCCCTCCGACCCACCAGTTCTGTATGTTTTCTTTTTAATACCCGCTAAGTTGACTGTCCATCTTGATTCAAGCTAGCAAATGAGTGTTTGCCAATTAGCAACACACTCATTTGCCCTACGAGACGTTACACCAGAAAGAAATGGTGCTGATTGGTGGTTCAGGAAATTCAGAAATGCATCTAATACTGGGAAAGCGTGACATAGGCTTTTCAGTGAGTGCTATATTAAAGAATAATACACAATTATATTAAATATATTCAATATGAAATTGCAAACGCCCATGTGGTTAATCTAGGCCAGTGTAATAATCATGTTGCACTCAAATTTCTGGACTTCCAGGTTCATTTTCATTCTAAGATTCAGTACTTTCATTAATATTGTGTAACTATTTTATTAGTAGTAAGACAATTGTAAAGGCAGCCGTTGTAACAGAATTAATGACCGTAAGGGTGTCTGAGTCAAATGCTAAAGAAATGCTGCTACTTGGAATTTACTAAACCTAACTTAAACCTAACTTAATCCCGCCGTCGTCTAGTCACTTTTCCAATACAGGTTTGTAATTATAATTTATATCAGCATTTTTCCAAAGGTATTCCAAGGAATTGGTAATACGTTGGTAACACATCACAACTACACAGTTCGATGTTAGCCTCTAGTTCCTTTATGACTATCAAGAGAACAATTGATGAAAGATTACTACAGTACAATATTTCTACAAAGATAAAGAAGGTGGACTGCAAGGAGTCTTTCAATAAAGTGAATCATTTGTAATGAACATATGCAATATTTCACTAAGGTGGATAAAGATGTCAGAGCAAAACAGTTTTAAAAACAAAGATGTGTGAAATCTCTGAGAATGAAACCATACATGCACTGTAGGAAACGAGTACATTAAAAAATGCATATCACAAAAAGATATGCACATTACCCACATTTACAATTTTCTTAACCACAATTTGAAAAAAAAATACTAATTAAGGGTGCTTTTCCACTGCACCAGGTACAGTACTTTTTGGTATGGTATTTTCAGTACTTTCCCTTTTCTATTGACTTCAGGTGGAGTACCAGTAACAAACGGTCCAGTAACCAAAGTACAAATCTGCAGAAGTACGTTTCTGGTATCTTGGGGCGGGAAAATACCAGATTGGTTAAGCAGGCAGTATCTCTGAAACAATACAAAGCTTTATGTTCATCATTCAATGCTGTTACCAGTTTTTACAGCAATGGTAAACCAATACCTTGAAGTACCTTACTTTTGGTACTTTTTTGAAGCGAGTCATACTGCAATGCGACTAATGCATTCCTGAAAAACTTAACGTTCACTAAAATAATAAAGTACATATATCCAATGAGAAAAATAGGGTTAGGGGAATGTGACGTCAAAACAAAATGTATTAAAATGATTTAAATAAATAGTGATACCAGTGAGGCACTGAAGGCAACAGAACCATAGAATCTACGCAAAACATGCGAATTAAAAAAGGTCGCTGTGGTTTCATATGCTAATTTGTTAAATACAGATTTTAGATTTTGATGTCTCAAAGCATTGATATACAAAAATTTTGGTTCTTTTAGATTTGAAAACCAGCCAAAAAAATGCACAGAAAATAACCGGTTCAAAGAACGATTCGTTCAAGACATCACAATCATTGACTTGGATAGTTGTTGCTGCTTGCAGGTAGTGTTTCTCTCTAAGACCATATGGCGTCGTACGTCACATAGTTCATTTCTCTTTGAAGATCATGCAATACAGATTCCAGGTTGTATTGGACTCGGGTACTAATATCTTAGTCGCTTTGGAACAGATTATGTGTATGATAATCACCCATCATACCACTGTATCAAAGTACAGTACCTGGTACAGTCATGAAGCACCTTAAAACACAAGAGAAAACGGACACAGAAAATGAAGACAGACCATGACTAGTAACTGAAAATCAATTTATTGTGAATTTTGAATCCTGGCCACCATCACACAATTGGGGGAAAACATAACAATAACAGGCTCTACCATCACAATAGTAAAACATTAAAAAGGTACCCTCCCAATTGAAAAATGACACAGAAATACAGATGATACACTGGAACCACAAATCTAGAGCATTCATATGAAATTTACTAATATTTCACTTATTTCCCTAATATACTTTACATTAATTATTCAACCAGAAAATGCAGTAGTGAATATCCCTGTTGAAGAGGTACAGAGAGTGAAGTTAAACCAGTGCACAGCACAGTTACCCTAAATTGCTCAGCAGATTCTCCCCAGTTCTGGATGGGGGAATGACAGGGCCAGTCAAGGGACAGGAAAGTCCTCTCACCTCACTGCACAATTCCAGTATTACATTTAAAAACCACCTCTAAATTTACAAATGATCTTTGTCTTTACATTAGATGTTTGTAAAAATTATTCAAACCGTCCCAGCTAAGGACTGCTTTTCCATACAGTTTTGCTATTGAAATAGTTCTTCCCCTCTCAATAGCTTAAAAACTGGAAAGGACAGGGTAAGAAAGTCAGCTCTGGACTGAGGAAAGAAACACAGGCCCAGACAGTTTCAATTACCACACAACTGTTTTCAAAACCAGACACAAACATGTTTTGGCCGAAACCTCTAATTCAGTTTTGATTGTATGTCTATGTTTACATATATCTGTGTGTATTGGCGCATACCTCAGTCTGCAGCCACATTTGTACATGTCCATCACTACCTACATAATATGAACCATAAAATATACGCTCTATCAAAGCAGGCATCAGCACATATCAGGCGCCTCTCCCACTTCCTCCACCGGGCTCTAGCGAATGGCCTTGACGGGGCTCTTGAAGCTAGAGGCTGCCTGCAGCTGCAGCTGATATGCCATGGGGTGGATCTTGAACCCATAGAGCCTAAGAGGGCGAGAGGGACGTCAAAGCGGGAGCGTTTATTAGCGAAACATACAGCGACGGATGCGGCGACAAATCTGCAGGGAAAGGAAAACCAGCCGGAATGATATTAGATGGCAAACGACGGCAGGCCGTGCTGATATTTAGGAACACAACCATCTGACACCATCAGGTGATGCCCTGCGGCAAACCAAATGAGAATGACATACTTGAGCTAATGTAAAATTATATCAGTCCGTGTGAACTTTGCAACATTATAGTAACGTGAAATGGAAGCCAGAATATGCTGTTTTTTATGCCTCCAAGTTGAACTGCAAACAAATGAATCAATGGAAATCGTTTTGATTAAAACCTTCCAAAAATTCTGAATTAAAATTATAAAATCATTTATATGAAAGCAAACATTTGGTAATTTGGTTGACTAGTTACTCTGTAGCTAAGTAGTTCTGCAGGAACTTCAGTTTATAATAACTATGTAAGAAAAGAAAAAAAAGTACAAGTGCTTTATTTTCACCTGGGCACAAACTGGTTGGCAGGGCGTTTGGGCCGGTACTCCGGATGCACCATGAAGAGCATGTGGGGGAAGCCCGTCCCAAAGTAAGCGCCGTCTGTGTGGTGGTGTCGCGAGGACTTGGGCGTGTACACATCCATGCACTTGGGGCAGTACAACTTCACCATGGCCTCCCCAGGGATATCCGACAGCCCTGCAGGAAATGGGCAGAGTTTATAGGATCCTCTGGCACAATCACACAAAATCCCTACTGTGATGACTGATTGTGAAATAATCAGCCACCCAATATGACCATCAGCATCAGTCATTTGCATGTACTGGACCAAAATAGGGGTAATAACCAGAAAATGGGCAACTTCAACCAAAGTGGGAAACAATGAATGGAGCTGAATATTAGAATAAGGATGGATTCATTTTACATTCATTATATACAGATGTAAATAGGATGGGAACCAAAACCGGGTATTAAACAGGCCCTGGGGCTAAATTATTAAAGACTGTAATATCCATAAGCTCTGATGTTATCGCCTCTGTTTTCGGTACTGGAGAAATTAAGGAAATAGATTTCCTACATTATTGCTACATAAAAGTTCTCTTGGACATTTCATCTTACCAGCTCTGTTTGCGATTGCATTTTCACTATTCTCAATCCAAGAGAGAGATCTCTCACATAGTCAGAGTGTGTATGTGTGTGTGTGTGTGTGTGTGTGTGTGTGTGTGTGGGGGCGAGGGGCAGCTCGCTCGCTCTCACTCCGTTTCTCGCGCTCTCTCTTTCTCACACACCCTCCAACCACAGAAACCATGCACTTAATAAAGATGGTGGAGAGAACTAAACGTTTGTGTGAAGAAATGCAGTTTCAACTGTCTAGTTCATATTTTATCTGTCGCTGCCTCAGGTATATTATGTAATCTAGCGGCATGGAACCCACACATGGAGTTAATTAAATTATACAAATATGGATTAATGATTCAAAATAAAACATTATTCAGCTGATCATTATGGGTGCGTTTGTGAATTCAATATGAAATAGTCAGCTTCAAATTAAGGACTTATCTTTAGTTTGTCCAAATTGCTATCACACAGTAAAATTACTATTAAAGAAAAGGTCCTGCATTCAGTTTTTCACTTAAAAGTGAAGATTATTACATTTATTTTACATTTCCATCATCACAAAATTGGTCTATAATGGTGAATTTTACATAACATTTCAGTTTCTTTTGCTCTAAAAACTTATTTTGAATTTCATTAGTCACATTATAACCTATATCGACTTGATCAAAACATTCTTGCAGTTTTCAACTCAAGAATGTTTAGAAATTAACAATACATATGAAATAAAACAATGTTAATTCTGTTTTTAATTTGTTTCTTTTTTGCTCTTAAATAAAAAGTACTGATAAGAGTACAGTTGAAGTGCCAGATTGATAAGCAGTACTGTAAGAGTAGTAGTACTGGTAAAATCTTAATACACATCCCAAGTTGTAAATGGTATTTTTATTGATACTGCTCCAAATCAGAAGGCAGCTTGCCATTGGCTTAGAAGAAATGCCCTCTTTTTACAACAGATATATTGGGAAATGGATGTCAAACTCACCAATAGGTAGCATTGGCTGGTTCTCACAGTAAACTCTTGGACAGTAGCCGAAATCTCCCTGCTGGTACTTCTCCAGCTGAGGAAGAAAGAGAGGGAAGCATTGTTCATCCAGATTTCATATTATTCATTATGATACAGATTATGAAGTCACCACTTTCTAGCAAGCAATAGGGCCATTTTTGGCAGCAAGGTACCGCCCCCAAGCACTGCTCCCCGGGCGCTGACTTAGCTGCCCCCTGCTATGTCGCATTGTCATTAGGGGTTAAATGCAGAGGACACATTTCATTGTTGTGCACTGTGTGCTGTGGTGTGTCAACAATGACAATTAATCACTAAATTCTACACTGAGCAACTGGAAAATATCCATCCATAATATTGATCAAGGCATGTTATTAATTCCCAAAAGTACAAGGATGCACTGTACCATTTGTGCAATGCCTCTGTTAGTGAGGATGTAGCGAGCATGGATCAGCCCATATAGCATTTCTGCCGCTTGCTCAATCAGGTCGCTCTGATTGGGATTGTCCTCCAGCTCCTCATCTAGAAGGGAAGGAAAAATATAGAAATACCATGCAGTGCACAAGCCTCAATAACATGCAACATTGTCACTTCTTTAAAAAAAAAGCTAAGGGTACGTTTATTTTTATTTTGCAGACACTATGTGAGGCAAATCGCAAATTCCAGACATACGTGCTGTTGATGAGTTCACTGGGCATAAGTGTGGCTAGGGTGAGCTTCCAATGAAAGCCCAGTATAAGAGAAGGCAGCAAAGGAGCAAGATCTACTCAACTTCCAACAAAGAAAGAACCTAATATGGCTATTCAATGACTTAACTAGCATAACTGTGATGTTTCTCTCTGCTCCTCTCTCTCTCACACACACACGCTATAAGAGTTGCATTGAAACAAAATTCACAAGGGAGAACTTGTAAAGGTTCAAAGATTCAAATGGTCTTTCTGACACCAGTGCAGTAGTTTATATGAAGCTTGAGAAGTCAGGCCTTTTACTACATGAGGAAATAATCTCACACTGACCGGGTTCAAGGTCCAGAATCATGTCCAAAGCTTGGCGATAGTGTGGAACTTGCTCATTAAGCCCCGTCAGGTTAAATTTATCTTGAATGTAGTCTTCATCCACCTGGTGGGACGAAAGAGACACATGCTAAGTCGCTAAAAATACAGCAAGCCAGAAATAATAATAATAAAAACTTGGCAAAGAGTACTATGCATTCAATAAGCCAATCCATCAATCTTCCAGCCACAGCAGAGGGTTGTGGGAGGCTGGGGACTGTCTCAGTGGGAATAACCAGCACCAGTCCATCAAAGGGCTCACTCACATACTATGGACAGTTTACTCAACAATTAACTTAATGGCATATCTTTGATCAGTGCAATGGTACCTGCATAGCCCAACCCAAATAAACTCCAACAGACAGTAGACGTAGGATTCAAATTCACAACCCTGGATGTGTCAAGCGACAGTGATGCCCGTTAAGCCATGATTCCACCCCAAGAACAATTCCACATGACACAAAAGTCGGCAAAACATCCTTTGAAGATTCTGCTGTTCGCCGAAACAAAGACATACTAAAGTAGGGTATTTAACTAAGGGGAAAGTAAACATAGACGTTCCACATTTCATCTATGAATGTCACAAAATGGCTCCAGTTGATGAGTTTAACAATCCATGTGTGCATTCCATAAACAAATCTAATCCCAAAATCCCTTCAATATGAAGAGGAAGCACACTCACCTCACAGAAGAACTCATTCCCCCTCAAACCACAGAACCAGGATATCCAAGATACTTCTTCTGAGCTGCTCATCTTGGGATCAGCCACAGAACAAAAACCTACGCAGTGAATGACAGAAAATTATACGTGGTGGATAACTTGACATTAACGTTTTGTTTTGTGTTCTATTGGCAGAACCTCTGCAATTAAAATTAATACTAAGAAGACCTAAGAAACATGCATAAGTACATAACAACCCGTAAGTGTGCGATCGCGTTTCTTTTCAAGTACTTTGTTAATTCAGGGTGCTCATCACTGAGTGATGACAGAACAAGGAGACGTAAATAACTTTTACATTCGTGTCAGTGTACCATCACATCATTACCACCACAGTACCACGTAAAAATTAAAGTAATATAGGATTAACACTTCACTAAAATAAGTGCCTAAACGTTAAAATTATAACCGAGTCCAAGCCGTAGTTCACCCTTGACTTTATCACGCTCAAGATACTAATCAATAACTATGCAGCTCTTAAGCCAAGCCAACAAAGGACTAACAAAAAACAAAAGACTACGTACGCAGCACGGGAATGAATGATAACCAGCTACGATGATGAAAGCAGTTACCTGCAAAGGTAAATAGAGGCTACAAAAATCCGGCAGAAGCAAAAAAAAAAATGCGCCTAGCATTAACCAGCCACGGAGCAAAAGAAATCGAAGCTAGGATCTTTCATTACGCGGGGAATACCCTGAGGTCTTCATGTTTACGCGATACAACCCGCTGAGTTTTGCTACAAGGACGACTGGGTAAAATACAGGTTTATCCTACGTTTAAATACCCATCTAGGCCGCAGAATGACCACACATCGCACACCGGGAGGGAATTTCTGTCAAGCTGGGTCCTTCACACAAGCAGTTTCATACCCAGAGCTACTGATCGAGAAATACAACGAATGATTCCTAATCACTCACCTTTTTCAAATTAGTAGGTCTGTAACACCAGTCAGTTATACCCGTTTCACCGGGTTAATGAGTAAATAACACGTAGCCTTCTTCCGGTGCCCCTCCGCGCGGATCCCAAAACTTCTAGGTGAACTGACCCCCTGCGTCACGCTATGACGTAAAAATCCCGAGACGGACGGGGGACTTTCACTTCAAACAGGACACAATCTGATATGAACGGACTTTTGAATCTTACGATATTTATTATAAGATCAATGTAACATGAAATAAATACGTAGATATGTAATATTTCGTTTTAAGAACATAAAATGTGAATAAATGTACTGCGTACGACCGTACAAGAAAAAGAAATTACGTAGGACATTGTTACTTGTATATGCTACACTGCCACCTACTGTGTAGGAGTGTGAGACAAAAAGAAAGGCCCTGTTCTAATTTAGCGTGCTTCATATACCACGTACCCTGGAATGGCCGTGTGTACGACTGCCCAGCTATGGGCTGGAATCCCACCTAGGTTGCACTTTATATTCTAAGGAAGTGTATTTCGATCTTCTTACCCCTTAACTTAATTAATAATGCTAATCCTATAAGTAGTTTTATCATTAAAATTATCATGAATCACCTTGCAAGAGATAATAGAATTTACAAAACCAAACCATTTTGCTATTGGTCACACATAATTCATATGCTCTGCTATTTATTTTATCCAGTATAGCTCATCTTGTGTGTATTATCTTAGAGTAGTAGTGAACGCTGAGTGGCAGTAGAGTATAGTAGTTTGTGTTATATCATTACTGAGGCTGCTACTTAATTTTGCTGTACTTAATTGTGTAATCCACTTGCACAATGACAAATAAAAATCCTTGACCTGCTGTTGTAAATATTTGCAGACCTAGAACACAGTATACTATTAGTTGCTGGCAGAAGAATTTATTAAATGTGAGGCCAGACAGTTTGTTTGATTGTTGGAAACCAAACCTTGTTATGCTGATATACATTTTACAAGTATTTGTGAATGTTTGTGAAAATATCGTCTTTCACAATCCTTTCTCTGCATTTGTATTTATGGCAAATACATACAAGTAAAGATGAAATGAAAACATTTTTGATTTCGTTATCGTTTTAACTTAGTCTGTTTTAAGCTGGGTAGTTGGTTATAATGTAATCGCGGTTGACTTTAAGGAAGGTCAGAAAAGGTCTTCCGTGGAGGTGGTCCAGTTTCCTTGCACTCCTGTTCTTTGGCCTTGTCCTCAAACATTAGGATCCTGTCAAAGAAAATAAATTTTAGAGAAAATGCCTCTGACTGATTTCACCATATGGAGATGACATTAGTAAGCGTTGAGGAGAATACAGGGCACGCTCACAGCCTGAGTATGGCGTTCCTCTTGCCCAGCATCATCATCAGAAAGTCTGTGTAGCTTATAGTGTCTCGTGAGGCTCCGCCCACCACCTCTGAGATCATCTTCTTCAGCTCCAGGTGTGTTTTCGCTACTCCCAGCTTCTCCAGCATGCGCTTCAGCCCCATCATATCTCACATAAAAATAAATAGATTTATTAAGCTTGCTTTAAATGAAATGTTACCTTGCTATAATCTTAATGTTTCTCATATCTGTTGTTTATTAGTTCAAATGTACAGAATTCGTTAAAAGATTTGATCGCATATATAAATAAAAATTCAAATATACAATTTACAATGTACTGAAGTAACTTAGAACTGTGCTTTTATTGTAACTAATATGTATTTCAAAACTTGTTATTAAAAAAGTGAACTTATGAAAGAGTATTATGGGACTGCATGCATCAACCCAAATTAGTCAAAGTATCACTGATACCTATCTCTCCTTCATCGGTTAGATCGAACTCCATATACTTATCTGAAAATTAAATGAACAAATGTTATGACAACAGCAATACTGATGCATTAATACACTAAACTGCTCTCCATTCATCCCTTGAATTAACCCTTTGCTGCTGCATTATTTTCTGTTTCCTGTTATATTTCTAAGAATCTAACAATGGCTAGCAGACACCATAATGATGAAGACCACGGATGGAGGGTGGCATAGTGATCAAGCTCAGTGATCTGGAGTCTTTGGGGGGGGGAGATTGTGGAACCTTTCCAGTGAAAGCTGTATAATGAAAGAATCTCTTTGAGCACACATCACTTTAATAACCTGAATTTTGCTTCAGTGTCAGCCTGTAAATTATGTTCTATTAAAGGGTCTGTAACTTACTTTTAAAGGATTCCAGTTTTGAGTTTAGATCTTCCACTTCTGCATATTTGGAATCACTAAGAAATGACTTTGAGGAAACAAAGAAACATTGATACAACAATGGCTTTACCTTAGCAACCAATGTCTTATGCAGTAGTAGGTTGTCCATATTAAACTTAGGTCGTGTATTAAATAGTTTCTTCGGAGACTACGTTCATTATAGTCTGACTAACAACACGAATCAAGCGCTTCTTTAAACTAAAACATCTTCAAACCTCTTATAAATAAGCCTCTGCATATTTTTAGCCACATAGTTTCTAATTTAAACACTCTTGTTACGAGATGTATGCATGAGGGTAGCTGTGGATTAAACAGCAGTCTTTGAAGTGATGATCTTCATTCAGCAAGTGTTCAGGCAGATACATTAATACAGGTGAATGGGGAGGCAGATACAAACCTCATTAACTGCATTCAGTTTATCTTCTTGTTTGTTTTTCAAAAGACCAAAAGCTTTTCCACCTTAAACAAAGTAAAACAATGCCTCTTAGAATCATTGCAGGGTGTAAGGGAAACCATGCAAAACTGCGGCAATGCTGATAATGACGACTGAGGTTTGAATAGGGTTTTGATATTTTAAAAGGTGTAAACCTCTCTTTTTATTCCACTGATTATTATATTTTCTGGTATTTTAATAGACCAGTGCAGTAGGGCTAATTGGTGTCTGTAAACTGCCTTTAATGTATAATGTGTGTGTGTGCGTGTGTGTGTGTGTGTGTGTGTGCGCCCTGTGATGGACTGGCATGCGTGTCAGGGTTTACCCTTGCTTTCAGCCCTATGCACCCTGGGATAGGCCCAGGATTCCAATGTTAAAGTTACACACGTGCGTAATAAATTTCAGATACAGAAAAACAAAAACATGAACTGAAAAAATGACTTGCTGGTTCCGAAAAACACCCACATTAACATTTAATTTCATGCTGGTACGCCGAACATGGGATTAGACCCTCAGATATTTTTATCTGTGTAGAATCCCCAAAGCAATTCTCTGCCATTAAGACACACCATAATCAATGTTATTCTTTTTGAAAGATTTTTTTTAACCTTTTTATAGCTGCTAGTATTTCAAATAAATGCAGAAATGGTAGCTGAAGTCAACATGTATCTTCATTAATTGCATAGTATAAGGAAATAGACATTAAGAAATAACAGCTTAGTGAGTCAAGATGTATAGTATGATAAAATATTATGTAATTAAATGAGATTTACCCTGCTTATCCATGTCAGCCTCCTTTGATGAGAAGATTTGAACGGAGGAACTTAACAGAAACAAGACCAGAGTTAAACACTTATAGTAAGAATACGTCTGTTGTGAGAAGATACGGAAAGCGAGATAGAGGAAGTGTATGTAATAATATGTATGTGGTCAGTAGTCAAGCCCGCCCTTCTACATAGTCAGAGCGGACGGGAAGCAGAAATACAACAGTCAGATAAAATCACCAAAAACCTTAAAAAAAACTTAAATGCATAAACACACATGCAGAGATTCAAACCTACAAGAAAAATGTAAATGTTGCATTTTAAAAGGCTGTTTTTGGGGGGATGTGTGAAAATATAAAAGTGCATGTAGACCTTGTTGAGCACTTCCTCATGCACAGAGGAAGCGAATAACCATGACATCAAGCGGATTTTATTTCTTGTATGTTAATATGCGTAAGTGGTCCACATAAACAAGCCCTGTGCCTCAAAGTTGTTTTTAAATCTAAATGAGTGAGGTACCACAATGGGCTAGAGCAGTGTTTCCCAACCCAGTCCGCAGGGACCCCCCAGACAGTCCACGTTTTTGCTCCCTCCCAGCTCACAGCAGGGAGCAAAAACGTGGACTGCTCTGTGTATGTGCATAGTGTGGATTTTCTCCCCATGTTTTCCAGGTTTCCTCACACTGTCCAAAGACAGGTATTTAGGCTAATTGGTGACTCAGGGTTTGATTGTGAATATAACCATGTTCGCTATAAATGTTTGCATATATTTGCACAAATAAACTTTTTAAAAATTGTTTCAACCCCATCCTTGGAGACTCCCGGACAGTCCACCTTTTTGCTTCCTCCCATCTTCTAGCTAATCAGGAAAACACCTAAGAATTGAATACCTGTTTTTTGGGGGCTAGGAAGGAGCAAAAATGTGGACTGTCTGAGGACTGGGTTGGGAAACACTGCACCTTAACATGAAAACATTAAAACTTAGCTATATTGCTAGTGAAATATGTGCTGCAATTATGGCAAACTATGTTGTCGGTTTCAACGTTCTGCTTGGCTGAACAATGACATCACTGATGGCCCCTTGAGCAGAGGCCAGAAAAATGCTCCAGGGAAACCAGATAAATGGCGACCCAGCCCTGAACTGTGTGTGTGTGTGTGTGTGTGTGTGTGTGGATTATGTTTATATTACATTGTGCGGAGCAAATGTTCCCCACAATGTAATAAGAACCTCTTAATTTGACATTGTGGAGACCATTTTTATGTCCCCACAAATATTTGAGAATTCAATCAAAAAACTAAAAATGCCAAAAGTCATTGGTGCACATCAATGGTTATGGTTAGGGCTGGGTAGGGCTTAAGGTAGTCATAGTTAGCATTAGCATTTTTCCCATAGAAATTAATAAGCAGTCCACAAAAGGATATGTTTACACAACTATGTGTGTGTGTGTGTGTGTGTGTGTGTGTGTCACAAAGAGAACCAGATGGGACATGTGAATAGAAACATTCCAATGTCCTGTAGTCTCTTGTACAAATGGCAATTAAGACATAATTTAATTTCAGTACTTAGGGCCACAGCTACCCCCTGCTACTGATCCCCCTGCTACTGATTCCCCTGCTACTGATCCCCTTGCTACTGATCCCCCTGCTACTGATTCCCCCTGCTACTGATTCCCCCTGCTACTGATCCCCCTGTTACTGATCCCCCTGCTACTGATTCCCCCTGCTACTGATTCCCCGGCTACTGATCCCCTTGCTACTGATCCCCCTGCTACTGATCCTATTGCTACTGATTCCCCTGCTACTGATTCCCCTGCTACTGATCCCCCTGCTACTGATTCCCCCTGCCACTGATCTCCCTGCTACTGATTAGCTTACTGTTCCAATCTTTGCAAAACAACTTCACCATACTTACCATAGGGCAGTGGGATGGTATCTCACCTTCATGGGATAAACTCTAGGCTTGACCCTATTGAAGGACTTATGGAAAATGGGTGGAAAAGATATATATTAAAAATATTTAAGTACAGCACATAACTAGAGCATTCTGTTAATTATTTTTGACCTCCATGGTCAGTATATAAAGTTACTGATCATTTCTAGTGTTTTCTAAGCCTATTGAGGAGTATGATTCTGCGGTCTTTTATCCCAGAAGCAGTTTGATGGGTTAACGGTAAATTCATTTCAAAATGAAAACAGAGAAGCTGAAAGAATTGAGAAGTGTCCTTGGAACTGAATCTAAAGAAAGTGGCAGAGTATCAGAAGTCTTTCTAAATACAGAGGCGCAGACAGCTCAGAGAGCAACTTTGGAAATGAAGTCATACTTGTCTCTTCTGTCTTTCTGCTTTCATCTGATACTCATCCCTCTTTATCAAGGCCACAGTAAGTATGTAAAATGCCTTTATGCAGTTGTATTTGGAGTCACGTGTTCTAACTGTGTTCTGGTGTAAGACGTTATGTGACTGTGAAGTATAAATATATTATTTGTATAATATATTAACTGTGATGTATGTATTTTGAAAGTAGTCAATGTTAGATATGACAGGTTTTATAGTGGGTTTGCAAAAGTTAACAGACAGAAAGCAGACAGACAACAAACAGGGTCAATATGTAGTTTTGTGAGTTGCGGAGGTGTAGTGCTTCTGTTACATTCCGCTGTGGTTTTGTAAACACAATGTATGTATCCTGGCATATTTTTACTCTTCATGCAAACAGGAGGGCTTTTCTTCTTTCCAGAATTCAGCACATTATGTCCTCCAGAGGCATATACACAATACACAATAGCCATATATTAGAAAAAAATGAAATTTGTTTTTCATTCAAGTCATACCTGAAATTATAAAAAAATACGAAAAACATTTTTATTCATCTTTCCTTAATCATGAATAAAACGTATCCAGAAATAAGGAAGTGAAAAAGAAGCTTTAAAAAATACTTCTTTGATATCAGTTTTATGGGTTTTATAGTTTGTTTATGAAGTATAAATATTTTGTAACTATGTTGCTGGACAACAATATACCATAAAACTTTCTGGCACTGGTTATTTTGTAGTAGTAGTAATTTCACTTCAAATTTTAATTTTGCTTTTGTGATGTCAGATCAAATACGTGCATTGTAGTGCACATCAATATGGGATTACTTACTGCAAAACACGAGTCACAAAAACACCCATGTCTGTTTCTGTTCTGTTTTCTCAAGGTAAGCTTGCCTGCAATGTGAACCCCTCACTCATGCTATCAGCTACTCTGGGGGACAATGCAGAGCTGCCCTGTTTTTTTACAGTTCCCCCTGGAAAAGTCCACAGCTTTAGGATAAAATGGGTAAAATATACACCAGGGATGACCCAGCCCAGAATCATCCTGTTGTGGCCACCTTCTACTTCATCCCCTAATTACAAATGGGATGCTGACAGCTTGAAGCTTGGAAATCTATCTCTCACACTGAAGAATGTCAATATGACAGACACTGGACTGTATGGATGCTTTGCCTGGGATGGCTGGGAATGTTTGGTAGCCGGAAATGTCACCTTAAAAGTCAAAGGTGAGAAATGACATTGATGTTTGCCTTCTGATTTATTTATTTATTAGTCCTTTATTTTACCAGGAAGGTTCCCTTGAGATAAAATATCTCTTCTTCCAGGAAGTCCTGGCCAAGATGGCAACAAATAAGAAAAATAAGACAAAAATTTCATTTACAGTACATACACACAGATGATTAATATAAACAAAAAACTAAAACACATACAAATACTCAACTCCAAAAATACATAGAATAAAATTTCTATGAAACAATGACACTGTTCTTAAAGCTTCAAAGTTTAAGAGATTTTTAAATACATTCGGAGAAGGAGTCTAAATCCACTCATGTGGTGCATAAGAACAAAAGGCGGATTTCCTGAGTTCTGTGTGTGTGGCAGGAGGGTGAAAGAGAAGTTTAACTGATGAGCGGGTTCTGTAAGTATTAGTGCGGAATGTCAGCAAGCTACATATGTACTGAGGTGCCCATTAAAGCCTTTGCAATAAAAACCAGGCAATGTATTTTCCTTCTAAGATGTAATGATGTCCACTCCACCATCTCATATAGCTCACAGTGATGTGTTCTTGCTGTTGTACCAGTTATAAACCTCAATGCTGTATGATATGTAACACCTAGTTTCTTCAAATGAGATGAAGGTGCATGTATATTACATCACCATAATCTAACACTAATAGGAAGGTGCCCTGTATTAGTCTTTTACTAGCAATAAAGGGAAAACATTTCTTTAATCAAAAATAGAAGCCTAGTTTTGGTGAAGTTTTTTTTTTTTTAACAAACCGTCTATAGGGTCATTCATCATTCAATAGTCTTGGCTTTTCAGGCTAAGTGCTACTTATTGTTAGCCTTTAGCCAGTTACATTGATTGTGTTGTGTCGTCTCACTTGGATATCGTACCTTTTCTCTTTTTTTAAGATTGCGTGACCATAGAACCCGTCCTGGCACCGACCAATGGCACTGCTATTCTACCTTGCACTTTTCCGAATACTTCAGAAGACACCCAGAGAGTAACCATCACCTGGAAGCTGGTCCTAGCAGAGAAGCATCCTTCTCTCTTACAATACCCTCCATCCAGTGAACGATCCAATCGAGGACGACTGAGATTCAAAATGGACCCCAGGTCAGGCGACGCATCACTGATAATATCAAACTTAACGCACGGTGACAGAAACTGGTACCGCTGTCACCTGGTTTTGGGCCAAACCTCTCAGTGCTACGAAATGAGGCTTGAAGTGAAAGGTGAGTGTTTCCTGTGTTACCAGGCAACCATATAGGTGCTGCACACTACTGACAAAATAATGATATGCATACAAGCAAGTACTTGGTCAGGACTGAGAGAAATACTGCTGACAGAACGATACCACTGGATGGGTGTTATGCGCTTTGGTTTGTCTGGACTGAATGCTTTGTCTTGCCAGAAATACTTTAGCCAGAAGTATAATGTCTGTCTTTTCTTCATGAACCACAGATTTTGTATCAGAAGAGACGGCAACGTTTGGGATGTCAAATGTAACACTGAATCAAAGAGGTATATAAATACATTGAACTGATTAACGGACAAAATATCACGATTTTATTGAAACGTGTTATCGTTTAATTGATATGTGATACACCAGGCTATTAATAATATCTACTGGGTATCCAAAAATGCTGATTCGTATTTATTGTACCTTCTGGCATATTAGGTATAACATTGTGTGAAGAACATTGAATGACTGTTCTTGTATTGACCTTTACCTCGACAGATGTCACAGATGAGCAATATAGCAGCAAAAGTGTAGGTGCTGGAACCATAGTTGCCATAGCGGTGCTCTTGGCGTTCTGCATCTTCTTGGCATCGGTGGGATCGGCGTTCTACATTAAAAAGTGTAGATCTTCTCCAGACACAACAGGTGCCAGCCCCAAAAATTGTTCCAGTAGATGAGGAGGACATAAACTATTCTATAGTCTGCAGTTTTGGCAGGAGGACTTGTCCTTGTGCTTGTTTAAATACAGCATCTGTTGGTATTTTAGTAATAATTTGAAAAGGTAAGTGGTAAATCCCACCTGACACCCAAGAAATGACTTGGGTGGCTTTGAGTACAAGACCATAACTGCAGAGCGTTACCATGCCAGCAGCTGAAGCTTTTGATATGTCAGTGAAAACGGCACAGTTTAGTGACACTGAATCTGTTCTATCCCTACAGATGAAGATAGTCTCCAGGAGGCCTATTACTCAAATGTAGATTTACGGAATTCAGGTAAGCGGACACTGGTGTGGCCAGTGTTCATTGGAGTCCCATAAACATGAAAGAGCCATAATCCCTAAAAGCACACTGTAACTTTTATGAAAACTTTTCAGACTCTGACTCTGGGAGGCCTACTGGCAGATTTACTGAGGTCACATTGAACTGAAATTGTAAAATCTATATGCTACATTCAAGATCTCTTGCCAATCCTGCATAATGGTGCTCAAATAAGGCCAAATGAATGCCACATTCTTTTGAAAAAACTTCTATCTATTACTTATAGTATTTATTGGAAAATAAGTAAAGAACTTATTTAAATCTAGTTTAACTGCAACTAATCTTCTAACCACAAAGGCACAAGTGTCTGAATTATGCAATTTGTAACATATAAGCCTTTACTGTTATTATTATTAATCATAATACTTTTATTATTATTATTAAACCCTTTATTTATGTGGCGCTTTTCAAGATCTCAGAAGCATAGATTAGATTAAACAGGTAAGAAAATGACAAAGCATATTATGGATAGAGAAGGTTATAGGCTAGAGCAAACAAAGAGGTTTTTGGCCTGATTTTAAAATCGACAGACAAATGCCAATAAGGAGGAAGTTCCGGAGCTAGAGAGTTAAACTGGAACGGGGGGGGGGGGGGTGGTGAAGAGAGAGCCAGAGTGAATGTGTTCATTTATAGGGAGCCAGTGACGGCTCTGAAGTATGGGAGTGATGTTTTGGTGGGAGTGAGTGTGGGAGAGGAGGCGGACGGCAGACCTCTGGACTATTTGGAATTTATGGAGAGATTTAACTATCATATTTCATTTTCAGTGCATATTCTGAACAGCTTTTACACTGTGACTCATGCAGCAAATCGCTGGTCCTCAGGTAGGTTTTAAAGAAACATGTGTAATGTAACATATTTCCTATATACAGTAGTAACTCGGTTCTCGAACTCACTAGAACTCGAATTTCTTGGAAGTCGAACAAACCAGTTTGACCTAGAACTCGATCTGAATATCAGAAGTCCGTGAACGTGAACACTGACCTAATATAAATTGTACGCGCCAGAAAATGAGTCACACTACAATGCAATTCTTACTTGAATGCCTATCTAACCGTAATGCATTGCGTCAGGATCAGAATGCGTTGCTTTAAGTCAGCGCTGTAAGAAAGTCGAACGCACCCAATGACTGGACTGGGGAAACAGACTGAAATGCTGACTTAATACAGAGGACTAATGACAACAACCAGAAACAGCTGATCACATGGGGATCCCACACGAGGTTAACGAGGGGGCGTGGCACACGGAAGGAGCGGACGATTGGGGCAGGACAGGGGTAATGTTGGGATAAGATCTTTATCGTTTTTAAAGCCATTAAGAAAAACATGCTCTTCTTGTTTTATCCTGTTCATTTTGTGTATAAATGCTAAAAAAACATATTTAGGTATAATTTTAGGGGGCCGGGAACCAATTCATTGGTTTTACATTATTTCTTATGGGAAAAATTCGATCAGAACTCGAACTTATTAGGATTCGATCCGGAGTCCGGAACGGATTAAGTTCGAGAAACGTGGTACCACTGTATATTATAGTCAAGACTGCAAGACTACAAAAAATTTTGCCATGCTATTCAATTAATAGAGGTGCTTTGTGTAAGAAATTACACGCTACACATAATCCATTTTACATGTAAAAAAAATATCTTTATTTTTCATATACATTGTCTCATTGTTTCATCTGATCTCCTAACAGATCAGTCAACTGAGAGCAAGACGTATCATTTCTGAGTGCCACCTTGACGATTTTGGATAAACTTTTGGCAGAGAACCATTATAATAATCATACTGTAACTAATTTTTTACATTTACATTTTTAGCAGACATCTTAGGCCAAAGCAATATGCAAGTGAGGCAAACAGCACATTACAAACACACATGCTGCACAGGAGTCAAACACACATGCTGTACAGGAGTCAAACACACATGCTTTGCAGGGGTCAAACACACATGCTGTACAGGAGTCAAACACACATGCTGTACAGGAGTCAAACACACATGCTGTGCAGGAGTCAA
>JAODJW010000135.1:16523066-16543970 GCA_026777045.1 Hyperopisus bebe | reverse complement strand
TGAGTATGAGACTAAAAATAAAAGGAACAGAGAAGCACCTTGAAGGAATGTAGAAAGTTAAAAGGTTAAAATTAGTATCAGTGCATGAGAGGATTGTTACAATAACCTGTTAAATATGTATTGTTATTTATCTGCTTCACATAAATTCATTCAAATATATGTAAATAACAGCTGTAAAGTACAGTCAGTAATTGTAGATTTACTAATGAAGAAGTTGACTTTTTAGGAAAATTGACAGCTTCTGTCCTCAGAGCGATAACTCACACTGTGTGGTTCAGGGAATGAGATGGGGCAGATCAGTGAACAGGTGCACAGTCAGTCATGTGACCTCCGGCAATGTTTTTCTGCTGAAAATAACAAGCAGACAAAAAAAAAAAAAAAAAAAACAAAAATGGAAAAAAACACAATTTTAATAAAAACTTGCTCCACAGGACTGGGGAATTGCATGAAAACAGAAATCAGAGCAGCCATTCAAACAATATACAGAACTAAGAGCAGGTGGCAGAAAATGATGTTTAACACCTGACTTCCTCCATTCGAGGGCCTATGTTCCCCCAAGCCCACCAACAACGGTCTTTTCTGATCAATGAACAACCTGCACGAATTAAGACACGTAACCTAAAACGGGCACAGTAACGTCAAATCAGAAGGTTAATGGTTCACAGGGCCCTGCTGTCTTAACCTTGAGAACGTGAACTGCTGCAGAAAAACACACATTTATATCCAAAGTGACGTATGTAACAACAAGAGGTCCAATTAGATATTAGGTACATTTTTAGCAGGCAAATATACATCTCAGCGAGGTCAAAAAGGTACAGCGTGATATTTAGGCTCATTATTCATTCTCTGTGCTAACTGCTCAAGTCTTCCAATTGAGCGATTATATATTATTAGTTATATAATTATAAAATAATCAATGCTGTTGATTCTATTCTAGAAAAGACTCAAACGAAGCATGTCACGTCTACACCTGCCGATTATGGTATCAAGCCACGATATTGGACATGGAGGCACAGATGAGGAGCGGTCTGAGGAAACAAGACCCCTGCTGACAGAGAATGAAGGGAGAGGCCGCAATACTGCAAACAGCCAGAGGGAGTCAGCATTCACCAAGAGCTACAGCCTTGTGCCAGACCAAACACTCTCTTCTCAGGTTTGATACATAATTTTTATATAAGACACATGACTTATTGTAGCTTAACAACCCAAAGGTCATGGGTTTGTGTCCCATGGATCACACATAAAATGTTACCCTTTTCTCTGGTGTAAGTTGCTTTGGATAAAATCTTCAGATAATGTGCTTTGTGAACCTATTCTGCTGTATTCCATGGAGAGTTGCACTGAACGCAGGTTTACTGGTTGCCTGCTATCAGCAGCTTATACACATCTGGGCTGCCAGGTGAACTGAGATCCTGTACTAATGTTGGCTTCAGTGAAGCAACCTAATGGCAGAGTAAAGCAACACTGAGTGCACCATGTGGCCCTTAAGCAGAGGTGGAAAGTTCAGGTCCAGAAAAGATAAATCCAGACCAAGATTTTGTTTCAACCGACCAGTTGAGCATAAAGAGTCACATTCACAGAGTACTCAACTGGTGGGTTGAGACAAAATCATGGATTTGTACTTTCTGGACCTAAACTTTCCACCTCTGCCCTAACATACCTCACAACCAAAGGAATATACAAGCTGGCGTGTTTTCCCCCCAATACATTTCTGTTAATATATGTCATATATATATATGGGGCAATTGCTATTGTTTGTGCAGATCACAGCGTATCGTCTCCTGATGACCTACAGTGCGACCTACGTCAAACTCTTGGCTTCCCAGAAGCTCCCCAACTCCCCGACGTCTTCACTGCACGCCCCGAACTCTGACAGGCCTCACTGCACCATGGCCCCTGTCTGCCTGTGCCAGTATATTCAGAAGAATGTCCTGTATTAATCAGAAACTTCAGCTGATGGGAGTTTAATCCACTGTCTTAATCAGAGGCAAACATTAAACATTAGACACTGTACTCAATGTCTGAGTGTCTGACTCGTTATAGGTCTTCCTGTACTTACAGTTTAAATGATTGAATCATAATATTCTGGGTCCAGAATTAGCTGCAAGATATTAAAAGAAATGTGAAATATTTCATGATTATCAGCTAAATAGCAAAACGAGTAAAACGGTGAACAGCCATGTGGTCAAGCCCAGTGCCGATGCGAAGATGGAAAAATTGGTACTTGCCACTACAGAGGAGGTACTATGTTAATTCTACAGCGCTGACATGTTTAGTCCATTATCTTCTTATGATGAATGATGTGTTGACTATTTAATAATGGTAATGACATCCTGCCACTGTATCCTTTCATTACTCGGAAGACTTGGAGAGGAATCATGAGTCAGCCCTGAGACTGAATGTACCATAACTTCATAAAGGTGCTCCTCAAAGAGCTGACTGAAATAAAGGTGCAAAAACCTACTTATTTCACTGTATCTCTCATCTAACTCTTTTTTCAAATCAGGGTTTTGACTGTTTGCAGTTTCTGCACACCTTTGCTCCATTGGTACTCCATGTTTGTGAATTTAAGTTTGTAATTGTCCAGATTGAATTATTATTTTTATAAAGTATTTGAATTAGTATTTGAATTGTTGTTCCCTGCCTCGTGCCCATTGCTTCTGATATAGGCTCCGGACCCCCCGCGACCCAGTAGGATAAGCGGGTTGGAAAATGGATGGATGGAAGTATTTGAATTAATGTGTTAACAAATTACCAGTGTCACAGGGGTCTGAGGCTGGTTCCAAATGCCTGCGGAGATGGGGGCAGTATGAAGGGTGTTTATTGGCAATGACAGAAATCAGATGACAAAGTACAAGAGGTAAAGCACAGGAAAATCCAGGAACAGACTAAAGGTCAGTAACACCAGAATATTCCAACTGGGCTGAAGTACAAAATGAAAGAAGGCAAACGCGAGGTCACTAGAAAGGCAGGAATCCAAGAACATGGTAAAGCAATGATATAGGCAGAGTAAATCCAAACAGGAGAGAGGCAGGGGCCAAAATCAGCTGGCAGGCAAAGCTTCGGTACACTGAGAGGAAAAACAATTACTGTCAAGGGCATCCAAAGTGATGGTGTTATGGTGGCGGGGAATGGTGCAAAGTGCTGGTGTTACGGTGGGGGGGAATGGTGCAAAGTGCTGGTGTTATGGTGGGGGGGAATGGTGCAGGCAGAGAAAGGAAGGTGGTAATGATCCAAGAGACAACAGGGGTTTATTGGGGGGAAACTAAACATACAAAGGAAACCAGGCAGACTAACGTCTAACTATAACAATGCACAAAGTAACCATAACTGATCAACAGACAATGACTGATCGGGCGACAGAGCGGGAGCAGGTACTTAAATACACAAGGCTAAGCAGACAATGCAGGACAGGTGAGAACAATCATGAGGCACAAGGAAACAGGTGTATTTAAATCATAGAACTTAGAGACTAACAGAGAAACCAGGAAACAGAATCTAACACTAGGAAAATAACAAAGACAGTTAAAACATAACCAAGGGCACAAAGCAAAAACCAAAACAGAACGCAAACCACGAATTAGGAACAAGAAAGCTAATACAAAAGAATCACTGGGGAACAAAATCTAATAAATACAAAAATGGCTGGCTTCGACCTCACAACTGAAGGGTTTACGGCCACACACTCAGCCCATAGAGGTCAGGGGGCTGTGGACAACAGATAGGACAGGATGGGCAGCGACACCTGCTGGCCAAAAGGGGAGGAGACACAAAAGGAGGATGGGTGCTGACTCTGACAGCTGGCCAAAAATCAGAACAGGGAAAAAAGTCAGGGATCAGAACTGGAAACACAGAGTACCAAACATGCAAGAGACCTTGGCAAGGGCACAAGACAACTGGGAACTGGGAAACAGAACCTTCAGTACACTGGGGAATGGTCGGCGTCATGGGGGCATTCACGGACCATACCCCCCCAAATGAGCCATCACGCCATTCCAAATGCCACCCAGCAATGATGTCATCTCTCACCAGGCAAGAACAAAGACGTTCGCCACATACTGTATTGTATCTCAGTTGGTAAGTAACTGAGAATCATAACTGACAGCTATGAACCCTAAGGTTCCCCTGAGCTGCTCAGAATTATTCCCATGATGCTTAGTGGTAGCCAGCCGCCATGATAGTTTGCTTTTGGCCCAGCTAGGCTCAGTCTGTCTTGGTTCGGTCTCCAGTTTGTTTTGCTAATTTTGTTTCATTCAATGTAAGTGGATTTGCTTGACACACTTCCTGTTTGGGGTATTGGCTTTTCTCTTGAGGAATATTATGGATAAATGCTGCTTCTTTCTTACCTGGAGTCCCTTTTACAGCAGTGAAATTGAAATTGTTCTTCAGCAACCAAGACCATGTTATATTTGTTGTAAACTGACAAAGCACAAAAACCAATCACAGCCTTTTCAGTACAGAATTTTATTCTGACAAAGTGTAGACTTCATTGTAATGACCATCCTGTCACAGGTAAAATTCTTATGTGGGAAGAAGCAACTAAGGTGCCGATTTCAACCATATTCGTGTGCAATACTCTGAATATTTACTCTATATTAATTTGCCATTTTACCTTAAGCAAATAATTTTGTTGAGGTTAAGTATATGTATTAAAATGAAATGGACAGGAGTGACATTGTAAAAATAAACATGATCAGATGTAGATTTTCTAAACACTGAAATGTTAAAGGTACAAAACAGCTTTGCTACTATCATTGTACAATATGAATTATGTTGATTTATTTGAACAAATTTGGTAATTTCTATAAATGCCATTTCTACTGTATAAGAATCTATGAACACAGTCATAACAGTTTGTAATGCATTTATAAAGCATTATAAACATGGCTATAAATATTTTTTAAAGGCATAACATGTTATAGCGATGTTTATGTTGCATTAATATATTATTCACACGCAGCTGTTGTTCTTTTCAAGATGAGGGCCAAATCAACCAGGATTCTGAAATTTCTATTAATAGCTCGAGGTTCCCAAGAAGCATGCAAACAATGTATCTCTGAAACAACGTATCTCTGAAACTTCATAAGTGCTATCCAATTTTTATTATGTATTATGACTGTCAATTCACAATTTTACCGTATTTCACGCAATAGAGGGTGCTATAGAAAACTGAAACAGATAGCACTGCTATAATACTTGTCGGGAGTAATATGTGCAACAATGAAATGCAGTGAAATGCAGTGAAATGCAATATGCATTAAGTGTGCCTGTCCCTGGAATACCTCTGTGGGATGAAGCTCTTTGTGTTGTACGTGTGTATCTCACTGTAGTTCCTTCCTTCGTTGCTATTCTTACGCCCTCGGATTGAGCACCCTGAGTGGCTGAGCCTGGGAGTCGGCGCTAGGATAAAAGAAGGGGTACACTGCCTCTTTAAAATCAGCTCCCAAGTAGGAGAACAGGGGGGTCATGTCTGCAGCGTTGTAAAATGACAGCTGGCCGGCTTCGTAATCCAGGTACATGCCGACCTTCCTCACGCTTCTGTTCCCCACCGTCCAATAGCCGTTTTCTGGGCACAGAACCACCCAGCCGGCCCTCTCCGCCGACTCCGTGGCCACACCCAGGTCCCAGTCTGACTTGTCTCCCACATCCACCTCCCAGTAGTGGCGGCCCGCGGTGAAGCCCCGGCTGGCCAGAACGCAGGGGCTGAACTCGAAGCGGGTCTCCTCCGTCGGCAGCCCTTCCTTAGGGGTGTAGGTGTATTGGGCAGACGTCAGGTCCTCCGAGAGGGACAGGAAGGGATTGGCGGTGGCCGGATCGAGGCTTAAGAAGCAGAGACCTGGATTGGCGACCAGAGCCAGCGTCTGACATCAGTACATCTGTACAAATGACCACATTTGTATTTGTTGCCCTGATAATCAACATCTAAGCCTGTAATTTGTGTTGTAAGCTAACAGGTGTTGGTGCAAATGGGGTATTTCAAAGTTAAAGAAACCGATTTCACATTCAGCAGTCACAAGTCACCCTACAGTGCTTCTCACTATAACTGAAATACATTTCTGATTGCAGCAGTGCAGCTCAAGAAGAAAATGTGCTCCCATATATAATATTACCGTAACAGGAGCTCTGAATTTCCCAGCAGTGAAGTTTACCCGCCATTTTACTAAGATGAAAAGTGACTGAAATCGCTTTGAGCCAGTTTCTGCATATCTAACATGCACCTTCCTGTTTGTGAAAATACTCGCACACCTGCCACTGTCTGCTTCCATTTATAGAATAAACCATGACTCAGGGCAATAACAGGAAGTGGGCAAATATGTTAAACACACACGTACTATACTGTATAATACAGTATATACCAAGGTAAAGTACCAGCATACTCACTATCACAGGTACATGGCACTTATCTAACTTGTACCTTTTTTCTTTGCAATGAAGAGGAAGCAATATGCACATTTGCAATATGATTTTACTTATTTATATATAAATATTGAGCTACACTTTGAAGCCAGTGATGTGTTACATTTTCCAAGGTGACAGAAAAGTTACACAACCGAAACTTACATTTGTGCAATTAGAGCTACAGCAACAAATGGAATTTACACTGAAGCCTAAACATCAAAATTTTTGTATTAAAATTTTTAGATTGATATATAATTGCGTTATATGTTAATTACTGTATAATAATACTACTACTACTACTACTAATAATAATAATGTATTTTTCTTTACCTGGTTTAATGATTTCTCCTAATTTCTTCCATATAGTGTATTGAATCGGACCCTTGTAGACTCCCAGGTCGAAGCCATCTGTCCCCTCATCATTCAATGCTGCTGGTTGTGCTTTCAGTCTTAATGAAGAAAAAATATATTCTGAGACGATGAGACAAAGTGAGAAAAATGTTGACTCCACTGCTGAGTCATTTGAGGAATTAGCATAGGAATAGCCCTTTCAGATATTAAAGCCAACCAAACATAACCAAAAACCAATCATGAAAGGCATGGGACAACAAAAACAACCAATCAGAAAAGGCATGGGACAACAAAAACAACCAATCAGAAAAGGCACGGGACAACAAGCAGCAGCTGGAATAAATGACAATTAATAAGCACAGAAACTAGGAAACCTTACCAAACACTAAAAGTTAACAACACTAGGAAAGACTAGGAACCTATATATAAGCAGAACAAAATTAAAAAAGGCATGAGTAGGATAAACCTAAAACAATGACACAAAGTAACAAAAATAAAGAGTGCAAAGGAAAACAGTAAACCAATAAATATTAAATAGCAGGTGAGACTGGCCTCTGGCCAGCCTTAAACTTGTGATTGGAAGACTTCAGCCTCTGAGCCCCTTGCTCAACCCACTGAGCTACACAGCAGCCTGGGGAGCAGAGATACACAATAGGGGCTGAAGGGCTACAAGACAGAGAAGGGGGAAGCAGGATGACCAGCGACACCTGCTGGCCAAAACGGAACAAGACACATAGGCCAGGTTCGGATGGGCACCAGCCCTGACAGTCATAATTGCCGATGCATACTCCATATTTTGTTAGATACGATTGAGACTGAAGACATTGACCTTGACTATATTCATCACAGTAAACAGGAACATGACAAAACACACGATTAATGGAAATTACATTTCTCACCTCAAAGTCAGTTCCTGAATATCCTTTGAATAAAAAAGATAAAGTGATATTAATACATCTGATCCTATGAATGTTGATATGGGCATCAGACCACTCTCTGCTGTCACTGAAATATGATTTTGTTTTTAAGATAAGACTGTCAATGACCTAAAGTTTAGGCATCCTCATCAAATGTTACAGTTTTGGGAAACAAAACTAACTCAGTTATCATGTAATCCAAAATATTTTACTATTGTTACATTTTCAAAACTCGTTAAGTCCACGGATGTTTTCTCAAGTGAATTTTGGAAGTTTGCTCTTCAGCTAAACCACAGTGAACTACATGGTTTAACACGTGTATCACACTTAGTTCTTTGAAAATAAATATGCAAAGATTTTTAAAACCCGGCTTCGATCAGGTACTTCAATCAGATTGGATGGATGGCGCGGCTCCTGCTTCAGCTGCTCCCGGAGCGAGGCCACGTCTCGCTGAAGGGCGTCTACTTCCTGGGAAAGGTGCTGGGAGCCTTGCTGCCTGAGCGCCAGCAGCCGCTGCGTGTCCTTCTGCAGCTGGGAGCAGAGCCTCTCTCGCTCACGCTCAATGCACCGCTGCAGACCGTCCATCTCCTGGATGATGTGGGCGTGCAGAGCCTGAGACTGCGTCTGCAGAGAGGATCCAGGGATGACTGGGAAACGGGAACGTCGTGTTGCCTAAGCCCATTAATGACCGGTAATATGTATTGTATGCTATGTATGTGTGTATAAATGTATGTTGCATGTTGATTGACACTCTATATATTCATATAAACATTGCATAATATATAATATTAATAATAAAAAAGGGGCCCTAAAATTTTTAGACACAATTGCGTTGGTCTGGGTCGGGGGTCCAGTATGATGTGCTTTCATTGGGCCCAAATTTTCTAGCGACATCCTTGTATATATCATATTTTTATTAATGGTCCCTAAGTTCAATACATAGACAATGGCTTGCTACTCATATTGTAGTTCACAAAGCTGTATAGTAGTTAAAGACTTCATTTGAATGCTTGAGTAAATTATTACTGCATACCCAATTAATCCATACCTTTATTTCATTAATTTCTTGTTCTTTCCTTTCATAAAGTTCTTTTATTTCCTTCACTCCTTCCTCAAAGTGTTTCACAGCCTCTTCGAAAGTCTCCTAAAAACACAATTTGTTCTTGGTGTTCTGACATACATTTCACTCGCTACCATTCACCCTCTCTTACCAGTAAGCCTATATGCTCCCTTCAGGTTGCCCTATTCTTGTGTGATATGCTTCCCCTTGTGGCCCCCGCGCTGGGGCCCCCCATTTCCGGGCCCTTTACCTCACACTGGGCCAGTATTTCCTCCATGGGTGCCAGGCAGTGGGCGCGGTGCTCTTTGGACACGGCGCACACCACACAGATGGCCGTCTTTTCCTCCACACAGTACATCTTCAGCGGCTCCCGGTGGACCGGGCACAGACCTGGCTCCGCTTCGGTCTCCATCTTCTTCCCCAAGGCTTTCTGGGAGGATTTATCACTGCCCTCTGTCGGCCCCTTGAACCTCAGCCCTAAATCACGAACTCTGCCCACAATGGTGGCCAGCAATCTGTTGCTTTTTAGGGTAAACTGGGGAAAGATCTCACAGCATAAAGGGCAGGTGTAACCTTTATTCTCACTCCCCTCTGTCTTTTCTCCATCTTTCCAGTAGTTGATGATGCACTCTCTGCAGTAATTGTGCTCACAGTCTAGCCTGACCGGGTCCTCGTAGAGGGAGTGACACAGTGTACAGCTCACTTCATTGACTAGACTCATGGCCAAACCGGCTTCTTCCCCTGATGTCATTGCGAGAAAGATAACAGGCGTGATACTGCAGAGCCGTAAACAAATGGTTGCTGTGGACTGAAATGAAAACAAGCAAGAAAAAGACGATTTCGAGTCATTTCAGTGAACCGTGCATTTTCAGTATTAATTGAAAAGATCTGTGTCTAAGACTAAGAATCAAGATGCGTGATGTCGTGCCTGTTTAGAATCAGAATCAGAATTACTTTATTAATTAAGTGGAAATTCTCTTACATTACAAAAACAAAGCCCTGATGAAAATGAAGATTTAGGAAATGTATGTACAGGTGATAGAAGAGATTTTAGATAAAACCATAGAACAATAAAGTAATAAAAATAAATAAATAAAAATAATAAATAACCAATAAAAATAAAACCTGTAGCAGCAATAATATTAAGTACCTGGGTTTTTACAGCAAACATATATGGTTATTTAAGGTGATTTTGCTTATGTTTATGGTTTGTGGTTTGAGTGATCAGATATGCGAGTTATGCAGATATGATTTAGCTGGTTGCAGATCCGTAACATGTGTAGCTTTGTTTATGAACAACTTTGTCAGTTTTAGATCACCTGAAAACTAAAGGATTGAAAACATCCCCAGTAGTAAATTAGCTAGATCTATTACATATGTGCCTGCAGTAATCAAGAACTGCAATTTAATGCATCAAAAGTATTTTCTAAAAAACTACCACTGCCTACGCAGTGGAGTAGTACAGTGGGATTGTACATTCATACATCCATTCATTCCATTCATAATGAAACTTCGGTTCTTCTCGGTATGGCTGTATGGCAACGTGAAAGCGGGTGCATGTGTTGATGCAGTGTGTTCTTACTTCTCGTCTTTCCAGTAAAAACAGCCTCACTCCTGCTTGTTGATCCTTCAAAATCAAGAACACCATGAGCATTAGCCCATGCCTTCAATTAGTTTTAACTGGCTTTCAACAACAGATCATGAATTCAGGCACTGACCTGTCCTCCCGTTTGGCTCTCGCTTCCCGATCAGGGTTAGGCCCAGATCTGCCTTCGCTTCCTGCCTTCCTTTGGGTCAGCGGGTGACAGAGTCTTGAAAGTAAGAGTTTCTGCTGACCCCCACTTTCTCCCGCCCTGAGTCACTTTGAATGAGTGCCGGTTTGAAGAGTTTCACTTGCAACTTCCTCTTCACGCTTCTGCCCTCCCTAACCCTCCCTAACCCCCCAACTCTTCTGAGATCAAAGGCCTAAGAGAGACTGGTTTGCAGCAAACCATGATGCTGTTACACCCTCCCACTCACAGCTATTGGGGTCATAATATACAAAGTTTCTTGTTGTGCGAAATACCGCTTAACATTCTTTCTTTTGTTTTTTACCAGTTTCATGGGTGATAGAAGCAGCTAAAATAAGCTGCATGTATTTCCATTGTGCATTCTGGTATCAAATGGACTGCATGCAACAGGTAGATCGAACATATAAAGAATGCAGGATAAGAACAGAAGAGAAAACAGAGGTTATAGCTATTATTATATTCATTAATGCATGCAGAAAATAAATGCCAGACAGATTGCTGAAAGACCAAGATTGTCCAGAAGGTTTAATAAAAGCTGGTTATCAAGTTAAATGCATTTAGGAGTGATATTCACCTGAGAACAAGATAATTTAGTTTAGTTATCGCCAAATAAATAATGAAATTACTAATACTTTGAATCTTATAGATATTTTCCAAGATGTAATTATGGGTTATGCTATAATATTATAGTTATTTTAAAGAACATTGGAAAAGTAAAGTACTTAGTACTTAACTAAATAGTAACTAAGTAAAGTTAGACTGATGAGTATCAAACTGTCTGCTTGCCTGTGTGTGATTCCTCCCTGGGCTCCTGTTTACTACCAGAGTCCACATACTATCCACATCAGCACTTTCACACGTAGTATCTCTGTGTTTATTTAGGTGAACATACTGTATTGGTCACACCCAGCTACAATCAAAAATGCAATAAAAATCAATTTAGGAACAATCAGGAAGCTGTAACAAATAGCTTGAGAGCTGAGAAAATGATACACCTGTGGCTATTTCCAGGTTCCTGCACAGTAAAGAATTTGATTTTGGTGTTTTCCAAGTTTGGATAAGTATGGAAAAGGGAAAGAAAATACAAAAATATTTCTGTTTCCAGACTATTGCAACAAAGCACCCTTCTATGTATCCTTAATGAAACCACTTGAATGTGATCTGAATGTAATGTATTTGATGAAATCACTGGTATGAATTGGTTGTCGGCTCCAAAATCTGCACAGATTGCACTTTGAAGAGCAACCTCTCAAATGAGGGACTAGATGCTGTGTCTGGTGGCTGCAACTTTGATTGATCTCCAGCAAGAAATGTTCACGAGGGCTACTTTGCAACTTATAATACTCACAATGAGGAAATGCAAGCTTTCTCTGACTTAGCTCGCCTATCCCAAATATTGTAACTGGCTGGCTAAGGATCCCAAACATGAACAGAAAGCACAACGCACGTGTAACAAAAAAAAGTGTAGCAATGTTTGACATTTTGAACATGGAGAGATCAGAAGCTGTGTGGTTGCAGACAGTGATGGTGGATCCCAGCAAGATCCTGCCAGGATGAGCAATTGCCAAAGGTGCCATCTTCTGGGGTGGGGGGCACCATCCCTTCCCTACCCACCCTCCCACCAGTCGAACACTTTTTCCATCTCCATCCCCAACTACAGTCTGAAAAGTATGGATTTTTAAAATGGAGAGTAAGAACGCATGTCACCAGAACACATTTCTCATCAGTTCCTACTTAGTAACCACATCAAAATCTATATTATTTTGGTTTTCCGGCCGCTATAAAGGCCGAGGACGCAGCGTGACGCGGAAGGGCTTGGCTTTAAGCACCACGCTGGCCACCCCCCTGAGGTCAGGCAGGGGGGCATTATTATCAGGAGGAAGGAACTGAAAATCACGCAGCAAGTAGGCAGTAAAGAGGAAGAGCTCCATCTTGGCGATGGTCTCCCCCAGGCATAACCTCGCCCCCCCTCCGAAGGGCAGCAGGGCTCGGGTAGAGGCTCCTCCCCCTTCCAAAAAGCGCTCTGAAAGACAGAAATACGGGGTCACAGGAAAGGGGGTGGATTCCAGGTGGAGGTGTGTGGCTCAGTGGGTTGGGCTGCTGGGCCTGTGATTGGGCCCTTGACTGTGACTCTAACCCTAAAGTGTCCCAGGGACCGTCTAACCCTGGTTTCGAAAACTGTACATGGCTTTGGATAAAGGTATCCGCAAAATAAATAACATGTAGCCAAGGTGGGGGGTGGAGAGGTGGAAGGGGCGTGTCCGTGACATTAAACCTTATAAGACTGGGCACTGGTTTCCATGGAGACCTGCAATTCTGGAACATTTATGCCTTTGAGGCCTTCAGGAAATAGCGCCCGTTCCTTGGAGACTCTCAAGATGTTCCAGGAAACCTGAGCTGCCGGTGTTATAATGTGATGTAGGAACAGCGGTAAAAGGGGCCATGTGAAGCACCTGGTTTGAAGGCCTTGGGCTCGGGCCAGACGGCCGGGTCGTGGTGAGCGCCATACAGGTTCGGGATGATGATGGTGTCCTTTGGGATGAAGTAACCGGCGATGCTAAACACAAAAGCGCATTCTGTTAATGTACAATCAAAATCAGAGGTATAAATCCCTAATTCCAGCCCTGGAGGGTCAGAATCCAACACAGCTTTCAGATTTCCCTGCTCAAACACATTAATCAGCTAATTACAATGTATAGCAGGTGTGTTTGAACAGGGAAATCTACAAACCCAGGAGTGGAACTGGGAGCTCTGGACTCTCAGAAAAAAATGGTAAAAATTAGCATTTTTTTCTTGTCACTGGGGCTGTACCCTGAAGCGTCTGCCAATTGTTCCTTTAAGCTGTAGGTAATTGTACATTTTAAGGTACAGAAGTGGACTCTGAGGATCATTTCTGTACCATTGATGGTGTATTAATGCTGTACGTTTGGGAGTCCATCTCAGAGTCCATTTCTGTACCTTAAAAGGTACAATCACAAGGGTACAGCCCCAGTGACAAGGTAGAAATTTGTAACCTTTTTTTCCGAAAGTGTGGTACAAACATATATCTATACCAAATGTTGTTTTTCATCGTACACCCATACATGGCACTTAAATTTGTCAGTGGTATTAGGCACAAGTGAGTAAATGTAGTTTAACGTGACCATTTCAATGCGGCGTTACGGTGCATCTATTCACCTGCTGTCCTTAGTAGCGCGGTGAGGAACCGCCAGCGGAGCCACGGGTCTGAGTCTGAGCACCTCGCTGACCAGGGCAGACAGGCAGGGCAGCCTGTGTCTGTCGCTGTACTGCGGGTAGCGACCCTCCAGCACCGAGCACAGCTCGTTATACACGCGCCACTGCACCTAGCGAGGAAAGAGCGTGTCTGTAACGTAGTGATGTAGTAGTGCTGAGCCTAGTCAGCAGCAGCATCAACATCTCACTGAAGAACACTGACGAATTAAATAATCAGGGAGTAATGTGAGCAGGCAAAGGAGGAGAAAAATGTCATGTGATTTAAGTTTAAAAAGAAAAACAAAGAAAGCACTCCGCAGGGGAAATACAGGAAGTGCTGTTGTGACCTCTGACCTCCGGCCTGTGCAGCAGAAAGGCCACTGTCCAGCAGAGCCAAGCAGCTGTGGTCTCTGTGCCCCCGATGAGCAGGTCCACCGTAGACATGTGCAGGTGAGTCTCTGTCAGGGTCTGCAGACAAAGACCCAGAAAAGAGGAGGATGTTACTTTAGAGACATGACTTTGTCAGCATGCCCATAAGCACGATGACAGAAATGACATCATTGAGTTAAAATGTAAAAAATATGTGTATGTATACACCTGTAGACAAAATAAGGGAAACACAAAAAGATTGCCAGTTTCCACTACTCGCTAAATATGGCAGACGCTTGACAATAAGCTCTTTGATGTGTTATCAAAGGAACATACAGCAGTTAACAGACTTCTGAAGAGGCCCAGTAGACAAGTGTGCAAATATGGGTGCATCAGTCCTAAAGACTACTGAATTGTTGACTGCGTGGCCAACAGTTTCAAAAATTATGACAGTATTTGCCAAACATGTAGAACCTGCACTGGCAATTAGGAATAGTTGTCATAAGTTAAGATGCATGGATCATCAACAGCAAACAGGCATTAATTGGTGTAAGGAACACAAAGCCAGGACCCATGAGCAGTGCAAAAAAGTAATAATGTACCGATGAGTCATATATCACCCCTCTTCCTACCACGAGGCAGGTTTACGTTCAGGAAAAGGATGTCTTCAACCCACAATGTCTGTTGCTATGGGCAGCAATATCGTGACACTCAATAGGTCCAATAATTGCTCTGCATGGATGTTTAACAGTCATTTTACTGGACCAAGTGGTGCAAAGACCATGTGAGGACATAAAGTTGCCATATAAAAAAATGATAATGACCCCAAAAACACTGCTTAACAAATGCAGGAATGGTTTGATGAACATCAGGCTGAAGTCCAGCACTTTCCTCACTCAAATCGTTGAACCATTAATGGAAGATCGGGAGTGTCAAAGCAGATTTGTGATTCCTTTATCTCTCATAGAACCGCACACTTTCATCTTGAATAATGGTCCATTGTCTCACGACATACAGTTCCGGAGTAGAATCACAACGTTCTAAGAAGCATCGAAGCTGTTCTGAAAGCAAACTGAGGCCCTACTTCTTGTTTACCGTATCATTTATTTTGAATACAGACTTATTTTCTAGACAGACACTTTTACCCATGTAAGTGTAAGAAAACCACCACAAGATGCAGCAGGTAGCACAGTGGTTAAGAAAAAAAATTAAGCATAACCCTAACGTGACTAGTAGTAGATATGTACACTACTCCAGTTAAATATACAGTTGTGTAGTGTTTACCAGTGCAGTAACGTACCCCTGTGTCGTTCCTCTCTCCTGGCTTGTCCAGGTGTTGGAGAAGGGAGGCTGTAATGGTGTCCTCTGTCTCTTTGTCCTGAATCTTCATCTAAGCCATATTAAACAAACACATGCTAAGAAAATAGCTGAAACCGTCATTAGCTACCATAAGAGTGCCTGCGTTGTTGCACTTTGCATTTGGGAGTTTGGGCTGATCAGCCTCTTTGCTCTCTCACCTTGTGGTCGTCCAGGTGTCCTCTGATGATCTTATCCCTCCTTTCCACTTCTTTCAGTAAACGAGAGAAGGGGGGGTTGGGCAGCTTCTTGATTTTGCAAAGCAAAAGTGAATTTGCCTTTTAATGTATCATGATGTGTCTTATAGAAAAACCAGCTTGACCCTTTTCACCCCAACAGCTGCAAACGATAAATACATACTCCTCCAAACGGAGCGAATAAGCTGCATGTTCTGCTTAGATCTTTCAAAGTTTGTTGTTAGCTTTAGGTGCGGCTTGTCAAAGGGCGGATTCTCCTTTCGCCGCTGAAAGTGTAGTGCGACACCAGGAGTGTATTATGGGATGGTGTTGGCTTCAAAACTCCATTCATGTGGAAAAAATGATGCATTTTTGCTGGTAAAAGGTACAAACCCTGAGCAGAGGAAAGGAGTCCAGGACGGAGATCCAGGGAGAGCCCCAGAGAGACACGATCTCATTCAGACAGCCGTGCAAACTCTGGAGCTCAGCGGAGGTTTTGGTGAACTGAAGGAAAAAAAGTCACTTTACTTCTTTTATGGAATCGGAGGAGGAAGGAATTGGGAGAACATCGTACATGATCCATCTCATCTCATTCTGACAAAATCAGCAGTTTGATTTGACACGACCTGCACAGTATAGGTGCAGTGACTGCTTTTCTTCAGCTGAACCCCAATCTGGGCTCATTTACTCTGTTAGCCATGCAAATGGGCCCTTCATCAGTGAAGAAGGATGACGGAGTAATAGGAAGTGTGGGAGGAACTGACTTCTTTTCCAAAGATGAGAGTTGTGATGACGTTGCTTGCTGCCACTGTGAAGTCCTCTGAGAGATCCACAGCGGTGTCCCTGTAAACCAGCAGCACCTGACAGACACACAGTTTCAATCGAATGCAGTTAACGTTGTTAAACACACAGGCTGACTGCCCCCGCAGTGTACTGTATGTGGTGTCGCTTCACATTACCTGCCTCAGGCTGAGAGCCTGCCTCTCGATGACTGCGTGCAGGGATTTAAGACAGCAGCGCTGCAGGGCACTGTGTACCAGGCGACGCTGCATCTTCCACCCCCGGCTGTAGTCTCCCAGGGAGATGGAATACCCCCCCCCAGAAACCAAATCGCCTGAGCGGGACAGGGGCAGCCAGAAAGAGGGAAGGTCCAGTCAAGTCAAGTGAGGTCCGACCAAATCGCTTTATTGTCATCTTAGCCATGTACAAAGCACAGTGAAACAAAATCACGTTCCTCCTGGACCCACAATGCGACATTCATGACAGGACAGACATTACTGAACAATTTTAGGAATAATTTACAGAAGAAAAAGGTTAAGATAAAAGAAGTAAAGATGTTAGATTAAGTAGGCTAGCGTAATTTTTGTTCATGTCTGAGGGATGCAATGGCTGTTGTTATGTGTGTGTGTGTGTGTGTATGTATATATATATATATATATATGTATGTATACATGTATGTCTGTAGTACCTGTGTAGGAGTGTGGCCTCCCAGCGAAATCGGTCCACTTCTTCACCAGGGCTTCCCTGATCGTGTCCCCACTGCTTAACACCACCATGGCTGCAAGCAAAACGATTTCTCACCAACAGTCTCTATTCTGATTGGCTCACATTAGTTGACACACTAGCTGTGAAACTACAAAATTCTGGCACTTAAAAATAACCTGTTTTCAACTGTTGTGCTTAAAGTTCACCTCACATTTATATCAAAATTATGCAGCAGGAAACTGAACATAGGCATTCGTTTTCAACATGCATTCATGGATGTATTGTTTTTGAAAAACAAAAGTCATTTGACAAGATTAGTCTACAGCAGTGTTTCCAAATTCACTACTCGGGACCCACAGACAATCCATGTTTTTGCTTCCTCCCAGTTGGGAGAGAGCAGATATTTGGACTGTCTGGCAGGGAGGTGGGAGGGAGCAAAAATGTGGACCAGCTGTGGGTCACCGAGGGCCGGGTTGGGAAACACTGGTCTACAATGTAACACAGAATATGGTTTTTACTTGTTTTGCCATATCGAAGGCGGTAGATGTGTCCATAACGTTGGGCTAATGAGGTCAGGTGATCGGGCAGATGGTCTCGTGTGAGATCCAGCATGTTGCCCAGGAGGGGGAGCGAAGTGGGTCCAGGGAGAGAGGGGGATAGAGAGTGGGGATGGAACTGGTAAACGGAAGACAGGATTCTGGAACCAAGAGCTAGAAGCAAACGACGAATGAATATAAGTAAATATCAGTGTCTAATAACAGTAGATACTACTCAGTCCAGCAAGAGAGACGATTAATACATTGTCCACACCATCCTTAAATGTTACAGTCATGTAGAACTACAAGAAAAATGACTCACCATTTGAACTATAGTCTGATTCACTCCTTTGTTTCTCTCCTGTACGATACAGCAGTAAAATCCACAGCAGGAAGAGTATTACTGCCGCAGCCATGCTCAAAACAGACAAAGACATTGTGGAAAAGTTCGGGACGCCCCCTCCTGTTTCATTTATATAAGAGCCCCCTCCCCAAGAGGACCCTGTGTTTATAGCCATCCATCGTCACTCTCAAGGATGGCTAAACAATAATACAGGCATGGCCGTGATATTTATTATGAGGTGAAAATGTGGAGAAAACAAGGAGGCAAGGAAGGCTTGATTAAAAAGAAACTTAAATAAAATATTGAGTAAATACTGAGACAGATGCCATCTATGGTCTTGAAGTCATGAAGATCTAGTACAAATGACACATTTTTTGCCAGATGCAATGTCCACTGCTGAAAGTACTCTCAAACTGCAGCCTTAGTATGTTAATGTACTAGATTAATATTGGTATATTAAATATGAATATATACAATAGCGGGTAGTGAATGAAGAATATTGGCCAGAAGTTCTTTATTTGTTTATTTATTAAGTGTTAGAAACAAAAACTGGGAGATACAGAGATACAGAGGCAGTTTCAAGGACAGGAAAGAATATCTGAAATAACATTTTATTCAGTGCTGGAAAAACACAGATCAGCTTTGACACTTACAGCAGACAACACGAGTTCAAGGCTTTGGTCAGGGATGTGGGAGGAGGGGGGGGGAGAGGGGGGGGGCTGACTCATTGTGGTCAGCTGCCTCGCTGCTATTCTAGGTAGAGTCTTCTTCTAACCTGAAGGCTGTGAGCTTGATCCTCATGGGGCAAGATCTTTCTTTGGGGGCTGCGTGTAGCTCTGAGGATCAGGGAAAATCGTCGGTTTAAAAGCAGAGTGATTTCACCACTGGACCCTTGAGTTGGGCCCTTAACCCCAGTTATTCCCAGTTTTCCCAATTGTACATCACTTATAATAAAAGCATCTGCTAAGTAAATAAAAGTGAGTGGAACATGACGTGTGACAGCCTCTGTTTTCATACGAATGCTTGATATTTAAATAGGCTCTTACTGTGTCTCTATTTCAGCTGTGTGTTTCTCTCTGACGTCGACAGCAGGCTGAGCTATCAGTACACCCTACGGCCGTGCACTTCCATCGTCACGCGTGATCTTACTTATCACAATTACCTTTCACACATTTATTTCTGCTGGTCACTAGTTTATCACTTTGTTTCTAACCACATCTGCCTCAAAGAAAAAATTGAGTTAAGATAAAACTACAAATTTCAGCACAGCTTATACTACTCTGGGCTTGATATCAATTTTAGGGGCCCATTGTTCCCATTATATACTTGTCTCTTGTGCTTTTGTTTTGCTATTAGCATTAATTAAGGCTTTACTTCTAACAGTTCAAAATAAAAAGGATCAGTTACATTTTAATGCCAAGTTACATATTTTTTAACGTAAACTATAAAACATAAAGCTGGCCAACGGCACTGCGCATTTTAGAATTAATTCACATCAATAGTGGTCTTTAATAGAAGCTTGGAAAAAGCTCTTCTGTCAAAACCTGAACTCTAAGCCCGTCTAAGCCTGTTTGGAGGCTATGCCATGGTTATGTGTGTATGTGTGTGGGTGTGTGTTTGTAGATAAAAATCAAGCTATTTTCTCTTTATCTCAGTGTGACTCTCTATTCCTGAGTCTGTGAGATGAATAACTGCGGTCTGATCTTCATCTCGGTGAAGGGAATGGAGAAGTCCCGGCCTTTCCATGCTGTCCAGATCACACCCTGAGACCAGGAGAACAGGAGCAGTTATTGAACCAGAAGATAAACACTGAAAGGTAAACACTTAAGTTACTGGGTGTAGCGATTCCAATGTACTGTGTATCAGCATTTACCGTAGTTCATATAATATAGTGAAACTGCTCACTCAAAATGTTTAAGTGGATTTATACTTGAAACTGGTAAATAGTGGAGTCAGTGTTTGCTGAGAGCCAGTGGTGAGACATTATATTTGGCTGTTAGTCGTGAGAGAACAGAGAGCTCCACCTGGTGGTTGGTGTTGATGTCGTACAGGCCGTTGAGGTTGGCTTCGTGGCAGTCCTTGTACCACCAGCCTCCCCTGTAGGACGCAGCACATCCACTGAGGACCGGCTTGGGCTCTCTGTCTTTGGTGGAAAATGGCCGCCCATTGTGGTACTGCATGGAGTCACCTATGTGAAGAGGCTCGATGAGTGGAAGCTAAGAAGATCCAGAGTGGTATATGTTCACTTTAATTCTCTCATTGCATGATTTACGTTTCTTCCCCATGATCCTCTGCACGTCCCCTGTCCTCCTCCACCTCTCATTTGTCTTCGTTTAAGGGGCCGTCCTTACCAGCAGTGCCTGAGTACCCAGACAGGTTCAGTGTGTAGAACTTTCTCTGTGAATCTACGGAGAAAGAGGAGTAGTGGGCGAATGCGGACTCCGCTCCTGCCACGAGGTCCACCCTCAGGGCCATGGGCTCCAGGCTGGTCAGGCTGTGAATCAGCTCGTTTCCTGATGAGAGGAAGGGAAGGACAGAGGGGAAAAGATACAGATGCTTCTTCAGTGAGGCCATTTCAAGGGGAATCACATGGAACCATCTCTGGAACCACAGTACTGATTTCACAAATTTCATTATTCTCATCTTGTGTCTTGTGGAACGATGTTTCATTTTCTTTATTCTGTCTTGTAAGTGTTAGGTACTATAAACACCTGATATAAAAGATAAAAGTATAATGTAAGATGAATATGCTCAGCATAATGCATACATACATAATGAACAGAGACTGTATACACATTTACACAAAGTCCTGCCCCTGGTGAAAAAACGCGTCTAACTTAACGGGTAAGTCATCCTCACCGAGCCAGAACTCCTCACTCAAGTTGCCAAAGCCTTTGCTGTAGTCATTC
>JAODJW010000135.1:16408157-16422923 GCA_026777045.1 Hyperopisus bebe | reverse complement strand
AATTTGTTTGGCTTTTGAGCAAAGGAGACTAAGGGGTGACATGATCCAGGTTTATAAGATTTAACAGGTTTAGATGCTGTTCATCCAAATTGTTACTTAAGAGTAAGTTCTAATTCAAGAACCCATGGCTACAGTGGGAAATTAGAGGAGGAACACTTTAGTTTGGATCCGAGAAAGGACTACTTCTCACAGCATGTAATTATAGATGGAATAGTATGTATAATGGAGTATGGAATTGTATGTATAATGGAGTATGGAATAGTATGTACAGTATAATGGAGTATGGAATAGTCTGCCAGAAGGGGTAGTGCAAGCTAAAGCCCTAGATACCTTCAAATCTGAACTTGACAATATCCTGCCAACTTTAAATTATTGGTTTAATTCCCTCCAAATAAGCTTGATGGGCAGAATGGCCTCCTCTTGTTTGTAACTTTATTATGTTCTAATGTTCTTCACAAGAGCTGCAACGTTATCAAGGGCATTGTCATTATAGGCCTGCAGGAAAGAGACCTTCTAGATAACAGCGATGAGGAGATGATAGTCTTTTCCAAATTGCCAGTTGGAGTTCTTGCGCACGGACTGCTCACAGCTGGTGATCCAGAAGTGCTGCACTGCGCCGCTTCACCCATAGAGTGACAGAATGCTTCCACCAGACCCAGGCGACCCAGCGCACCATCAGCCAACACCAGTGCAGCTGGGAATGTCAGCGTTATCGTGTGATTTCAGTGTCATCATGGTGGTTAACATAAACACAACACTGACAGAATGACAGAAATGGAAAGAACACGCTACGAAGAATCACCAAAAGATAAAGGAACTGTGAAGAAAAACTAAACAATGCAACTCATTATGCACACCACCACAATATTAACAATAGTAATTTCTGGTTATCATAGTATAGCTAAATTGTTATAATACAACTTTAATAGATCATAATTAATATAACATTTACCAAACTGCACTTATAGCGTGTAATAGAAAACCAGTCGGATAATGTATGCTTTATCTATAATATTTTTTATTAAGCTCATATTTTAAAATCAAGATTCACTCGTGGTTACAAACAACACAAAGACTAGCAAATCATGAACACATTATTAGGTGATTGCAATACTTTACAGGGTCACTAGATGGCACCATGGATCGAGTCTTTACACTCAGCAACCTGGTGAATTTATTGCAGTCCTGCGGGCGTCTGAAATCGCATACTTGTTTATAATGTAGTAGGCGAAATATAGTATGCGAGGTGTAGTATGTCTGAATTCTCCGTATGGATTAGACAGTAGGCGAACGGTACCCGGATGACATTTTCCGAAATGTGAAATCGATGGACGCTACACTCTCCCATAACGACACACAAGCTGCAGCCTGCAACCAGTGAAGAAACGTTACTTGCTCAGAAATTTGTGTCAATATGGCGGAGGAAGTGCAGTCTCTTTGCAGATGTAAGTAGAGAACAATACCAAGTCACACAAGTTGGCCTGAATATGCATTTTTTCGATGATTTTTCGATGAGTTTTAAAAGTACATGAGTCAGCTGTTGATATTTCGGTAAGAATCGGTAGATTGCGACTTAACTACGACAGTCACCGACCGGCTAGTAAAGATTAGCTGTCCGCCAATTTGAGTTAAAGTTATCAGTTTAGCTGAGTTTTCCTCAGGCTGTTACAACCGTTTATGGTAGACAGAGTAAGCCAAAACAGCATTTATAACCCTAAATGTTCACATATTCAGCAGCTAACGCAGCTGCTGTTATGACGTGAAATTGACCTCAAACTAATGAAGAATGATTTGGAAAAAGCATTCAGTCTATAATCAACATGGCAAACGTTCTATGTACGGATGCGCAGCTGAATACTGAAATATCGATTCTTTAAATGTTTTCATTTTGAGAATCGATTCTAACGTTAAAATGCATTTAAAATATGTATCTTATATATTATACGGAGCAGGATATGAACCTGCCAAAGCCGTACATGGGGGGGGGGGGAGAGATCGTAGGGCCCAGATCAAGGAAAATGGAACTATCGATCAGCTGGCACATCCCTGCCCACATCTAGGCAAAAATATTTAGCATCACCACCCCCAGTGTCTGGCACTATGTGGCACTGGAAATCGGTTTCTGTGACAACAACCTTGGATAGAATGAAAATCAGTTATCAGTGAATATCAGTGTTATTGCCCATCCCTAACTGTATACTGTACAACTGAAATTCACCTCAATGTTACAGGGTCAGACAACGACACCCTGAATCTGATCCGGTGGAGAGTGGCTAATGAAGCCCTTTTCACCGGAAAGCGTAATTCATCCATCAAAGGCTTTGAGTAAGTAGATTTATTTCTGCCGGTGCTGTTAATTCGATCTGAAATTAGCCGGTGACAGAATATGAAATTCCACAGGCAACTAGCAAACCTAAAGCTGCTGTCAGGCTTTTAAAGACACACATCTAGACATATCTTTAACATGTCGGTTAGCATGTCAAGCTAACAGTTTATTGTCGTTTCTTTGTGTCAGAACTTTTGTGAGAGAGTACAATTTGGAGGGCAAAGTGGCCGCTGCCCGTGTGAAGAGGAAGTGGGAGAATCTTAAACAAAAGTATAAGGTAAGTAGGCGAAAGGTAAAATATGTAAGAGATTTCCGGAAATAAGCTTTACACTATGAAAATAAATCTCCTTCCATTGTGTTTGTGACATTTTTTAGGATCTTAGGAACCCATTCACAGGGGTCAGCGCAGAGGGTGGTGAAGTAACAGCAGTGTCCTGGAAGTGGTATGCTGAAATGGATGAGGCGCTCGGGGGGAGGTCTTCAGCCATGCCACCCACCCTGATTGCCTCTGATGCTTTACCATCGCCAGTGCTGCAGCACAAAAGAAGAAGGACATCAGATTTTGTCCTGCTCATTAAAGAAATAGAGGAGAGGGAGGAACACGGAGAACAAGATGCAGAGACTAGAGAAGAAAAACGTCTGCAGGAGGCCGCGGATAAGGAGGAGCAGCTGGAGCAAGAAAGGCTGGAGAGAGAAGAGAGAAGAGAAGATGAGGCTAGAGCGAGAGAGGAGAAGAGAGACAGGGAGGCTAGAGAGAGAGAGGAGAGGAGAGATAAGGAGGCTAGAGAGAGAGAGGAGAGGAGAGACAGGGAGGCTAGAGAGAGGGAGGAGAGGAGAGACAGGGAGGCTAAAGAGAGGGAGGAACGCTTCCTCCGTCTTATGGAGATTATTGCAAAAAAAAGTGTAAAAAAGGAAATAAATGTTTAAATGTGTGAAAGTCCCAGTGCAGTTATTGTACTTGTAGGTAAAAGAGGGGGAGGAAATTGGAAATATGTGATTACAGAGATTTATCTAAATGCCCCGTAATTATATTTTTCTTAACCGAAACAAACAAAACATCCTGTGGACTGAGGACATACACATACACAAAATGAGGCCTAACAGTATCTTTAAAAGTGTGTTCAAAATCACATACTTCTTTGCTACGAGGTAGGCAAGATAGCCAGGTCAGGCAATATACGAGACAGCGGATGGATGCGCTATAAATAACAATTGAACTGACATGTGTAGACTAGAAATGTTCACAGGCTGTGATAGTGACTACATACTCTCCCATTCTATTTATGCCTCAAATCTATTTAATTGTAAATATACTGTGCACCTAAATCTCATTGTACTTACAATGACAATAAAGCATCTATCTAGTCATGCTCCTGAACAGCCAGCACACTGCTGCGGACAGATCTTCCTGGAGGTCGTCCCCCACCCCTGTGCTTGCATTGTCAAGCCCTGGATTATCATCTGGCTTGATGACATCTCCCTGGGTAATGCAGAGGTTTTTCGAGCTTTGTGCAGCACACAACCACATCTGGAGCTACTGTAGTATTGATTATTGTATGGTGCAGGAAATGATGTGCAAGCAGGTCTTCATCATGTGGGAGAACGTGAGTTTTGTACAGGCTCAGGGTAGGCAGTTATAATTTGTATGGGCTCTGTGATGCAGGGATGACCATCATCCCCAGGGAGGTATAGACATCAAGGTGGGTATAGGCTCTCTTGGAAAACAAGGCTGTTCCACAGAACCTTTGCATCATGCACAGACCCTAGGTATCGTACAGAAATATCCAAAAACTGAAGGTGAATAGAGTGGAAGTGTTATGTTCTCATGTTTATTATATGTACTTATTGTATGCTTTTAAACATTTTCATCTTATATATTATATTAAATGTCTAAATGTATAGCTGTGAAGCCTTCACTTAAGTTAAGCCACTTATACCAGCAAGACCCACTAGTAACAAGGAATAGCTAGTTATTTCCATTTTTATATAAATCAAATAAGAAACAGAAATAAGTCTACTAGATGGTAAGATTACTAAAATCAAAGTAATATAGCACCAAATTACAAGTTTTGTTAACAGCATGTTCGTTAAATCACCTATAAAATAATCAGTTCCTTCACTATAAGCAATTCAATTACCTATTTATAATACAATGCGCTGTCAATTCACATTATTCACAATGTTTTTGCAGACAAGATGTAGTACTGGAAAACTGAACCTGTTCATCGTCCATCTTAGTTACGATTGCATGTGGTTGGTATTGTGAAAGCAATAGAGAATCTGAAAAAAAAATCAGGGACTTTAGTTTATATTACCTAAAGAACCATAATGAAGGACCAATAGCTACATTTTAATAGTTGGGCATGAGGAAATATCATATTGACAATGGACTATTAGTTTCTTTTCTGATTACAGACATTAAACTCTCTTTTCTATGAAACGATAAGTATACTTTAGTCCTAAAGGAACAGAATTAATGATGTTTACTAACAAAAAAAAGAACTAAAAAAATGCCAAATGTACATTTTATTAAAAGCACACAGAGTAAGCCTTTTCTGCCATGTATTTTTATTATGATTTCTACACGATTTAGACGTGCACATCGGGACATTTGTGAACCATCTGCAGGACTGCGCAGTCTTTGTTTACTGGCTGAAAATTTGGTTGGGGATGTGTGAGCCAAAACAAAAAGCCATATCAAAGTACAGAAATTAGCTGTTTTTGAAATTTTTTCCGTTATAATTCCAAGGAATCATTTTCCTCCCAATTTTATAAGAAAATAAATAGCAATAAAGAACATTTTAAATGCATACAGCAACAACAACATACAATGTACAAAACATATTTACAATGTGCATATTTGGAGCAAGAAAACTGCTAAGGTTGGGTTTGTGGGAAGGACTGATTGATTGATTGATTGATTGATTATGCCTGGCCAGGGAACAGGAAGTGCCAGTGGCTGGCCTGAAAGGGCTGCCTGAAGCAAAGGGAGAAATGGAAAGACGGTATCTTTGGTAAAGTGATACTTTAAGGGCCAGGTTTTACCTTTATTAAAGAACTTTCTTGACTGTATTTTGTTCCTGACGGTCACCTAAATTCCACAATGTGCAGTAACACTCCACATTAATATTCTATTGCATCTACATGTATTATTGAATAATTTGAGAAAACGGTGAAGGTGTGCTTATATTGTGTAATTGTATATGGTTCTAACCCTCCCACTGTGTCCAGTTGTTACTCTGCGTTGCGCTGGAATGCAGTGTTCTGCTGCTGTACCAGTTGGGCATAAGCCCCGCCTTTCCTAAGCAACTCTTCATGGGTGCCTTCCTCTATCACTTCACCGCTGCGCAGGAAGACGATGTGATTGGCCATCTCCAGAGTGCTCAACTTGTGGGCGATCAGCAACACAGCACACTGCTTCGAAATCTTCAACACAGCCTCGTTCACCTGGAACGGCGCACAAAGACCATGAACATCACACTAAATACCATCAGATACACAAAAAAGGTGGACCAGTGATTACCGAATTGTCAAAAAGGCCAAAAAAATATAGTGATGCGGAGAGAAGAAATTTGGATGATTGTGTAAGAGCACATTGTGTATTTAGAAAAACAAAAATATGAATATCACTTTGAGGAACGGCAGAGATCAAAATAAACTAAGCATTTCATAGGTAATGAAACAAATTTCCCAGTAAATAAAGAAACAATCGATTGGTCTGTCACCATCATTTTTGGGCCACATTTATCATTGAGGTCTATTGGCGAATTTGTTATTCTTTGGAGGTGTGAAAGTGGATTGTGCAGAGAGGCATTATCATAGTCACTGATATAAATGTACCAACTTCAGAAGCACAAATATTTAGTACTGGGAATGTGAAGCGCTCAGGTTAATAGCAGCAGAATTATCATATGGAACACATGCATACCCGGTGCTCGTTCTCCGTGTCCAGAGAACTGGTAGCATCATCCAGCACCAGAATCCGGGGGTGTCGAATCAGGGCTCTGGCGATGGCGATGCGCTGCTTTTGTCCCCCAGAGACTTGACCCCCTTTCTCCCCGGCGTCTGTGACACGCAGGAGGTTGGGAAGTTATATGAAAGGCTTGGTTTGTGTGCAGTGGGGCAGTCTAAAGTGCCAGCAGAATCTTAAAGTGCATTACAAACCTGACAGGCATAATCAAACATCAAAAAAGAAAACTATAAACACTGAGTCTGGCACAGACACTTGTACACGATGAATCAAACTAAGGACGGTGTATCAGAAACAGTTACTTGAAAAAAAACAAAGTCCTTTGTATGAAAGCAGATAACCATTGAATGTAACTGCAGAATAAAATGTAATATCAAATCATGGTTGGGGATTATCATGATAAATGTCAGCATGTCACAGACGGTTTTCTACAAACACGCACAGACTCACCTGTGTCGTATCCTTTTGGCAGTTTAGAGATGAACTCGTGTGCTTCGGCGAGCCTGGCCGCCTTGATCATTTCATCCTCGGTGGCGTCCTCACGGCCATATTTGATGTTTTCCCTCACGGAACGGGCAAAGAGGACTGGTTCTTGGCTCACCACGGCAATCTAGAATGAGCATATTTAAAGATATTTGAGTTTGCCAGTAGTTTGAACAAGAATGTCTCTGATCGTCCAAACAAACAGTTACATCTGGCCTAACTCAAAGTACAAAATTAGCATATGCCAGTAAAGTCATTTCAGATTTAATCTGTTACAAAGTCATCCCTCAACTTATGTCCTACTGAGTAACGTCCAGGAGGCTTCCTCAGGAGGCAAAAGAATTTTCCTAAATCAAACAAACATCAGTAGTTGCTGACATACATGCTATTGTATTAACTGAGGCTACTGTATAAATGAAATAATGCAATGTGGTGCAAATTTGGGTGATCACACTGACAACCCGTTACCTTGCCATGCAGATACTGGTTCTGATAGCTGTGCAACGGCTGCCCATCCAGCAGGATCTCCCCCTCCTGTGGCTGGTAGAATCTTTCCAGCAGATTCACGCAGGTGCTCTTCCCCGCACCCGAAGGCCCAACCAAAGCAGTTATCTTACCGGGTTTCAGCTTCAGAGAGAAGCCCTGACACAGAGACATTATAACAGTCGGTATCAGGGGATCTGATCTCTGAGAATTTTACAAATAAATCTATTCACTGAATTTTACTTTCCCACTTTAACGATAACTGCATTCAAATACCTTGAGCACAGCAGTGTCAGGCCTTCTTGGGTAGGCAAAGGTGACATTTCTGATCTCCAAAATTCCCTGTAGGGTCTCGGGGGCCAAATACCCCTTTGGGGGTTCCTGGGGCTGTCTGTCCATGTATTCAAAGATCTTCTCAGAGGCCCCGATAGCCTTCTTCACATGGGGATAGTATGACATCAGTACCTTAAACAGAAAGAGCAAATTAGTGAGGGTAGAATCCATGTCAGCTATTTTTGGTTTATTCTAAGTTTATACAACGTGATAAAAAGCTGTATGATGCATTCCTGCCACAAAACCTCAGCATTAGACAGATCCACTACAACAAAAGTTACACTACTAGTGCACCGAGGTAGTTTGGTATGCAGTACCTCAACGGCAGAGCTGAACTGCAGTTCATACAGGACGAAGGACACCAGATCACCACTGCTGACGTTCTTCCCAGTGACTAGGCAGCCGCCATAGTACAGAATGCTGACCTTGAGAGCCAAGCTAGACAACTGGGGAAAATAACATTTTTTTTTTCCTTTGATCAAATACATATGAATCACCCCTATAGACTGTCACGTAATATTATTAAATTCAATGTGCATCCAGAACTCCAGATAGAGAGACTCACACTGTTGGTCCAGGTAGAAGCAGCATAGGCTGCAGCTTCTACTTTGTTTAGGGAGTAGGTTTCCTCCAGCCTCTTCTTATATCTCTCAGTCTCTCCATCCTCGTTGGCAAAGCTGCGCACTGTCTTGATGGAGGAGAAGGTCTCCATAGCAACACTATTTGCCCGGGCAAGGGACTCCTGCACTTTTACTGACAATGCCTAGGAAAGAAACAGTGCATTGTGGGAGTTAGAGAGAGATGTTGTACATTAAGCCCACATGTCAACAGAGGGACATAGAATGTTCTTAAGTTAAAATATACAGATGCTTTTAATGTCAACTGACAACAATCTGCACTTTGAATGATTGGGCGAAAGCTTAACTGCAGCTTGGTCTTTAACTTAAGAGGTGCCGAAAATGACAGGTTTAAAGAGACTGGTCAGGCCAACCTGGTAGAACTTTCCCGAGATCTTGGGAATGACCAGGATGACGGGCAGCCCCAGCAGAGTGAAGACGGACAACTTCCACGAGAGCCACAGCATGAAGGTGAAGAGGAAGATGACGCGCATGAAGTACCACATCAGAAGGCTCAGCTTCTCGCTCAGAGACTCGCTCATCGTGTTAGTGTCCGTGGTGATGCGGGACACAATTTCACCTAGAAGTCAACATTTGTGGATTCGTATTAGAGTTCGAGTGCATTGTCTGACTTCACTTTCCATCAGGGGGTGAGTGATACCTGGTACCTTTATTCATTAATACGTGACTGATTAACAACTAAGTGTTATTATTATTAAGTACAGGAGGAAAAATTGGGTTCTAAGTTACAGATACTGTTGTCCTGCCAGAAACAACTGTAACTGGAAGGGAGATCACGACAGACCGTGCTTTATAAGGGGGCCTGACACGAAACGTGAGTCTCTCACCAGTATCTGCCTTATCAAAGAAGGCGATGTCTTGCTTCAGCACGGACCTGAAGACCTGACCCTGAATGAAGGTGTGGATGCGACTCATGGTGATGTTGTAGATGAGGTCACACACAAACTCGCAGACAGCACTACAAGAGGTGAGTGCAGAGATGAAGACTATCAGAACAGATCCTACGTCATCGGCATTGTCCTCGCCGTTAGCTGTGCTGAGCGGCTCACCTCATGATAGTGATGAGCGACATGGCGGTGATAGCGTGGGTGAAGGCCTCCGGTTCGTCCTCGTTCATGATCCAGTCCGTCATGCGGCCGGTGTAGTAGGGGATGGCCATCTCACCTGAGGATAGCCACATTGTAACGGATGTTCTCCTCTCTCACTGTTACATACAATAACACTTGAGGGGGCACAAATAATATAGCAGTATGATATTAGTATCAGTTGTCTTAGTTACATACTGATCTCAGGATCGTTCATCATTAATGGATCGTGAGGCATCTTTTATCTCAAGCAATTACTATATTGGTTACTATAATTGATAATTCTGTAAACTGTTGTGAACTACCGAGGGAAGAGATAATGAATGATGCTTGAAATACTGATCCCATGTTTGTTCATAATTAATGAATCGTGAAGCATCTTTAATCTAAAGCACCCACTATATTTGCTCATGGTTTGTACTTCAGTTGTAAATGAGTTCCTACTAAGTATTTGTGCCCCCAAGTGTTACCGTTACATACATACATACATACATATATATAAATATAATACCACTAATTTGTAGTTTGCCATTTAGCCATTTCCCATTATTAAATGCAGTTATCTATTGTTATCTATTGTGTAATAGAATAGAAGAACTTTTTCATCCCTGTGAATGAATTCTTTCTGCATATCCTTGTATATGGTGAGAGGAAGTTCGGGATATACATCCTATCACATGTGAACAGTGGTGTGACAATGTCTGCAATAACATCCACCAACGTAATATAGCAGGTCGGGTACACAAAACGAAGTTTGCAGTCAAATTTACCCAAGGAAGAAACAGTCACAAAAACGATGACGGCAAAAAACTGCATGGTGTATGGGGTCATGAATCCCAGCAGCCTTTTCAGGGAAGCGCCTTTTTTTTTCTGCGGGTCCTCGGCTTTCTTGAAGGAGAGAGACGGTATGTATTGTTGCCAGAGGAGGAGAGACACAACTGTGACTCCATATCCCTGTATTATCTGGTAAAACAACGGGAAGGATGAGGAGTGAATTTCACTAATGCGTCATATAGAGCCATTTGTGTAAAATGCTGTGGGACTGAAACGTGTTGCATATGGTATAAGGGGGCCGTACGTACCCCTTGCCAGGAATGCCATCCCCAAAGGAGCTCGAACGTTGGCTGCCCACATGCCTTCAGTAAGGTGATGTAGGCAGGAGAGACAAAGCTGAGCACCACCAAGGTCTGGATTCCCTCTCGCCCTTTCAGCCAATGTGGGCAGCCAGGACACAGGGTGAAGGAAAGCAGGAGGGAGGCACGGAGCAGTCCACCTCCCCAAAGGGTGATGAAGGGGTGGGGGATGAGGAGATCGGAGAGCTGGGCCCATCGAATGACTTGCAGGGCAAGAACATCCAGGCAGAGACACAGGAATGGCGAGAAAGCCATCTTTTTCTGCATCCTATACAAGTTGGGGCAGCAAGAAAAATACAAATAGAGAACCATAAAGGTGATGTTCAAAATCTGTCACCAAGGACAACATGTGTAATTTGTAATAACATCAACAAGACAAAATAGGTAAACTTTTGTTTAATGACACTAAGAGTCTGGATTTTAATCTAAGTTTTGTTACACATTTCGGACAAAAACCGAATAAGACATCCAGCACAAACCGTAATCAGTGGAGGAGTGAGCTAACCAGAAAACTGACTTTGCGGGAGTCATGGAAGAACAAGGCGTGGAAGAGTCGAACGCCAAGCCTATGGTAAGGGTTACACTGTAGTTAAGGTTGCCACTATCAGTCTGGAGAAATAAGAGTCACCACCCCCAGCGTTTAAAAGAACGTCATTTAATTTCGTGCGCGAAAGCCGACTTCACTCCAACCTGGAGTTCTTCCCCATATTTGTATAGTTTTCTTGTCCCCAGCTCACCTGTAAACACCCCCAGCCATGACGTGCCACCCAGCGCCGCCTTTAATAGCTAAAGCGCATTTTGGATTTCCCCCCGTCGCGTAATATACGCCTCACAGGTCGAGGTCGCTTTGGTTTTCCATCCTCGCCACCGATTTTACCCCGTCTCCACATAAATTCCTTCTTACTCATTTCTTTTCTCGCATTTGTTTGTCAAACTGACCTTTATTTTACTAAAATGTTATAAAGGTTTTTACCAAACCATATTCGAACTACATCGATTTTGCTTTCGCTTTCAATTAAACAAGTGAAACAGTAATTATATTTCCTTTACCTTTTTGGAGAATGAATTTCCCCATTTATAGATGTGTATATATTCACAAGCAGTATCTCAGGTAACTTAGCTGGTTAGCTACTTACGCCTTTATCGAGGGCAGACGCCGTCCTGTGGCTCGCGGACTGTTTCCAGGTTGCTCAGTTCAACACGAACCAACCCCACGCGACCTTTGTCGTCGTAACTGCTGTAAACTCTGTGTAATTTTGGGAGCTGCACTCGCGTAACGTGAGTGATCCCTGACAGCGACCGTTGTGGAGATGGATGCAGACGATGCACGACGAATAAAACAGCTCTTAAAACGAAAATGAAAGCACGATTTATCCGGGGGGCAGGGCAAGACAGTTGGAGTACTTCCTTCATTTAGCTGTTTGTTTTAGTTTATTAAATAATATGTACCATAAGATATAGCTAATAGATTATAGTTATGCAGTATAATTTAGCCCAAAATAAAAATTAGGTGTAAACGTTACATGCTTTTTATTAAACTGTTGTATATCTAATGAATTCTACCTAGGAAAATGCGACATCGTGCGGATGTTTCAAGCAGTTGCACATACCATTTTAGGGCCTATTACGGGAACGCGGTCCCTTCTATGGGAAACGTAAAATACACCGAATCACTTAGCCAAATGCGTACAAGTTATTTATCTTGTAAGTTTAATTTTCACATTAGTAATGCCATACAATGAGATTCTTGCTGGTCTTGTATGGGGCACGAATTGTCAAGCGCTCATTTTCATGCACAAAATATATTCTGCGCCATAAAAGCATTATTTAATAACAAAATCAAGTAATACCTTTCTGCATTTTGTCCACAGAGAGACAGAGAAACAGTATATTTTGCCCACGAAAACATATATAAAGACTTAACTTCCGTGCACAGAAATTTAAACAAATGTAATTATTTTGTGCATAGAATTGACATCAGCACCTTGCAGAAGAAACATGACAGAAGAAAGTCATTTCTTTGACAAAATTAATTTAATCAACTAAATAAATTCATTTTGTATACGTAATGCATTTCATGAGTGAAAGGAATTAGTCATTTTGTGGCCCTGAAGATACACAGTTATTTCGTGGACGAAGTTGATTCTGTGGAATCACGCAATGCTCTTGTGGAACTATGAAATGCGTTTCGTCTTTTGCTGAATCACGAAAGGCACAAGGAAATGCGTTTCATCCACAAAATGATTGACTTCGTTATTAATCAATTGTTTTGTGCCACACGTACAATGTGTTTTGTGCACGAAAACAAGCGCTTGTCACTTTGCGACCTATACAAGAGCAGCAGTAATTTCACTGCATGACATTCCAATGTGAAAATAAAACTTTATTAGCTGAATTCTGCCCATTATATGGTGTCTGTGTGTATCCGAAGTCCTTAGAAAAGCTTAGGAATTTATAGTAAATTATCTTGTCCGCCCAGGATAATAAGAAAGAACATGTTTAAAGCTATTTATCTGTGTAGTAAATGTGTATTTGGTAAAAAAAAAACACAATTTAACATTAGTACATATGCAATTTAGCAGTGATAAAATGGAAACAGAAGAATTCCTTCTATTATACAAAAAGTTACTGATATCTTGTGGGATGGGGTGAGTACACCGCTTCGGTTCCGAAACCTTCATGGAATTTGGCCACAAGCTTAATGAATTAATTCAATTAGTTTAAAACCTCAGTGAGGTATTGATAAGCCAGACAAGGTGCTGAATCAAAAAATACATTGGGTGGTTACTATAAATGCTGGGGTGATTTTAGGAGAGGTTTTGAAATGGCTAAGCTAGCACACTTTGACAGACATAATGTCAGTTTTACATCAACATGAAGATCATTTAAATGTCATTTTCTTTGACTGCCTTAGACTTTTGCACATTACTATATATACAACATGTATGAGTACATACCTATAAAAATACATTCCCACATAAAGATCTTTTACTGCACACAGACAGAGAAAAACGCACACGCTCACCCACCCTGTTCCTATTCTTTTCCACACAGTGGCAGGAAATTGTCCAGATATCCGCTGTGCTTCTGAAAAAGAAGCAGAGAGCATTTGGTGGGGGGTGCTGCAGGAGGGTAACCAAATGCAGTTTTCAGACGGTCATAGGAACAGAGTCCATCGGAGCGATTCACAAAGCACTGACGCATGGACCAGTGAGCAGATGCATCATAGGCGTGAACGTGTTCGAGAAGGAAGACACTGTCACACTGCATGACTGCGCTTTGTAGATTTGAGTATTAAAGGTGATAGATACACAGGGTGAGGAGTCCTGCAGCTGTCCTCCAGTGATGTTCACCATAACAGCAGCTCTGCTTCTCTGGAGCTGCAGCAGCCAAGGTAAGTATCACATGTTATGCTGATGTTTCCAGAACTAGCTAAAGACCTAGAAGAAGATAAACTGGAGTCAGTACGGCTTGGAGAATCTGTGATATGGCACGGCACCCAACCAGATGTCCTGCAGGATGTAGCAGTTCCATCAACTCTGCGTGGTTCTAGTTGAAAGTACATAGAACCTCAATATGTCTGTTTTTCAACAACATGGCTGCTTATTGGTGGCCATTGCAGTCATGCAACTTTGTATTCTCTCAGACTTATTTTCCACCCCCTTTGGTTGTACCGTAATGATTCTAAGTATTATCGCTCCATTGTCATCCTGTGACATGCCTTTTACATGTAATCCACAAAGAAACGTGATTTTTGTTGTTGTACAAGTCTTTCCATCTTTTCTGCCGTACAAATCTTGACGTTGTCTCAAAATGAAATCCCCTCTGACGGCTTTCTGTCCCTGGCCCCTTTGTTTCCACACACCTGCCAAGCCTATTGTCACCCCCCCGGTAACAGCTTTCAGTTCTTGCTCATTCCCGCCCCCTCCATTTCCTCTCTCTATCTGCCTCTCCTAGAAACTTCCTGTTTATATCCAGCTTCCGTTTTCAGCTTCCTTTTCAGTTCACACCGAGGGCACACTCATGACGGGAATGAAAACATCTGTTAAGTTGTACAAAATGCTTTTGGGTTGCCTACGAGGGAACTCGGAATGCGCAGTTAATAACATCTTTTTCATTCATATTGTTTCAAAGTCTACTGTCACCTGTTATCAGTTACATTGTAGGGCTGACCTCACAACATTGGTAGCTTCAGCCCTATGAATTAAACTGCATTTCACGTAAACTGCAGTTAATCGGTATTAATAAGATTCCTGGCAACCCTAACAGCCACAAGACAAAAAAAAAATGAACATTTTGGAGGAATGCCATCTGT
>JAODJW010000135.1:16382222-16403640 GCA_026777045.1 Hyperopisus bebe | reverse complement strand
GCCTGACCATAGATCAGCTTCACAAGCTTCATACTCAACTGAATATGTGTGTGTGTCTGTCTCAAAGGAGAGCAAGGTGGGATAAGAGAAGCAAAGCATTCCGATGTACCTGTACTTGTACAAATAGCAAATTAAGGATCATTTCATTTCAAAGGTAAATTTGTTTGTTTGCTTTCAGGTGCTTCTAGAGGATGGGAAAGAGCCCCAAACCCAGCACAAAGCAGGACCTTCAGCAATGTTAGTGTTTTTTTTTCCTCTTCAGTTCTGGTCTTGCCTCTGTTGTACAGAATGAAATTATGAAAGCGATGTCTTATCGTTCAGGCTGAGTGATTAGCATTGCAAATAGGATCAATCTCTGTAGAACTGGTCAGTTAATATGCTCACCACCCCACCTCAATGTTCTTTTCCAAAGTGATTTGTATACCTGAATTTTATTTCAGGCTATAACTAAAATGAACTGGAAGGAAGTTATTTGTTATGGTTAAATAGCTTTTTGTGTACCTTTAGTTAGTTTTAGATTCAGTTGTTTGTAAGGAAAAGGTGTGCTGTTCTGTTGTTCTTTGGAGCCATTATGTATAATGTAAAATCGTCTAATTACCATTTTGTGTGCCTGCCTGCGTGCGTGTGTGTGTGTGACCGTTTGTGTGTGAGCATGTATATATTGGTCCCCACGATGTGACAAAAACCTGTTCATTTGACCTTGTGCCAACCCTTTATAGGTTCCCACAAGGGAAAACACACTTTTATAAAAATCTGTGAATGCAATCAAAAAACTAAAAGAGCCAAAAGTCTTGTTTTTTTTCTTTGTTTACTTATGGTTAGGATTACGGCAGGGTAGGGGTTAAGGTTGTCACTGTTGAGATTAAGGTTATACCTATGCAATGAATGGAGGCTGCCGACAAAGATATAGAAACCTAATCTATGTGTGTTTAGGCTACCCCAGTTCAGTGGTGCGGTCCAGATGGATCTGTGGTCTTGATTCGTGCAGTCAGAAGTGGACTGGACCGGGTGGTACTGGAGCTGCTGAGAGCTGGAGTGCCAGTCAACAACACAGACCACACCGGTACTGCACTATTCTAACCCCATATTCTGGGCCACTTAGCAGGACCGGCTGCTGGTCCAAACGAGGCTCGTGGTAACGTAGGAAAGGGAACGAGGATCACTTTAGTCAGCAATACGACCTGAGCGACACACGTTTCTGTGATTGCAGTTGAAACAATTTTTTACAAGTAATAGCAAGTAAAATGATGCTCTGGGGAAGTATTTAGCTGATTCTGAGTTTTGTATGTGATCACAATTTCTTGATATGTCGTTGGGAGGTAGGTTGTCGGTTTATAACCTGTTCTGCTTCTCTCTGGCTCTCCCCACACACCATCCTCCTCATCTTTCACTGGCTACTCCTCTTCCTCCTCCTCCTCCTCACTCCAGCTGCCCTGCTCCCCTCCTCTGATTCAGAATAGCGTTAATGGGCTTTAAGCCAGTCAGTCCTGATGTACCGTTTTAACTTCCTTTGCTTCCTCTCACCATAACCCCTCCCGCACATTCACTGGCTTTTCCTGCTTTCACTTTCCAGCTCGCACTCATCCTTCTTTCCACCTTTTTCATGCTCTCAGCCTGGACTAGATGGCTGCTGTCACTCTTTCTCCTGCTAAGCCGTCATCCCTTCCTCCCCGCCTCCCTCTGTCAAACCTCCACCATACCATCCTCTCTGTTTCCCCCTCTTTGATCTTTGCACTTCCCTTTTACCTAATCCCACCCTGTTTTATGTTTTGCCCCCCCCCCCTCCACTTTCGACCCATTCTCTCCACCAGGGAGGTCTGCCCTTCACTGGGCATGCTCAGTTAACCACCTCATCCTTGCTCGGACCCTCATTCGCTATGGTGCAGCAGTGGACCTACAAGACTACAAGGTACCAAAGATAAGAATACAAAGTTTTAAATAAGGAGGTTAAGGAACTCGTGCTTCTTCAAAAACACTTCTTCAGTGAAGAACTCGAAGAGAACATTCTCACCGTTCTTTGTGTTTAGACTGAAGTCTCTCTGTCCTCTTCTGCCAGGGAGAGACTGCTCTGTTTCTGTCTGCACTCCATGGCTGCTGTGATACCGCCAGGTTCCTCCTGCTCCACGGAGCCAGTCAGGATCTGTCTGACTGGTCTGGCCGACGTCCACTCGACGTTGCCCGTGAAGGATTACATCAGCAGGTTGTGCAGCTTCTGTTGGCTCACAGACCTCAAAGGACAGCTACTCAGATGCCTCCAGACAACGACACCTCATGGAATGACCATGCTGTCCCACACAATCAATGGACCGCAAGTCCTGGCCTTCCGGGGCGAAGTGCATCTTTTTCTGGGGTCATAGGTTACCGGCAGCCACCAGTGCAGCATCCCAGGTGATATGTTATAGAACGAAGCCTTTGAATTCACATTAAACTCTGTGTGTGTGATAACGTTTAGCTGTCTGTCTTTACAGCAACTGCTCGATGAGCAGACCCCGTTGTGCCTCCCCTCAGCAATGGCGCCCCCCGCCAAACCAGTCAGTTACAGCGCTGGTCTCTCCAAGAGTCCTTGGTGGCCCGTCTCGCCTCATTAGCACGCTACCGGAGGTAACCTCAGAAGAAGAGGATGGCGATAGAGAACAGGAAGTCGCCCGAGCAATCACCCCCCACTTCCTGCACTCCCAGCCAACAGCCAGACAACGGTCCTTCTCTTGCACCCAGCACACCCTGCAGCGCCGCACAAGTAATAACCAGTTGGAAAATTCCTTGGCTCCCATGCCGGTGAAGACAGCCAACGAGCGCATTGAAAGAGTGATTCCGGTCACCGTCGCTGAAGCTTCCCGGCTACCAGACGCCACAATGGGAGCTGATCTCTCCGCTAAGGCTCAGCCAGACCGGGAGACTGGAAATGGCCAAAGCTGCAATCAGAAGGCGCACCATGACAAAATGAACTCCAGCAGAGCTACAGATTCTGAGACCCCTGCTCAAACAGTCCTGTGAGAGACTTACTGGTTGCAGAACAAAAAAATGTCGCACTCCTATAATCAATGAACAGTACATGCTTTTGGACCAGCTTCATGTCTGAAACATAAGCTCTGACTTCATACAGTTATTACATTTCTTCCAGTGTGTCAGTACTTTTGAATCTGGATATTATTGATTCCATGGTGACAATAACAAACAATAAGCTAACAGGGTATTTTAATAACAATATGTATCTACAAAAGCTGTCATGGTAAGTATGTAGCGCGACTGATGCATTTAGAAGCCAGATTCTTCAAAAATTGTTATAGAAGGATGAAAATTAAGAAATTTTAATGGACCCTAAGACCCAGTGTAGACTTCCTGCTTAAGCCCTAATGCTGGTTTTCATTACTGCAGGAGATACTTCTGTCAAACTGCTGTGATTCCTGAACTTTTTTGAATGCTTATTTCCTCGTGGCCGCTTCTCCTCTTCCATGATTCACCATTTGCTAGGTGTCTTTGTTTTGCATCAGTTCTGAATTCCACTACTCTTATTTTTCATTGGTGCTAGTTAAAAGATAGATTAGCAGCTTCAGAACAGTTTGTAATTTGATGAGAAAATTTCAGGTGCTCGCTGTCTTATGGCCTTCTGTTAATGTGTTTAGATGTAGTTATTTGTACTATTTGAGAATAATGGTGTTTACGGTCTATGCCTATGTAATATAGGTTATTTTATAGCAGACTGAGCAATGTTGCATTTACAGAAAATTATAATGCTGCCCCCTTAAGGAGGGTATCAGAGATACATTTGATTAAAAAGTGAAGTGTTTCGCTGAAAAAAATCTGAATTACAATAAACCGATCATTCTATTTCCCCAGATGCCTGATAAATTAATGGCTCATAATTATTTACTTTTGCATTTTAAATAAACAAACACTATACAGTAAATATATACAGGACTACATATACACAGAATTCTCACTTTACAGTTCCACTGGCCACTAATAAAATGTCACTGATAATTCCCAGTTTGAGATCGCCGATCACAAATCCAGCAACAGAGAAAAGCACTGGACTGGGACTTTAGTGTGTACAGACAGTCTTTATTGCAAAAGAGGTAGAGAATACAGGTGTTTCACTGTACAGAAAAGACAGCACTGTTGTAATACACTCACTCAAACCGTAAATATAGACAAGTCACACCCACCTCATTCGCATAATACATACACACACGCACACAAGCTCAGTAGAAAAAAAAGGTGAAACGAGCACAAACAACAACAATCTTTGGATTTATCTATTGCCACCTCGTCCTTATACTGTACTTTCACCTATATCTGGGCTAGGAAAAAAAAAAAAGTTAAAATTGTTGTAATAACATAGCAGTAATAGCAGTGATAATGCAGTTTCCCAAATCCCCCCCCCTCTCTCACGCAGCTCTCATACGGCAGTAACAAGTAGGTAAAATAGATACAGTGGTGAAAACCCCACATTCCCAGCACTAGAAGTCATACACGCACCTGACACACGCACATACCAACAGGAACAGAATGATCTACACTAACCGTCGCTTAGGGGGAAAAATTAATAATAAAATAAAATACGCTGGCTGGGAGAAAAGGGAGCGGGGGGCCCGATTCCATCCCCTCCGTCCTCAGCGCAGACACACACCCCTCCCGTGTACCCAGCGGGACCCCGACACGAAAAGTGGGGCCATCAGTTGGAGTTCTCAGAGTGGTCACTGCCAGGGGACGTGACCGAGGGGGGCGAGCCGGGCTCCTGCCAGCTACCGTTAGTCTGAAAGGTAGACGGCGGCGGAATAAATACCTACGCCCCTGCGTGCCAGCCAAATCCACAGGGCGAGCGAATTAACATGCAACACATAATGAGCGACGACGATAATCTGATTTCGGAGCGGACCAGCCACCCAAATAAGATGCTTAAGCTAAAACCAAGTCAAAGCAATGAGAAGCTTCTTAATTAACATGTAAATTATTCACAGGGATTGAATTTACGGAAGCAGAAAGAGAGAACACATGCTAACCTCCAAGGGCCAATTATCAGACCAATGCAATGACGAACTCCTTTACACTTAAATCTCAGCATGACTGCACTAATATAAATCTATCCCAATCCAACAGTATATGGTATGCCTTTGTGGTAAACTATATACGTTCTATTGTCACAGAACAGGCCATAAAGACAATAAATACGGTAAGTGGAGAAAATGAATATTACTTAAATCCAGAATGCTTCTTTACTAGGATTTTCTGATTTATCAGGAACTTATGGGGTATGTTCCTGATACCACTTCTGACTGCCTGTCGGAAATCTGAACAGAAACATAAATGGTTTCTTACCCGGCTCTCTCTGGGACTGTAAAGTCTCTCCGAAAAGCGGGACTGAGACACAGAATCCTGACAGACAGGGGGGAGATGCGCTGTTACATACTGGATCAGCATACCAAATCACAGCCACCGACGCATGTAAACAACAAAATAAAGGCCAAGTGGAAAGAGAAAGAATCTAGAATTATGAACTGGGATGGGTACCTGAGCTCCCATGTGGTACGGTGTCTGCTCTCCATTCATTGGAGGAACCCCCAAAAACAGGTCAGCTGACCCAGAAAGAGAGAAGGAGCCCGAACCTGTAAATGCAGGGTTTTGGGAGGCAGGTTGGCTTATGCCCAAAACAGGACTGTGTGCTTTTTTTTAAACTGGAAAAGCTAACCAAGAATTAAAATTATTAGTATAAAATGCACTACAAGTGTGTAAAATTAGAGGATCCGTATTTATAATAAAGTGCCCAGACAAATTATAAAATATAAAAAAAAAATCTAGGTTAAAAATAGTGCTCTTTCTGCAGTGCCCCATCTCACCAGTAGAGTTGGGAGTCTGTGGAGATTCCTCGCTCTGCGTCGCTCCTATGGCCGTCTTCATGGCGTAGAGGTTGGCCTCCTCCTGGAACTTGCTGATGTTCTTCTTGTAGCGGATTCGCTTGTTGCCAAACCAGTTAGACACCTGTGGGGCAGACAGGTGGGGTAAGAGGCGAACAACAGACAAGTAGATGGGGTGCGAAAATGGATCAGCAATAGTGATTAACGATTAGCACATCCTGTGGAGGGGATAGAGGGGAAAATGTTTCAGGTAAGAACAAATGAGAAAAGGGAAGAGATATACGTGACGTATATCTCAAACCCGGAACAAAACAAACAGCTTTATTGACGTCACGCAAAAATAATTGAGATGATAATATAGACAGATATTCACTGAAATGTTTGGTTGTCCCAAGCCTGCTTGGGCAGGCTGATCAATAGCAGCACTTAAGCATTTAAGGAACAACAACACAAATCAGTTTAATTTAGCCATTATCAATACAGACATTGTTAGCGGTCTGAAGTGAATTAGAACATTCGTTGGCAGCCCAGCAGGACCCGGAGCATTCAGAGAGAGAACCGATGGAGATGCAGAGAGTCACCCAGAGGCAGGAATCCCTGCTGCCCTCCAGACGGGTACCTGAGATACGGTGATGCCACACTGCTTGGCCAGCTCCTCCTTGGCTTCTTCGCTGGGGTAGGGGTTCGAAAGGTGGGAGTAAAAATACTCATTCAGGACCTCCGTCGCCTGCTTGCTAAAATTACGCCGCTTTCGTCTGTTTAAGAGAAAAAAAAATAAACATAAATCTCAACAGGAAGATGTTATTGGCTAAAAGCTTCACGACAGGCGTGACAGGCGAAAGCCCCCCCCCCCCCCACACCTGGCGTCCAGGAAACGGGAGCGCAGGATCATGACGGCCTCGCAGGTGCTCTGCTTCAGCTGCGTCTGGATGGAGCTGAACTTGCGGTGGATGATGGCCACCATGCGCTCAATCTCGCGAGGGGATACTGGCCGCGTGCGCGACTGCTCCCGCAGCAGGTTCATCACGTGGGTGGTGAACTCGCTGCACGCCTGCGAGGCACGGGGACGTTCTGGTGAGAAATGAAAAGCCTTCCGCAGCCAACAACTTCGCCTTAGTGTATTTCTTTTCATCCGCTAGGCTGCACCCTAAGGCCTAAAACGGCAGGCTATAAACTTTCCGTCTTAAGGTGTTAGTAGTCAGGTGTGGTTCTATGAGAGACGCAGGAGTCTAATGTAGCCTTTTCTGCCATGAGAGGTATAAAGGAATATGGAAAACATGCCATATGTACAATGACTTTACAGTATAAATCACCTACTCTTTTTCAAAGCGGTTGGCCTCAGTCTCTAAGAAAGTCTACAAAATTAATACTGCAATTAAAAATCACTGCAGTCGAGCAACCTCTCAAGACAACAGCCTCCAATGCATCTCATGTATAATTTAAAACTGTTATAGATAACCTGAATCACTGCATGGCCTTTAAATCTACCAGGAGTTAGTGCCTGTAATGACAATACGGGGAACTCCACCAGCTAAGAGAGTGACTCTGCCCTGGGTGCACGGCTCTGCCAAACTCCAAATGAGTTTTTAACGAGCGGATTGGATTAATTACTATAATTAAATGTGCCTGACTCCTGTCCTTAGCTTTACAGCAGGGGGCTCATAAAAGCCAAATGCGCAGGCTGTGAGATCTTCATCTTCATAGATACACACCACCCAATAAAAACTGCTACACTATTTACAAAGGTCTCCTCATGTGTTTTGGTGTCCTGAAGTCTGTCTCAGCAGTTTTTTAAACACCAACGGTGACCCCACCTCGTGCCCTATGCTGCCCGGGAGAGGTTCCAGTAGCCCCCATGACCCAGTACTGGGTAAGTAGCTGGAAGATGGATGGATGCAGCCTGGCGAGATCAAGCCCCCTGCCAAAGACCACTAGCTACCTGCTCGTATTTCTCCAGCTCAGTGTGGTAGATGGTGCGGATCTGGCTCAGCTTGCTCTTGTAGTCCGAATGCTCCAGTGAGCTGTCCGGTGACATGCCCCCCGAACTGGTGGCGGCGGAAACGGCCGCCGCAGCCCCGCCCCCTTTCTCTGGCCCGGCCACGCCTTCAGCCAGCAGCATGTTGTCCAATCGGACGAGCTGTGGATCCTGAGGCTCCTCCTCCTGAGTGCTACGCATGGATAGGCCTGAGATAGAAGGTTGTCTGTCAGTCAGGGCTCTTCAGTCAGAAATTGAAATGATTAAATCATCATTTACACTAATCAGAATCATATGTACTGCAGAATGCCACCAGGGCAAAATGCAAATATTACTCTGATAACTAAAGCAGTCATCTCACTGTGAAAATCTCCGCAATCAATATATTTCACCATTTAGGTGTTTAGCAAACTGTCATGCAATTTTGCAATGCATATTTAAGAAATGTCCTGATGTTCAAGGGAAGCCCTTTTACCAATTCTTTTGACATACCCAAAGTTTTACTAGCTTTATTATAATATTAAAATTGGCCTAGAACTAACCATGATACAGAAAACACGAACTTTAAAGTGTTTCATACAGCATACGGACTGTCATCTTTGACCATGTAAATCAGACCACGTGCTCAGAAATTACAATTAGAAATTTTCCAAAAGGCACGTAAACAGACCCTTCATTCTGAAAAATCATCCAGAACGATACAAATATTCTACAAAGCCCTGTTGGTAAGTGCAGTCCTGGATTACTTTAGTTTATAGTCTGAGGATACAGACTAACGGAGTCAGACTTCTGTTTAATTTCCAGTGTGAAAATCTATCAATTAATCTTGATGTGACACAGTTCACGATTTCTTTCTAAAATATAATTGGATATTTATTCCATTGCAAGTTTAAAAAAAAGACAGAAAAGCTTCTAAACATATAAATACATAACATTTGGCTGTAGTGTTTCGTTCCCTAAGTCTTTCTTTTTTGGCGGTGTATTTATTTAACAAAAGTCAAAATGAGCGATAAGGTAACTGCGTTACTAACAAATGCCAACTATTTGTTGTTGTTGTTGTTGTTGTTGTTGTTGTTGTGACTCCTTTGGTCGCACACGCAGCAGTTCATCGCGGGCTCCCTTCCAAAGCGGACTCCCCAAAGCCCGTCCCCGGATCTGCTCTCTACAGTCCGCCGACTGATCTCTCCCACTCGCTCCTTCGACCATTTTTCCTGAGCTGCTTTTTCTGTCCCTACATCCGTACGGCAGCGGGCGGGCGAGCGAAAATGGCGACGCGCCGACCCGAGGCGGACAGTCGAGCCGGGCCGGACAGCGCTGCCTTTTCACAGAATTCAGATAATCGCGCTGAATTAATCCGACTGTCCATATATAACAGCTGAGATACGGGTGTTACTCTTAAAATGTATTTTGTATTAGCAAGTCGCTTGGAACAGTTGAATCAATATGGCGGACACGGTCTTAGCTCGTAGTTACCCCCCCCCGAAACAGAACAAACAATACAAATGTAAACTTCTAAAGCAATTAGCAGATTGTCTGCACCCAGATACCCCATCGCATCACCGCAATCGAAAAGGCGATAAAACTCACCAGTTTTCTCTTTGATCTCACATAATACACTGAACAAAGCCGGTTTCATTCGGTGACAATTCAAGGCGTGTTTTCTGTTGAGTGAAAAAACAACAACAAATAATAATAATAGAATTAAAATGTGGAAACAAAGTGCTTTGGGTATCCTAAATACTATAAACTAATGTAGGTAAGGGACGGTTTCCTACTCGGGCCATATTTTCCCAGCTGGATGTTTGCTTCACTACGTTTATTTACTTTCCACAGTTACATACAGCGGTGTCCAGCGATGCCCCCGCGGCCCCCGGATGGGTCTCACGGCACCGCCGTCGCTCTGCAGGCTGCATGCGGGCTGTACTCGCTAACCGAACGGCTGCTAGGAGAACGACAGAAACGCTGCTTCGGTCTAACGCGACCGTCCCCCCGCTAGCCAGCCAAAGCGGTTACCTGGTTAAATGGATACCTGCCATAGCTTTAGCTAATGAACTAGCATCGATTTATGGTTCATATGTTTCAGGTTTAAAGCGAAATAATGTCGCTCGTCGTCATTGACACGCTGAAAGTAACACGGCTAATGAATGTCAACAAAACGGCGCTGCTAGCAGGTAAACCGGCGGTCTGGCTGCGAGGAGGCTAACCAGTTAGCTACGGCAGTGGCACCAGGGCACGTAGGTAAATTAACTTTATAAAGAAGATGAAGTGCATTTAAGAGAAGTACAGACGGGACATTTAAATGCCGCCTGCTTTCGCGTGGAGGCCAGAGCGCCGACACAACAATAGGCGGCTCTCCTACATTCACCCGTTTTTAAAAATGCAAACTTGCGCCAACTTATAATAGTGGGCAAAGTGCCAGAACGTAGCAAAAACGCTGCGAAAGCCTCGGCGAATAAAAAAAAAAATATACGAAAAATGTCTAACTTTGCTTGCGCTTCGTCCAGGCTCTGGTCGGTGATGGTCATTATTTGCTGCAAAATGTCCCCAATGTCTCTGCGGCTCTCCAGTCCGTTTTCCGAGCCGTCCAGGCCCGGCTCTCCGTCGGCGCGGTGTTGCGAGGACGGGTGCACCGAGCTGAGCGCCTGCAGAGCGGGGTGAGCGCTCAGGCCAAGCCCCCGTCCGGCAGGCCCGTTCCCCGTCAGCGGTTGCTGCTGCAGCATTGTGCGCCGTAGCTACACTCCGTGTGGCGGTGTGTTTTCACACGTACCCTTGAAAAGTTACACACAGCAGGGTCCCCTAGCGATTTACTGAGAAATGACGGGAGAGTCGAGGGTTTGCTTGGGCTTCGGGGGAAATTAACGCATATATTCCCATTTCTTTCCCCACCAGGGACAATATATTATATTATTCTGTATATAGTCTTCAGTATATGGGGGAGGATATATTTAGACACGTTAGTTATTATAACTGGGAATACGTTAATATGTATTTAAATAAAAAATATTTTAAGTATAACGGGTATAATTTCATATTTTCGGAATAATTACTTGTATGTCATAATTTGCTTTGAATATTTCATGTAGCCAACCATTTCATCTACATAAATAGCTAAAATTAATATTAAGGGTGAAGTGATGTTTTTTGTAAATCCCAATATTAAAGTCGATGTATGTTGCAAAAGTACCACCTTCAGTGAAGTTCTGCCTTATTGTCCATTTGGAAGGCTTAAAATCACGTTTTCCTTCAATGAATACATACATATATATATAGGATGTTTTTTAATTTGAATTTTTCTTTTTTTTGCCATGTCTGGTTTAACAATTTTTACAAATGTAGGAACAAAAAACTTTCTTGTTCTTTTGCAACGGGTATATAGGAATTCTTCGGTGTTTGTGTATCTTATCTTGCTCTCCATGGGGTCTGAGTGGAGCTTTAGCCAAATTGTAGCCTCCGTTGAGCAGATGGGGTCAAGGGCCTCATTCAACATTTATGTGAATGCCCTGCCAGCAGCAGGATTCAAACCTATAACCTTCCAGAAATAGCCACAAATCGCTAATCTGTGGTGCTACACACCCCTCTATACAAAACATACTTACTCATGCCGCAGTAAATATTAATAGCAAAATAAGTGCTATTGACACCTCAGTATAAATTCACACCAAGTTTATATTTTGTATGCTCAAAGGTGATATATATTGCAGCACATACCATGCAGTAGAACTGCATTGGACAAACACTTTTTAAAATGAAAATCTCCATAGATGATGCAACATTGTAATTTTGAAGAAGACGTCTTCTACTTGAAGGACAATAATGCCGTTGATCTAATTGAGTTAGTATGTTTAATAATACATTCATACAGTGCTCAGCCATTTCATTGATCCATTTAAAATATTGATATTATTTGTCAGTTACATTGTTTTGAGTATGGATCCTTTATTTAATCTTCAGTCTGCGGAGGAGGTGACAGTATGTTTCCACGCAAATATATTAATATTTGTCAGTCTTGATACTGGTCTTGAACTCTAGATTATCTGAAATGGATTCAGCTTTTTCACAAAGCAAGATCTTCATCTCAGGAATAACTCTGGGGTTTGTATTGCTCTAGTTTTAACTTTGATTCTGGGATCAATTATATTGTTCTTGATTCATTTGTGCCCTTAGCTACCATTGTTGTCTGACACAATTACTTATTGGTCTAATTAGACATTGGAGGACTCTCAATATCCCACTCCTGCTTAACAAGTGCAATAGCTTGAATCTTTTATGCTTGGCCAACTTAACAACCAATAGTCAGAAATGCCACACTTCCTTCCCTGACTTCCTGATAAATCGGAGATTGTTAGTAAAGGAAGGATCTGTGCTGGATTGCTGTACTTATTGTCTTTGTGGAGCACTCTGTGACAAAAGAACACATTTTGCTACAAAATCGTACCATATACTGTGCAGTTGTGGTAGAATATTTGTATGAATGCAGTCATGCTGTGATTGTATAGGACAGGAGCTGATTGTTGTTCGTTGGTTTGATAATTGGCCCTTGGAGGTTAGCATGTGTTCTCCCTGATGCTTTAGTCAATTCGCTACCTTTGAATAATTTACGCATTAATTAGAAGCTTTTTTTCCCCAGCTGGCTGGTGAGTTAATGGTATGACAAATATTGCAAATATGCAAATATTATTATTATTTATTATTTATTTTTTATTAGATACGTTCTGTTCGGTAACTGGGAATCGGTCCCCACCTTTAATTGCTGCCCGATCTACTTCACACCAGATGCTTATGGCTGCTCTTGCAGGCCTACAGGAGAATGAACGCATCTAGGTCATTCTGGCTGTACCTGGCCGGGGCTAAAAAAAACAATATTTTGTTAGCTATTAGTATCTTTTCAAATGGTTTGAAATTCTTTAGAAAAAATGTTCACCGACAATTTTATGAAACCTCCCAAAATCACGTGATCTTGGCACTTTTTCACCATCACCAGTGTTATCTTTGATTACACCTTCCGAATTGGCATGAAGTCACTTCTCAGCATCTTTTTACGACTCAGCAGTGTGCTAATATGCCCATATAAAGTAAACTGTATAAAAGTGTTTTTTTTATGTTTGAGACTAAGTGATAAGGGTGCCAGGCAAGCAATTGCCTATCTTGGTCTTGTGGTTGGGATTATTGTACTTAGAAGTAATGCGTTTAGGAGGCCAAATCCCGGATTTGACTGTTTTGTGTGCTCTTGCATATTATAATATCCCTTCAGTCTACCTACTGTTTTTATTGCATAGCACATTTGGCAGTGCAAGGTCACATGGCATCCATTAATCCCATGGTTGTCCTTAAAATGTGGGATGTTCATGGTTCATTGGGTAAGTGATTAACTGTATAAACAATTATGTAAAATGAATGGATGGCTGTCTCACAAAGCATAAACACTTTTCTGTACATGCCTCCACCAGTATAAAATTGACTGGACATCCTTAGGTCTTGCTTGGCATTACAGTGAAGGCATATTACTGTAGTTAATACCTGACCTTTGAATAAACAAGAACAAAAGTATTTCAAAAACAAGGGAAATTACAGAGTTGACTGGTCACATCCTCAGATTCCAGGTATGATTGTCTCTGCATCTTGTAAATGTAATGGTTTGTTAAACCAAAAAGCGAATCTTCAGTCTATTTCATATGCAAAATACTTTCATCTTTTGAAAAATGTTTGCATTCCTAATTTTATGGAAACCATCTTAAAATATTTGGCAAAACATCTCTCCTCGGAGAGCTTCTGCTTCTTTCATTCTGCTTGTCTACTTCTCCTTCAGCAGGAAGTCAACAGGAAGTGAACAAACCACAGAATCAGTCACACAAACGGACTGCAAGTGTTGCAGATACTTTGCATACTGGCTGCTTATGGTCTAATTCACTTTTCACCAAGATTCTCTTGGGCATATTTGATTGGGTCTTTGTTAAAGTAGCACGATTTATGCTATTTTTAACTCCCTAAAAACCTAATAGAATTTTAACACATGGTGTAGTATTTATTTCATATTCCAAACGTCTTCTTGAATTTGGGTATAAAATGGAATAAGGCAAATCAAGAACTCCTAGTATTTGCAACTAATTTTAAAGCCATGAACAGTGATTTTTACTCGTCAGCACAGCTGCAGCTGTGTTATTTCTGTGCTTTGGTGTAACTTTCAGTGCTTCTTTTACTCTCACACTCCAGAAACCTGATGAAGTTTTAGTGCCGGTGTATCCTGTTTTAGCTCAGAAGTGCACTTGTACAGTCTTGTGTGGAACGAGCACACGTCTCAGAGATGGCAAAGGGGGGGAAGGGGGGGTAAGAGGAACAGGAAGAGAAAGATGCAGTCAGAGTAAGTCCGCACTCTGTCTGAGTCAGTCCTCATTACGTTTAATCAAAACTTTTTTCTTTGTTTTTGCGCCAATGATTCATCGGCGAGTGAGTTATGTTGCCATCGGCTGTTGATGATTTGAGGAGGTGATGCTCAGCAAAGCAGAAAAGGGAAAGGATCCAGGTAAGAGAATCATGACAACAAGAAGGAAGTGAAGGAGGCATGGGAGGACTGGACTGAGAGGCTCCATTACACATTACAGTTTTGTGGGGACATCAACCTTATGTTCTTACATAAACAAAAACTGCAGATGCTCGTAATTCTATCTGGTTCCATGAGAGGCTTCGGATGAGTGGCAACACCGAATTCACCCCGCGCAGGCCTGCATTATTCTGCATGGTGTATTTGTGGAGTCGTTTCTATGATTGTGGGCTCAATCATGTAAATCGAGTTTTATGTATATGTTGGTTTAATTTGGCAATGAATTGAAAACCTAATCTGATGAGAAGTGATGAGATCAATTTCATTTTGCCACTTTGGATCATCAGTAGAATAATGGATTGTTTTAGTGAAACGGTTGACATTTCACCTGTCGTGTGAAGACGTATGTATTTAAATTTATTAACATCGTTCAGTTTGTAAAAGGAGTTGCAGAGGTGGATCTTACAGTAAATTGATTTGCATATTTAACCGAAGCTTAAGACCTTGTTGTTACGCATATATTTCAGCATGAGAACTCATATGACCTTATTTTGTTTTTCATTAGATTCACATGTTAGTGGTCTGACTGATGTTGAAGTCAATGGAAGTCAGCGCTGAAGGTCTTGGTGCCAAAGATGAAGTTACAGAAGTGGAGCTGCTTGAGCCTTTGTTCATCTATGAGGAAGGGGATGAGATAAAGACTGGGGCCGACAGCAGAGATAGCGGCAGCGATGGCGGCGAAGCTTCCAGCGTAGGCAGGGAAGCGGGAGAAAATGTCGATATGGAGGGAGAAGGTGGAGCGGGAAACACAGAGGCAGAGATGGAGGATTCCAGAAGTGAGGGATGGAGGGAAAAAGAGAAGCAGAAAGAAAGAGAGACGGGCGACGAGAGAGAGACTGAGCAGCCCGCAGAGATGAATTTGGAGGAGGGGAGAGGAGACAGAGTGACGGATGAGAGACAGACAGATACGTTGGAAGAGCAGACAAACATAGACATGGAGACAGATACACACCATGGAGAAGAAAAACACAATGGAGCACGTTCTGAAGAAGAGGACACGGCCAAAGACACTGATGTCGAAAAAGGGGGAGAGAGAAAGGGTGTTGAGTTAGAGACCATTCCAGGTTTACAGATTCCTGTCAAAGCAGCTGCTGTGGTGAAATCCCGAGACAGACTGAGTCCACCGGATGCACAGAAGCAGGTAACACTTCAGTGTTTGAACTCTTCTCCCTTGTTTGAACTTTAGCACTCACCCATGAGGGAATCGACAAACAATGGATAAAGTCTGAATTTCAAATTTATGCGATTAAACCAATATATCTGTGACAGAATAGAAGTAAAACCTGTTTTAACAAAGGATTTGGATTTAACAAAGGAAAACGGCAGTCTGGCATGGATGCAGACCAGTGGAGTCAGTGGGTGCACATTACTGTAGCAGATTTAATGCTACTGCAATACAATTGGGTTGAATGACTTGGGGGACAATAGCTGAAACAACAGGGGACAGAACAGTATGTCAGAGATGGGCTTTTGGGGATATGTTGAGCACATGCCTTGTGTTCATCTGCTTATTGCAGTAATCTTGGGCAATCTCTGGGAAGCATAAGGAGTTAGGTAGGATGCAATGAGGACAGGGCACCTGCATTAAAGCATGCGCCTATTTGCTATAATGTATGTTCCCATTTCATTATTCAAACTTAGATTACAGCTCAGGGTTCCATTGTAAATAGAATCTTGGCAGTTACAGGTCATTCAAGAAGATGACTTTTACAGAACAGCTGACTCAGATCCCCACACTGAATGTCCTGCTAAAACCCTGGATTTGCTTACGCTATATATTTTCTTTATTGTTATAGCTATTGTATTTAGCGATCAAGCTGAAAAAATTCTTCAGATGTCAGGTCTAGGATCCATGTGGTTGGAATTAAACAGAATCAATGTTCCAAAATTTTATGGTAAACTTATTTCAGGAGCAAAAATGTCTGCTTCAAGGTATCTGGAGCTCAGCCACCTATAAATATGGAAATCACTCAGTAATACCTAGTGATCCTTCCCGGTGCCACTGCGCTTCTCATGCCTGTAAAAATGTCCTCTCAGATTCGCAGGTTAACCCCGGATTTTCCGGACTCCCTATATGAGTTGCTGTGCTCCCTTCAGGAAGGACGAAGGATGAATGACCAGCGCTGCTCTTTCGGCTTGGAGAGAAGGTGTCACTCAGAACCAAGCACCCCTATCCTCCGACACAAAGGTGAGACAGAGTGGGGACATAAACACAGAGGACCAGGTGTAATTTGGTCTTAAAATTGACGCCTGGAATTGGATACAATGTCACTAAACACAAAATAAAAATGAGGAATATATTATTATGGGTTCCTTCATCATTACTGTTGGGTTGGAATGAAGCCTGGTTCATTCAGTTAAGTGTAAAAAGATTGTTAATAAGATTATTAATTCAGTACAAGGGTCTTCAATGGGGGGTCATGGGAACATTTTGCAAGAATTGACAAACTGCATTGTTGATACTCTCATTCGTTCTAATTAAAAGGCACTAAACAATCAGCACATTATTCTCCTCCACTCTTTCATTTTCCTCTCAACAAAAAATGTAATATCTTTCTCAACATAGCTAATTAATTCAATGAGCCATATCAGCACCTTTCCCAGAGCAAAAATATTCAAGGGGGTTCGTGGTTGATAGTTATCAGGCATTAGCACGGCTAGGGGGTCCCTAGCTCTGATCTCTTTGGTGGTCCCTCGATTTAACATAATAAGAATGCAAATGCTAATTGATACTGTCTAGCCCAACACTCAGTAGCTAATACAAGCATTCCTTGACTTGCAGATGTGGTCGTAATCTGATTTAGACTTTGCTAGTAAACCTGGCTGGAATGTGTGCTGCTCATGAAACAAGCTCTGTAGTTTAGTTTTTCATAATATGTTACACGAAAAAGGAACTAGACGCTCACAGTCAATTTCCTAATAATTATTGTGACACAAACTGCCTTTGGAAAAACAACTTAGAAAAATGTACAGTCTAGACACCACCATGCTATTGCCTTTGTCGCCTGCATGGATACTCAAAGAGGCTCAGTATACAGAAACACAGAGGACTGTGTCCCAAAAACAACAGAACACTTTGATCAAGTCCAACTAATTCCAGCTTTTCTGTCTCACCTTCTTGAAAAACAGTGGTTTTCTCCTCAATGACATCAATCCAGAAGGAGGAGTTCTTTGAGCTACTGGCTACCTCCCAAGGGCGTCGGCTCGATGACCAGAGGGCAGAGCTACGTGACCCTACACGACTACGAGTACTTCGCTGGAGAAATATCAGTCTACGGAAGAACAGCCTGAAGGATCCAGAGTTAAAGGAAGCACCAGCCAAATCCGTTCCAAAGGAGGACCTCTACAATATGATTCTAACCTCTCAAGTAATTTTCAGATACCTTTCTTAAGTGGAATTCATGTCATGTGCAAATATATTATTACTTTCCAATACCAAAATACAAACTTTGATACACATATAGGCCTTGATACAGTGTTACAATAACCAACATAATGCTTATCTGCATACAATTTCTCTGCCTTTTATTTACTCATGATGGATGAAATTTAAAGTGACCAGTCTTATCTCTGTCTTCCAGTCAAAAGTTTTTGCACACAGAGATTTTCTACTTTCTGTTACTCACTTAACAATAACTAAAAATACATTCAATATAACTTAAGAAATAAATGTACAGTACTTTTATTATCAAGAAAATAATCTTTAATTCATCAAAATAGCCTGCTCTAGCAGTTATAACAGCAGAGAAAATTCGAGGCATTTCTTTCTACAAGGGACATTAAATACTGCTCTGTTCCATGGGATGAAACAGTTAACTAGTGCATTTAAAGTTAAAGGAGAGTATAGAATTTGACTGCCATCACCACACAACCAGTTAATAGGATGTCAGACATGTACTGTTACAGACTCTATCCATGTTATAAAGGAAACTTGTTGTATTTGACTTATATTTTCATTTATAGTTGTTCACTTAACTTTCAAATGCTTAACAAGAATAAAAAATCTGCAGTTTATGGAAAATGGAAAAATGATAAAAACCTGTGATGTGCAAAAACTTTTGACTGGTATTTTATGTTAATTTAATACCTTCTAACAAGCGTTAAGAGGTAATGCACTTGTGTCATAAACATAGTATTAAAGACCAGCGACATCATCCATAGACTTTTTGATTCCAGTACTTTTCATTAGTTTACAGTAAGGCATCTGTCACTTTGATTATAATCCCCCTTAAATTCCATTTTCAGGCCCAAGGCAGGATGGAAGACCAGCGCTGTGCTGCCCCTGGGCCAATGGATGACGAGGACTTCTTCTCCCTGTTGCTGAAAGTCCAAGGGGGACGGATGGATGAACAGAGGACTGAGATGCCCTTGCCGCCCCGAGACTGAGGAGCCAAGCGAGCAGTCAGGAGGGCGAAGGAAGGTTCCCCGTTACTCAGCATCCCGGCCCTGGCTCACGCTTCTCAGACTTTTCCCATGGACTCATAGCATCTGCCTGTCTATGACTGCTTGAGTTACCCATTCATGTTTTTGATATATGTGTTCAGTTGAGATATAATTTAGTAGCAAGAGGCCTGGGGTGTCAAACTGCATTTGCACGATTTGAAATGTTCTTTGTACAATCTGTCTCATTTCAGTGCATGTAAACGATTGTTTAGGACGGTGTGCCAATGTGAGTGTGTGCTTGTTCAGTCCAGCTATTGATGAATGTCACCAAGATATTTATACTAAAATACAGCAGAAAAGTACTTCAACTTCAACCCATTTTTCAAATGTAAGTTATTAAAAGGCACATCACTGTAAGTGTCATATAATTTAAAGGCTATGAGTATTATTGGTCTGGGTAGACATAAAATAAAATAAGATCCAAAGATGACCTATGGTGTGAATGCTGTCAATAACACTATCATGCAATTTCGATTTTTGTATGAAATGTCAATAAAATGATCATTTGTAGTATCTTTAGAGCCAAAGTGCTAACTAGAGCAGTGGTTTGCAACCCGATTTTTACCGCACCAGGTCATTTGCGGCCCTCAAGCATAGTTCTAAATTAATGCTATGATCAAATGCGGGGTGCACTCTGCAATTTATGCTAATCGATGCCTATCACACAAATCTGATTGGATGCGCCAGTGAATTTTAAATGAAGCATCTGTGGTTTGGCTTCTGGGATTGGTTGACTGTTCATTACTTTTGTGCTAAGTGCTTGCAGGCCTAAGGCCTGTTTATATAGGTTAATTCTAGGACTGGGGCTGGGAAATCTGATTGTGAGTTAGTGTAGCAGCTTGCTGGTTTTAAAATGCTTACATTTCCAACTCTGCCTTGCAACCTTTTCACAACTTGCCATGACCCAAATATGTATCACAACCCACGGTTTGAGAATAGCTGAACTAGAGCATAGAGTGTGTCAGCAATGCAGTCTAAGTGTAATCACGCTAGTTAAATGATGATTATGACTGAGATTATGAATCACAAATATGTTAGTACAGATTTACGATTTTTGAAAAGAATTTCAAGAACAACAGCTTTCTTTACAAAAGCAGTATGGATACTTCAAGAATCTGCTACACAAACACAAATTGCACACTTTGTACTTCTAATGCCTAAATTATATTTGAAGGCCTTGTAAAGTGTATTCCAAAAAGACACCTTTCTCAAGGCAAATGGGTAGGTATGACACTGCAGGGACTTTGATGGGATGTATACAATTATCCTAAAAGTCCATTCATCCATCCATCCATACATCCATCTTCTATAGCCTTTTGTCCTATGCAGGGTCTACACTGTTTAAAGTGACGTGAAGGGAGAGTATTGGAGATGCAACACTGTACACTGGAGACTCAAAAGCTAAGTTGTCTCTCAGTTATCTGAACACCGATGGCAAGAAACTCATAGCATTTTAACATACTAAGCCCCATCCTGCCTACACACTCACAAGTACTTCCTCAAAAAAGCAGGTGCTGAACCCCTAATAAATTTTAGTTGTAATATGTTGACTGTTATGATTTTAGTCGACCAGTTCTCAGCCTTTTGGCTTCATAATACAGAAAGGAATCAACTTAAGGCTACCTGATGCGATGCATGTCTTCCATCACGTTTAGCATGATGTACTCTTTGGGCTGAGCTCTAATCTTTCACAGAGGGAAAGAAGCAGGAACTGTCAGGTAAAGTGCAATACACTTAGAAAACTACTACTACTACTACACACACAAAAATCAATAAAACACTAACCCAAAGCCTGTGATTCACTGCCAACATAGTTCTGGAAACCCTACACTCACACATTTTTGTTTTTAATTCATATTGAATTTCACAATATTAAAATTTAAAAATAGTGCCAAAAATAGCAGATAGATCCTTATACAGTATTTTAAACAAAACAATATAGTGCCCGTCAGAACTACTACTAATTGACACCCTTGATAAAGATGAGAAAAAATGTAGTGAATTAGATTAACTTAACACTGGAAAAACTGAAAGAAATCCAATCTTGAATTGAAGTAAATGTATTCTATAGCTGTAAGGATTACTCGATTATTTAAATGGATCGATTAAAATTCAGACGTAATTTATTTTGTTTATTGTGATTCCTATATGTCAGAATAATCGTTGCTAAAACGAAGGTTTCTCCGTCGCTTAGCCCAATATTCTACACAATATGGTAGGCCTACATAATAACCACTTTACATATATTTTTTGTTAAGGTATTGCGTGTTTTGAGTAGGTATGAACGAGACTAAAAAAACATCAAATTGCGATATTTATAGGAGCTGAAAATTAGCTATATAGCCAAATGTAGAACTTATCTAACTTATAATCTGCCAAGAGTCTGATAAATAACTTGGTGTTGCAGAGTTGCGCCGACAGAAAGCAGTGGCAACAAATCGCTTGCTTTTGCTCATTGTCACTATAAAATACAAAGATAAAATATAGCGGTTTTTCGTTATAAGTAATTGTTCGCTTCTCTCCTCTATTTTTTTTCCTGATTTTCTC
>JAODJW010000135.1:16344521-16371002 GCA_026777045.1 Hyperopisus bebe | reverse complement strand
CATGCTACATGCTACATGCTACGCCATGGCACTGGTCTGTTACCGGTCTCATTATCCCAAGTTAGGATAGCCTTGTTATGGGTAACGGACTTAAAGCTTGGATCTCCATTCTGTGTCTTCCTCTACAGACAGGTGACTGTCTTCAGTTTGACACAAATAAAAAGTGAAAAGCACAGCCTTGAGTATGAGTATGTACAGGATCGTTAAATGAGATCAGACATCTCATCTGCATCTGTTCATTTGTATGGCATATACAGGTATATAACCATTTCCATTGCCATTTTGATTGATGTGCACCCCCGTTTTATACTTTGAAAGTGCTGAAAATTCCAGGTAGTGTTTCTACTGTGGCGAACGAAAATGGACTGATTTTGACTTAAAGTCTTGCACTCATATTTCTTGACACATGCAATGTTTAAATAGTGACACTATATTTATCTTGAGTAGCTTTTTAAATTATGCGTGTATTTCGCCAGTCTGGAATGGACGATTAATCCCTTTGTAGGTCTCGCCCTCAATAACACCGAAGGGCAAAATATTAGCGCACACCTTCCCCTAAATGCGGGCTGCCGAACACCTGCATCTTTCTACTTTACAGGCTTCACCAAACAGTGTAACACAGTAGGAGGGTGTGATCCCTTCTGCAGTTGCCAAGACGACGGCAGGCGTGGCTGCACAATGATAGAGGCCCAGTCACTTTACCCGGAACATGATAGGGCCTCGTCATCACAGACCTCTAGCCTGGCCTGACTGGGAGCGAACCCAGCTTCCTGCTGTAGGACAAACCATATGTTAACTGGTGTGCGCCTGTGTGTGTTTTAATCTATCATCTGTATACTGTGTACCGGGGAAATTGTATAACTAGGAGAGGGAAAATCTTCCAAAACTGAAGAACAACAGTGTCGCCGAACACATATATATTTTGTCATTCTAATCCGCTAAATATACGGCAAATGTATAGTGACAAATCTATTATAACATTCAATAAACCAGGTAAAGTTCGATGAGGTCTATTCACCAAACAAATGCTTTTGGTCATTTTGTACATTTTGTGTTTCAGTGTGCACTATATCACTCTGGCCTTACTCTGCAAAAAGAAAGGAAATCTAGCAGGTTTTATAGTCGGTGCTGTTACCAATAAACTTCACAATCAAGTTTGGATGTTTTTTAGGGAAATGTAAACACAATTCAGAGGTTGTCAACACACCTTCAAAAATACATTCTTTATACATTGATAAATACATACATAGATATGAAAAAGTTAATAAAAAATCATAGTGTATTACGATGTACCAAAAATAAAATGCACTTTACTCCCTGGAATTTTATTAAGCTACTTTGTTTCTGCGTTGACCACACTCATTTTTTCAGCTTGACCTCATGATGAAACATAAAGGATTTATGATGTCATGATGATGTAATGTTTATGATGTCATGATGATGTAATGTTTCCTCTCACCATATAGTGACCAGGGGATTTCTCAACAATAAAACATGCTCGGGTGCTTGTGGCTTTGGCTTAATTTCCATAAGCGGCAAACTATTACAAATTTGCGTGTCTTGTAGGTTTACCTAAAAATCCACAATTTGCAAGGTAAATAATCAGCATTTTGCAGCACTCAAAGATCATAAATATTTTAGGCTTTCGATCATGAGGTCAGTGGGCTTCATCAGTGCGTACAGGACCTGTAGAGCTGCATGTCAGTTACGTGTCATCCCCCACCCTCCAGTAATCCCATAATGCTCCCTGATCATTTTGTCCTTGATGCAGGACAGCAGATCATTGACTATATGCTATGAAACAGAATAGCATTAATGACAATACGTTCTACAGGTTTTATCTCTCGGCAGTTACCTCTGTTTGTACATAAGTAGTAATATCAATGATTTTCTGAAGTGCAAAACATTGGTGCCCATCTGAGATCAGGACAGGTAACATTCTCATCTTCTGGTCAGCCAGTTGCTGACTAAAGCTAAGCTCCAGAGCAAAGGTTCCTCTTTGAGGTAGACGGAGGAGCCCTCAGTAAGCCACATCTTAAGATGGGATGAGATATTCTAGTGATATGCTGGTGTATTTGATCATTAATCCTGACCCAGGTCTTTGCTTGCATAGTACGTTAATGGTTTGCTCATTGCAGGGTTGCAATGACGTTGTAATAATGAAGGTGACTTTTGTGTTAAGTTAATATCGATAACTCCTCATTCTGGTTAGTGTTTAAGAAGCCACCAGCGTCATCTTGTAGCCAAATTAAGGCAAAATGACACAGATTTAGCATGCTTTTGCACTATTTAACATTGCAATGTTTCCCAATTCGGTCCTCAGTGACCCCCCAGACGGTTCACGTTTTTGCTTCCTCCCTGTCTTGCAGAGAGCTGGGAGGGAGCAAAAACATGGACTGTCTGGTGGTCCCTGAGGACCGGATTGGGAAACATTGTACTATTGCATCAGCTAACAAGCACCAAGATTCAGTGGAGACACCAGGCGGAGTCTAGGGGTGGAGGGCAGGCTGAAGAATCATGTCAAAAGAGCGTCCTTACGAGCCTCCGCCCCTTAGCCTTGATCCGGGGGAAGGTGGCGCTGGTCTCGGTGCCAACTGATGGAGAGCCAAGAGGTGTGCCCCCTCCCTGCCTCCTCAACAGAAAGTCGACGCTCGATGAGGTCATAGCATAGAAGACGTTTCCTGCAGGAGGCATTTTCAGCTCTGGCAGGTATGAAGACACGTGACACAAAGCACATGAGTCAGTAAAGTCACACCCAGAGAATCCAGGGGAACTAAACCGCATGAAATCAGATCGGCCCGAATGTTACATTACAATACGAGGCACATTTACGTCGAAGGCTGCAGCTCGTGGTATCTACAGAAATGGACCTGCTTCTACCTTTTCCATCAGGCTGCAGCTGGATCAGCTCATATCTGGGCGTCTCTTTCGGATCCTGATTGTGCTTCTCTAATGCATTGCTGATTACAGATGGGGTCTTGTCATTGCTTGTCACCTGAAAGAACAGAAAATAGCAGTAGAAGTATGAGTGATGCAGCAGCTCTTTAAATAACATATGGGCATGTGGTTAAAAGATAAGGGGAAAGCGATTCTTTGGCAAACGGCCCATCTGACTATTTGAACACCACACCGCTGAGTTTTTACAGACACGTCAGTTATACCACTAGATCTGAGTTCCCTTGCTGTGATTTCCATCCTAAATTTAACACCTCAATTAGCTTCTTTTTAAAAAATATTTCAGTCCAATCAAAGTCACATGATGAATACCATTATACTTCGGTACAAATTCCCATCCTGCAGATCCATCCGGATCCGGATGATTTGCATGTCCGGTCCAGTCTCTCGGCCTTTGCTGGTGGGGGGGCTCCCGCAGGAGACGGACCGCCGATGCGATTTGACGCTGCTTTCCGGTGTCATGTAGGTGAGAGCGGGATCGGTCGGAGGAGGGGAGGAGTCAACATCCAGACAGGAAACCGATGGTGATTTCATGTGCTGAAATGTCAGGAGTTATAAGGGCTGAAATGTCAGCAGTTATAAGGGCTGAAATGTCAGGAGTTATAAGGGTCCCTCAACACTGTAAACAGTGACAACTTGTAATTTAAAATATAGATAATGCATAATTCAAGGATCAAGGATTCAAATTTGTTTTATGCAAGTGGGTTACACAAGTACAATGAAATGTAGCAGCTATCTCCATAGAGATACAAATAACACTGAATGCCTTACAAACATAGAACATAGGAATACATATCTGTGGGAATTCACTGAGAAATATCCTATAAATAAGCTCTGTACAGGTCAAACATCGTTGTAATACCTTGGCAAGTTTGGAGAGGAGGTGATTGACGGGGGAAGAAAAGTCAAAGACAGCTTCACTCTCAATAGACGGACCGACCACTGATGTAAGAATGCTGGGAGGAACAGATGCACCAGAGATACACTTGTTAAAACAACACTGAGTACAATTCATGTATTTTATAGAGCTTCCTTCCCAACACAGCTGCCTAGAGCTCCTTATATATACATTGAGGAAAGAGAAAGAGGGGAAAAAAAACAGATTGGACATGAAAAAGAAAAACATCCTCTAAGATTTTGAGGTCAACTAATGGCTCAGCTTTCCTGAGTGCAGTGCTACAAAATGCCCATCTCAATATTACACTGATAAAATAAAATACAGACGTCGCTGTTTCCTTAGCATTAGTGTGAGCGGCCAAATGCTTTCAACATGAAGCAATAACTTTGCATGAGCTTTGTTGTATAATTTACCCACAATATAAACCTGTAATGTACAGACATGCAGGGACCCAATTCATCTGAAGCTCTATGACATTCAGATCACGTCCAGCCAACATGCAGCGTCTGCAGGATTCTGTTCCTCTTCAACTCAATAAACCTCATCTGACCATATTTCTCCCTTTCCTATGACAGCTAAACACCCCCCCCACACACACACACACATACACTAAAGCCCTTTGTTCACCAAATATCATGCAGAGACCCTCAGTCTACATTCATTTGCCATCACGTTTCGGGGCAAAACTTGTTAAGAAACAAGGCTTACTTACTCTGTGCAGTGTGTGATGACAACTGTGGGATTCAGGGCACGACTAGGGCTGGGATCTGAAGCAGACTCGATCTGATTGGACAGTCTGTAACTGTGACAACACGCTCCATTAAACTGACATTGTTACAGAGGCAATTCAAATTGAGAAGAAAACGCATTTTTTAAAAGAAGAGCAAATGGGTTCTAATCTAACGAAGTGAGAGGTAATGTGCAGTATATGAATTTGTATTTCAAATGTTGAGGGGTATACATGCCTCTGTTCTTCGCTCAGAGTTGGAACGCTGTAGTACCACTCGAGGAAAGACTCATCGGCCACGAAAGACCAGTTTTTACACGAAGCCTGCAGGAGTTTTATCTGAGATAAAACCTCAAATTCCTGAGAGGGAGGAGGCATACAGATGAAGTCCTTCACATATTCGCCCCCCCCCCCCCAAAAAAAAGCATAAAACAGTAGAAGCTGATTTGTAGCTACATCTAAATTACTGACTGTAGATCGTTATGTCCGCGAGCACTTTTTTCCCCACGCCATACGTACCCGTCTTCGTTTGTCGAAGTGGATGTACCCATTCTGTAAGAGAGAGCGGGTCATGTTGGAACCACTTTGTTTATTGATAGTCATTAATAACAATCCCGACCAATGGCATGGCGGCAGAGGCGGGGCGTGGGCGGGGACACAGACAGACTGCCTCACCTCCAGCCTGTCCTTGACTGCAGTGTCCAGCATCATGAGGTCGGTCAGGAAGATACCCAGATAGGGGACGGTGCCCCGGGCTGCAGCCTGAGTGATGCAGATGGGAAACTGATTAATTACGGTTAAGAGTGTCTGGTGTCATGATGCTATGAGGGGTGGCACTGTGTTTCAACAGAGTTTCTGGGCTCCGCCCACATTACAAAGACATGCAGTTAATTGGCCTCTCAAACTTGCTCGGAGCAGGTGATTGGGTGTGATTATGTGCATCTGTCTGTCCTACGATGGACTAGCAACTGTCCTGTCTTCTCCTCCACTATGTCCTTTTCTGCCCCCCCCCCCCATGACCCTATACTCGAAAGGCGTCTGAAACATAGATGGATCACCACTTAAGAGCATAACAGCAAAGTCACAAAAACGTCTTGTAATTACTCCAGATGTGCTCATTAACACAGGTAGCCTGAACACAGCACTCCTTACCCCAGCTGGCTTTCTATTGTTCGTCTTAGTGTCAGCACTGACGAGCTGTGATGTCTCCTCCTGCAACACGGGGACCAAACACATCGCTACGTCACCCGATCCGTGCCATGAACCCTCATTTCTTTCGGTTAGCACGGCACAAGGAGCATCACAGTCCATCCGCCAAGGACCCACATCCCTCCTCGTCAGGCCACTTCATAAATAACAAGCCGAATCCGCCACAACGGCGGCCGTCTGCTAAATGGCCAGCGCACATCACGGGATCACTTGATAGTTCAAACACCTCCTTACTCCATAATACATTTCCTGACAGCCATATTTTTAAAAGCAAAAGGTGCATTATCAGAAATGTACAAAATGTTCCCTATCAATCCTATTCTGGAATGACATACTGCCTAAACATCACCCTTTCTGCACCATCTCATTCAGATCCATATGGATGGAAATAATGGAGACAGATGACTATAGATATTAATTCATATTAATTAAAAATATGACAATCACTATTATTATTAAAACTACAGCCAATAAAGTAAGCTCACTTTTTCTTTTTGTGATGCTACAAGCTTATATGCCAATAGATTTGCTGGAAAAAAACTGAAAAAACTACCACTTAGCATTTGTCTGAATTTTTATTTTACCTGTTTATTTTTCAACAGAGGATCACATCAAGCATCCTGTGCACTGCGCTCCCTCCGGTTAATATGCACTTTATTCAACACTGCCATCACTGGGCTCACCTCTCTAAGCAGCTCCCTGCTCTGCGAATAGTTGTCCTTCTCCGAAAAGATGTCAGAGAGTTCCTCGTATCTCCTCAGCGCTTCCCTGTCGCCGTGGAATTAGGGAAGGAGAACACTGCATTCAGCTCATCTGTGTCTCATTTGGCAGAAGACATTTCTCTCGCTGCGACTCAGGCCCAGCCAGACCGACGCAGACGGCAATTGTCTGGCAATCGTCTGGCCATGACACTTTTAAAATACTAGCTATCGTCAACTTTTACGCCTACTCAAATTCCCGGTGCTTCCGAATATAGTGAATGCTACTGATTGGTTTCTATGCTGGTAAACAGAAAAGGGCCGCACTGGTATTTTGGTAACTCGCCTTCATAATTTGCCGGAACGGCAGACCGGGGGACGTACGTTACACAGCCCGCACGCACCTGTCTGTCTCCGCCCAGATCTTCCTGAGTCTGTGCAGTGGGTTGCTTTGCAGGGCTGACACGATGGCATACACAGAGGAGAAGTTTTTCCTGGCACGACACTCCTATAATGAAATGAGCACCGCATTCAGGCATTTGCTGAGAGCATGAGACATACACTGGGCTGTGACACAGGTGTGAGACAACCGGTATCCTTCACATTTATAGCTCTAGAGTAGAGTAAAAATAGGCTCTTTTCTCACACGACAGCTTTAAGATGTGTCTCTAATGTTATTGTTGATTGACATTATTTCTAATCAGCTTTCCTCGGTGGGTAGCAGGGTTGCAGCAAATCTCCAGCGTGTAGGTTTGAATCCCACCTCCACGCTGTGGATTTTCTTGCATTTTCTAGCAGGTTCTTCTCTAGTTCCTTCCCACAGTCCAAAGACATACCACTGAGGCTAAATGGTGTCTCTAAAGCGCCTGTAGTGAATGATTGTGTGTGTATGTGAACATGTGAGCTGTGATGGACTGGTATTCTGTTCAGGGCACATTCCAGCCTTGCGTCTTTGCTGCCTGGAATATACCCCCACCCAACCCCCCCCCCCCCCCCCGTGACCATGTACTGGTTAAGTGGTTGGAAGATGGATAGTTATTATACCAACACATTAATCCCTCCCACCTCTGCCACGTTGATCCATTTCCCCAGGAGTCGGGCCCTTTGCTGGGTCCGCAGATCCACATGCCACAGACAGGAGGCGCTGACGGCCTTCGTCAGCTGGTTGAACTGCCGCACGGTCGCCCTGACGGACAAGCAGCTGCCCGCGCGCCCCTTCTTGTCCCGCTGGGACCACAGAGAGCCTAAGCAGTGGTAGGGCACCACGTGCAGGAATAGATCCTGGATGATAGGCAGATACCTTCAACACGCTACCTCCGATTCGGCACGTTCGACGTTTCAAATAACGGAAAGATTCTAAATCAGACTAAATGAGTCAGCAGGTGGAGGCAAAAGTTGTGTCACTTACTGTCTCTATCCTGGTTAGCTGTTCAGCGACCACATCTGCGGGGAAGCCCAGAATTTTGGTGGCATCGAACTCCGCGTTCGAGGAGTCGGATGGGGAAGTCACAGGGGAGACGCTGTCTGCAAGGCAGAATGACTCAGTCTTTGGCCTTCGTTCGTGCGAGCAGAGCACAGCAGTAGTTCTGTCGCCAACGTACCTCTCGCACATGTAAGTGCCGTGTTGTTATTTCCTATGATACATTTTTTATTGCTACTTACGTCTGACTTCACATCACTTAGCAGACGCTTTTGTCCAAAGTGATGTTCAAGAGTGGCAAGTAGCACAAAACAAACATAAGTGCTGTCAGGGAGTTGAGCAGGCATTAATGCAGCTGGGCGGAGCTTCAAAGAATGCCCAGGTACAGGAGTAGGCAGTACTATAGCAAAAGTTACACAACGGACCAACAAAGCAAGAATCTATTCATACTATTCAATGACTAACATGCAACATTAAGAACATTCAGGGAACCTAGAGAGGCATCATATTGCTATAAACTGGGTCTGTGTGTGGCTCTGTGCCCGTGATCAGAAGGTTCAAATCTCATGGTCGGAAGAGCAAGGCCCTCTATCCCCATTGCTCCGGGCATCTGGAATGTTGGTTGACCCTGTACTCTGACTGTAACGTTTGCTTTCATCTGTGTATAAGTCTGTGTGTCTCATGGAGAATGAGATTGAAGTTGTGAAAAAAACCCAGGGGAAAGAATACAGTGTTACTAGGCTATGCTGTGTCATTCATATCTATTCAGACTGCTGTGCTTAGAGTGCTGTGTTTATTTAGAACAGCGATCCATCGTGTTATCTGGGACCGAATTAGCGTTTGGAAAATGGAAGGATGGACTAAGGTCTGTAGAAACCATATAAGTAAGAATTTCATCGTACTATGTAGTCGTCAGTATAAAAGGACCTTGAACCAGAGACGTACACAGAGAAAGGTGAAAGGGGAAGGTCATGACAGCAGCATGGCTACCTGTGGGGGAGTCACTCAGCAAAGCCCTCTCGCTTAATTCTTCCGAAATCTTCAGTAAGCGCCTTCTGATCTCTGAACCCGAGGGGTCAGAAGGCAGGAGGGGGGCCAGTCGGAGGATGGGGGTGGGGTCTCCGAGCGACAGGAAGTCTTCCTTATACTCGTCCAGCCATTTGTTGAAAACCGAGCATACTGTCCTGGAGGAGACAGAGAACAACGACGTTTTCTCAGACGTACGCTAAGCCTTGGCGCCCGGCGCTCATTTAGTCACCTTTACCAGCCCCTTGTTTTTGGTTATTTTATTTATTGCCCTGCAAATCTTACATTTAAGTGGCTGCAAATCCATGCACAACTCTTTGATGCCATATCTAAACTCTGTGTGGTACAGCTCTTTGTTAGGCATTATGAATTGAGTAATGACTCACTTGTTGAAGGCCAGTCTATTTACACTCAGTTTATTTGCCCCTGGTGGGTTCTCTAGTCTGTGGAAAGAAAGACAGCAGGAAATGCATTGTCACCGTGGCAACATTTATTTTAAAAAGCGCTATATCAGATTAAAGAGGGAAGGAGAGGTAACACCACATGACAATATTATCTCTCTGCCACACTCTTCCTCTCTCATCACTCGTTCCTCTCTTATTTCCAGACCCTTAGCAATGAGGACAATAGTATAATTGTGCTTTTGATATCATTTCCCTCTTTTTTCCGCTCTTGTTCTGTCTAACCTGTCAGCCAGGATGTCCAGCACCCTCCGCGTGGTGGTGAAGGAGCGATAGGTGGAGAGGAAGATGGAGACGTAGGAGGTGTCTCCCGTCGAGAAGGAGTGGAGAAGGTGAAGGACAAGCTTCTCCTCTGTTCCCGCTTTTATAAACTCACAGCGCAGGCCTGAGGGATGCTAGGAAAAGCGAGGGAGAATGTGACATTAGGCATCTGTTGTCGTACTCAAATGTATTTTTTTTCCTCTCCTAAATGCAGGGTCTTTAAAAGAACCAAAAGGCCAGATTCAGAAGAGTGGTGTGCGGTGCCGAGGTTCAGGCCTCTGTGCCTGTGATCAGAATGTTGCTAGTTTGAAACCCATCCTTAGCAAAATAGTCGCACTTCCATTGGGTCCTTAACCAAGGCAGTTACATTTTCAAGACACTCTAGAGCAGGGGTCACCAACCTTTTTGAAACTGAGAGCTACTTCACGAGTACTGAGCCATACGAAGGGCTACCAGTTTGAAACTTCCTCCTAAACTTATCTAAACTTCATGTATAATAAATACGTTTTAAATACTTTTTTTAGATATTGTCATTTACAGATCTATATAAATGCAAATGTGATTAAAGAAGAATAGCAACAGGATAAAATTAAATTTTAGACACTGTTCACAGGTGAGTTGTGCTATTTTAAAAACAGGTCCGTGGGCGACGCATGTGGTCCTTGGGGGCATCCTGGTGCCCGCGGGCACCATGTTGGTGACCCCTGCTCTAGAGGCAGCGAGTAAACGTCCTGACCCTGTGCTCAGACCCCCAAGCCTTGCTCTCAACTGGCTATGTGTATGTTTCAAAGGAGAGCATGATGGGATATGTGAGAAGCATCCCAACGTACTTGTGCAAAAGTGCAAACAAGGCTTCGTTTCACATCGCATGCACCATGCCACAGATCCCTTAAACACACTGATGCATTTGCGGAAACGCCAGTCATTTCACGTGCTCGTTTCCAGAGATGACAAAATTTGTTATGACTGCAAACGTGTTTTGCCCCTGCCAGTTTTTCAGGTTTCTATGGAAATCACAAGTGGCTGAGCGCACACTCTCACCGCCACGGAAGACGAAGCTCCGGCCTGTGGTTTCACAACCACCGTGTAGATTGCTCCGTCTTCTTCCTTTTCTGACACTGTGGACTGAAAGTGCCAGTAACCCACAAGCAAACGCAAATAGATTCCGGCATTTATTGAGCTCATTAAGATGCACACTGTTTAATAGATGCGTATATCATGGACAGAACTAAATATGATGACAGTGAATAAGCAAAAAAATAAAAAATAAAATAAACATAGACTACAGTACTTCACAGGCAACATGCTTAAACTCTTTTTACACTTCTACTTCCTTTTTTATCAATTTCAGTTCCGAAATTTGTTTTTAACCAGCATCCATGTGTTAAAATACTATATAGGGCACACATATAGCTAACATGCAGTATAAATAGTATACATTCAAAGGCAATAATCTATGCATTTACAGGCACTAATGTGAGGGTTATTTATGCTGCCATGCAGCACAGCAGCTGTTCTATGCTTATGCTACAGAGCACTGCGGGTCATACCAAGTCCAACGGGCAGTACCATGTCGTCTTCATGGGGGAGGAATCCACCTGAATAAAACAACATATACTCATTACTGTTCTTGTCATCCACTGTCTATCTATCAATCTATCTAGACAGCTAGCTACTTGTATGCAAGAAAGTGACAAAGGGCTGCAAAGCACTCACATAGTAATAAATGAAATGCAATTTCATTATGTGGCTATGATTGTATATATACAGTACACACACACACACACACACACACACACACACACGCGCGCGCACACACAGCCCTCACAAATGCATGTATTGCCCCATGTTTCCAGCACATTGCTGTTTCCCGACCCATACGTGACCAGCCAGTCTGCACACTGGTCCCAGTCCCCAGTCTATTTAACATCACCTTGGAACGGGCAACGCCAGCCAGAGAAGCAATACGTCTGGCTCTGGCGGTAACTGGCGGTCGGCAGCCAACTGGGAAGCCCGTACTGAACACTTTGAAAATGTCAGTTACTGTCCCCCAATGTCATATTATCCATCCATTTCCCATGATGCAGTACAGAGTCATGGTGAGGACCTGGAGCCAATCCAAGACAGCACAGAGCGCAGGACGGGGACACCCTAGACGGGATGTCAGTAATGCTGTAACAGGTATATAAGAATAGCGTTACTATAGCTAAGCCCACAAAATTGAACTATGCAATTACATTTTAAATGCACATTGAAATGTGTTTTACATCAAATGATTTTCGTTTATGCTGTATTTCTTCCATATTCTTTATATTTTAATTACGCTAAACACTGGGGACAAAAAGAGGCCTTGCGTCTTTTTTTCCCCTGCCGCTTTGTTCATCGCTGCGCTCGGCACAGAAACCGCCAGTGTATTTGCTTGGTGAAAAACACACGGAAAAAAGACTTGACATTCAACGTCCCCGTGAATCACAATTTCATTGCCTTGGCAACGGCAGTGCAACTACAGCACGTTTCCACACCATAAGAGGCGCTTCATTGTCAAAGCCGCGCCATCGTCATCACCGCAGTCATTACCGACGCTGTCCCCAAGCCTCCCATTACTCAGTGATCGCGCCGATGCACCTGGAAAGCTGTTAACACCACTGACGGCTCCAGTCAGGTCACCGTGTAGCTCTGGATCCTATCTTCACCTATAAAAGCTTTTCACCTTAACTGTCCTATTCATCACCTACAGCGATAATCACCACATCACATAAAATCCACGGAGTTTCACATACAATCTATGACCTCCTACACTCTATAAGCTATTATAATTAATATTATAATTAAGACCACTGTTTGATTGGCTCACAGATATTTTATTCATAAATGAATAACATTCATTTATTCTTCGGATGTTTTTGTCCAAAGCTACGCTTATCTGACAAAAGCTTATCTTTGTAACAGCACATTACAAACACAGACCTGTCAAGAAGTCAGCAAGCCGTAAGTGCAGGAAGGCCGAGCTTCCAGTGAATGCGCAGTAACAAGCTTAAGTTGTATTACTTACAGTAACTGCTTAAATTATTTCTTAATTTAATGCTATTAAGTAGCAAATTAGCCAGTTATGTAGAAACTGCATATCTACTCTTGGTACTGAGCGTGTTATTCTTGACGTGTTGTGGCCTTACACTCCCGCTATCACACATTCACATCAATAGCAGACAGCTACCCTTCACTGTCCAGATCCACTTTTTCCCAAAGCTGCCGGATTCGTGTAATTCTTCAGTATCTTGCAAGAAGCTCCATCTCTGTCTCTCGCAGGCTTGTTTGGAGATCGGCCTCCTTTCCCTCTCTAATTGTGCTTTTTTGGTTTGTTTGCACTGCTCTTCCTGACACACGAACACACCTGAAGACGGGACGCTACTTCCCTCTTGCGTTTACGTCTCCTGGCCACGCCCACCCCACACTCCTGGCCACGCCCACCCCACACTCAAATTTCACAGGGCGCTTCGCCTACTGGGTGGAAATGGTTGCAGTTCAAGTTTCTCCCTCTCTCTCTTTCTCCTCCTCTCTCTCTCCCTGTCTCTCACTTTACACCCCCCCCCCCCCCTTCCTAATGTCTCCTCGCTTCCTGGATTGATAAACCGGTTTGACAAAGAGGCCAAATACAGAAAAATGAAGGATAGCAGATCACTGCAGAGATATTTTGCCACAGAGCTTTGAATAGCTTTTCTTGCTTCCTTCTGCTAGAGTGCAAAAAAAGGCTACGCCAGCTAGACATGCAGAACCACAGTCACCACTGTTACCACTGTGTTTTCTAACAGCATAAAAAAACATTTTTCTGGAAGCACTTTTTTGGAAGCTGGTTCTGAAATCAGCTCCTGTATCCACACTGGATCCAGTGACTCCCCCTTCAATGAATGAAACTTCTTGGTCTCTTTAAATGAGATTAAAAGTGAAAAGCTGGTTTGGTTCATCAGATAACAAAATATCACAATAAATGGTCGTGAATTATCTCCATGTCACAACTACCTTCCACAAGTGAGACAATGCTGGTCTGTTCTTGTCTGGTTACTCTGATGAGTTCTATTGTGTTCTATTATCCTCTGCCTTCAGGGGGCAAAGACAGAAGGATGAACATCTAATCCCACTGGCCTTGTATCACATTACAATGCCTGGCGTCACAGGTTATCTCCTCGCTACTTTCCTGTGTTTTCCTGCCATTATTTTTTCTCGTATAAAATAGCTTGAATAATTAGCTTATTTCCCCATAACGGCATTTCAAATCCCTTCTTGGTTTACAGCACAGTCTTGAGGTTCATTCGCTTGAATCTTATTCATAAGCGACCCTTTTCCTCTTCACGCCGTCCGGCTTTTACCCGGGTGTGTTTGTCTTTTCCTCCGGTGGCTTATGTGTGCAAATACGGTGCGGAGCAACGAATGCCGTGTTCTGTGACGCTCTGTCTGTATCTCGCTGTCTATCTCTGCTTCTTTCTCTTTGCAGGAAGTGCATAATGAGGCTAGACAAACAGAGGAAACAGGACATGCTGTTGGCAGCTGTTTTCCCTCCTCCTCTCTCCCGCGCAACTGAAGTCAGCCAGTTATTCCTAACGACTACCACTCGAGACAATAAAATCGATATACAAAAGCGAGGCAGGAATCTCGCGTTTGTTATCACCGCTCACCAGTGATTCCTAGTTGTGCACATTTCAGAATTTATTTGGCGCCTTCTCAGAAAGACCATTAAAAGGCATTTGCAGCAGCTGAACGTGAGCTGCATGAGCGATAAAGTTAGCCGCGAATATGCCGCAGCGTCAGACGACAAAGGGGCGACGTCACGCGACAACGCATCTGCAGGTCGTAAATGTAGCTTCGGGACTTTTATTTAACGATATCCATTGTTCTTATGTTTCTTTTCTCTGTCTCCACCCCTTCCTTCCAACCAATAGGTGGTGATTTTCTCACGCTTATCGTTCCCCTCTTAGGCCTAACATCTAATGTTAATCAGCAGAAGCCTTTTCAGAATGTTTGATGAGAAGTTTACCTCCTCTGGGTGCATTACTGTTAATCAATTTCGTTGCTACAATTATTTAATTAGGTGGCACTGAGGCTCAGTAGGGCAGCATTGTAGCTTCACACCTCCAGACTTGGGGATTTTATTGACACTCCTCCAGCTTGTGGGGTTTCCTCCAGATTCCCTGGTTTCCTCCCAAACATGTGGTGTTCCGGAACCTCAGAAACTGTACTCTGCATGTGATTGTGTGTGTGTATGTGAGTGTACTGAAAAGGACCGGTGCTCTGTCCAGTGCGTATCCTGCTTTGTGCCCCATACATCGTGGAATTGGTTTCAGGCTCACCATGGCCGTGAACTCGAAAAATGTTTCTGGGAAATAAACGGACATCCAGACTTGTTAATGCATATTTTTAGGTTTCCAGTTCCTTGATGTTGCATCAAACAGCGACGGAACTCTTTAAATACATCATGGCCTTGGCCTTGTTGTGTCCCGAACAGCGATAACCCATTAATTATGTACAGAAGCAAGATAAATTATTTGTTATGAATGGACTACTAATTCCAGCATAGTCAACTATTTAGACATTCAATAGGAAATGCGAGATCGGATCCATCATACGAAGAGTAGACTTCTAATGAGATGTCGTTAAATTTTCATTGGTCACAGAGACACACAGTCTGAAAGTGTAATATAAGACAGTGTGCACACATCTGGTCATGTGACACTTACATGCTGTCCTATTAAATACCATGGGTAAATCCCAAGGAAATAAAATATTTACGTCTACTTCCTTCAAGCAGGCCAAATTATGAAAAACAAACTCTTGAGAGCACACCCAGGTAGCTATACATACCACACAGAATGCCTCAAAGGCACACTCGCGTTATCAAAAAAAACAAATACAGTATTAGCTTTATGGTTCGCCACAAAGACGTGTTTGTTTGTTTTTCTCGAAACAGGGGCTGTGGTGAGGTTCCAGGGGTACCCATCCATGTGCTATAATGGGAGTCAACAAAAGAAATGCTCATTCACAAAAGCGCTTACGCTTCCTGCCTCGGCGGCAAGTAAACTCCGCGAGTCAAGCCTGCGGCCTCAGCACTGGAATTCCTCGCTGTCGTACGATGTCCTGGATAAGATACCGAACGTTGTCGTGGACACAGAATCTGGAGGTTGTCATTGCTTAATTAAATAGAGCAGAAGATGGCAGATTTTACAATGTCCGTAGCAATCTTCACTCAGATAAAAGGTGTATGTCAGCAACTGGGGGAGGGGGGGGGGGTCTGGTTGGCTGATCTCCAGCCTATATGTGGGACCTGCGTTTGTCACTCAGCACTGACCCGACAAGGACGTCAGTGCTGCACGTTGCCAAGTCGTGTGTTCGGGGGGGTCTGTGAATTACTCTGAGGTCACTGCTGAATAATTTATTGTCAGGGTGCAAGGCACTCATATGAGTCAAAGCGAAAGGATGTTGCCACAGTGCTAACAGTCTACATTCATTCTTTTAATAGCCTGCAGAGTTTCCGAAGCGTACCTTCTAACTAATAGCTACACTAGCTAACTGAACAGGCGTCCATACTGGGCACTGAGCTGAATGCTGAATCATGACATATTAAAATCGTAACTAGCAAATATCATAAGGCACTTACTGAATTAAGGATTTCTTAAAAACAAGAATTGGGGTTAATCGGTATAAAGGAGCAATGAATTCAGATCAGCCAAACCAGCATACCATAAAACTGTACTCCATTTTGTATAAAATGACACAGACCAAGAAAATGAAAAAAAAAACTGAACACATGATCTAACCTGCTACCTTCCGATGAGACGACATTGGAAAACTGAGTTATATGGTATTAAAGAAGATTTTTTGGAAGACATGGTAACAGAACAATTGCTGAACATGCTTCCCTAGTTCTGAGTCGCTTTCCTGTTTTTGAAAGTTAATGCTAAACAGTGTTTCCTTGTCTAAAGAGCGACATAGCTAACAGAGAACTGAAGTTAAACTTTAAAGCGATTTGCATAGCTCACAGATGACTGGCCAGATTGAAGCAGAGAGCACATGCCTTATTAAGGGCTACAAGTTTGTTTATATAATTGGCTTTATGTTATATGAGGGCCTCCACTGCTACCGCTTCTGGGAAAATGACGTCTTTCAGCTAAGGGGACAAGCAGAGGTGTTTGTGGTGCTCTGTTAGGTGAAAACACAAGGGAGCAAAGATGATTTTTGAGGAAAAATGTGCCATACTGTGATTCCATACAGAATACAAATGTGCCTGTGTACTTACGTCTGTCAAAGCTTTAGTATTAAGATAAGTGCAACTTGCACTGTGATTATTATAACTATACGCTATTATTATAACTATACATTAACAAAACAGTTATGAACTGTTTTAGGTTAATCCAAATATGGACCTAGGCAAAGCTTATTCATACAGCCCAATCTTACTTTAGGAACATCTGTGCTAGCAGGGGTCTGAAAATCAGCCAACCACGTCTCCTGTTTACATATGACAGTGATATGAATGATACCAGCCTTGTTGCCAGGATACCCATATATATTGCTTCCAAAACAGTTACCCTAACCTGATTTACCCGTATCACCTGGAGAAAACATGAGGAAAACGAATAAGAAGGACATTCAATTGGTATTCAGTCACTTTTTCGGCATGAGTTTATCATGCTTTTTACCATTTAATAATTTTAGATTTTAAATGAAGTAAATAGGTATTAAAATCCTTTCTCATGAGTTCCCTTTTTGTAACCATTTTTTTTTTGCAGTTAAATATCTACTCAGATGGTAGTTAAGTTCCTGTCTAAAGCCATTATTCTGTGCAACTCTGCTTGACAATTACTGTTTCTAAACCACAATTTCTATACAATTATTTCCTCAGCAATTGATGATGAGCATCTGAATAAACCGGAGTCTGGCAATAAGTCATTCCACTGAATGGTAACAATGGTTCTCCGTCACCCCTGGAAATTTCTGTGCACTGCTGGAGTTTGCATTGAGTATGTGTTTGGTGGGGGGGGGGGTGATCAGCTAACAAATGAGGTGTGTGTACGAGGGGGGGGCTGTTATGTTCTTACACTAGCCCATGCTGGTAGCGCCTGTTAAAGAGAAAGGCATAAACAGGAAGGGATAAATAGCAAAGGGCAAAGGTCCGATTGGATGATTGTAAAGCAAGGCCGACCCAAATGAAGCATTACTACTGTTTGAGTCTAACCTGTGTGGTGTCCGAATTCCTGCTGTCAGTCTGTTTCCTGGGTGGCTCTCTGCAGCTGTCAATCTCAGACTGCAGAGGGCGGTAGCCAATCAGGGGCACGTCCTTCGACCCGACTCCTGGCAGTTCCATATCAGCGAAGCGCATATTGCGGGGGAGCATGGTGTAGACCACTGTGATACAAAAAAGGGTGGAGAGCTGGTGTTTAAAGTTGCTGATAAAATGACAGAAACGTTTTAGAAGCATGTATGCACAAAGTCATGTGACGCAAACTTCTGTTCTGGGATCTATTATTTCTCAGACAATGCATTACACAGCATACAATTAAATGCGTCATGATCCAAAAATACAACACAGCATTTCGACATTCATGCACAAAAGGTAAACACAGAGAAGTAGCTAAAAAAACAAATTTTGGACGTAAGCAGTGAATTTTAGAAAAGTTTCAGATCAGTGTGATTTACCTACTGCATTTGAAAACAGTTAAATGAATGATTAGACTGTCAGCCATAATAATGAGCGTGACGAACAAAACAGTGCCAATAAAATAGGATTTATTTTATTAATATTCGTTTTCCATGAACCCCTGCAAGATCCATACATGCTGGAATCCAAACCATTAATTACACTCGATGTCCAACATTTTTATGCTATTTTGAAAGGTTTTCTTTAAATCCTTAATTAAAGTCGGTTCAGTGCATTCTGTCCTGCAGTGCTTCCAGTCAGTGTGAAGTTAGGTCATGCATAAAGAATGTATCAAAATGTGTGCAGATGAATATTGGAACAATTGTGAAGTTTGCGGTCTATTGTAACAAGTCTGAAACAATAAAGTATTTACAAGTGATATAAAGTAGATAGAAGTACATTTAATATATTTCATTGCACATTTGGTGTAGGGTTGTTAGTAATTATTTACAAAGGCATCCGAGAAATAGTTTATAATGTAAGTCGAATTTAAAGGAATGCTGGGCATCTCACTGATTTGCTAGGCAACAGTGTCGAGTCTTTGTGCAGCATAAGAGGATTATCTTTTTATTATCCCCAAGCACGTTTCAAATAAAGCGTGCGCCGGACATTTTATTCAAAGGCACATTGTTAATATTATTGATACTCTGATTTTTGTTGATGCGTTTTATAAAGTTCCTTCACAACTTTTAGCTGACTGATTCTGATTCCTGAAACAGCAGAGGTCAGCTATTGATTTGCACAATGCAAAACACTATGGATTACCATTATACCTTGAATATGTTGTGAATGGTAAGAATATGGTAAGTCATGAGTTCTCTTTTGATGAAAGCGAAAATTTTCCAGTTCCAGTGTTGCAGGCAGTTAATTGTAACACTAGAGAGAGGGAAGAGAAAGCAGTATGTTCTAGCAGCAGGACTTGGCCGCGTTTTCGCACAGTGGCGGATTTGTTCACGAGATTCACATTTCACGTAACCAAACTAACACTCCAAATTTGAATTTCAGACTCTGCTTCATTTTTTTCTCCCTCACTGGGCAACTTTAACTCCAACGTATAAGGAAGAAAACTCTGGTTTTTGAAAGGAACTGACAAAAATATGGGCAGGTTTATATGAAAAAAAATGAAGTTAAAGTACACTGTTGGCTTTTTGTGACCCTAAACTTACTACAGAGCCTATTTATATTAAGAGGATCTATTGTCATTTTATATATATGTATACACACACGCGCGCGCGCACACACACACGCACATAAACAATAAGTACCTAAGCCTAACAAAGCTTCACCTTAAATTTATCATACATATTTACTTCTGCAAAAGCTACTTTGTTTGCATAGCTAAATTACCAAATCAGTAACTTACCAAGTAGTTTTTCACCATTAGTGTGTACGTTTATTTGTCTTTGGGAGCAACGGTTTCCCAAACTAAACAAGTTTTGAAAGGGTAAGCAACATAATGTAGGCCTACTAAATGAATGGACATCTGTATCTAAAGGAAAAACTACTTAAACGGAATAGAGTTGTGCTCTCTTACCACTTTTAGTAGTGAAATTACTAAAAGAAACCACTTTTTATTTAGGTTAAGTGTACTCAACTGAGTTGCAAAAAATGTGTACAGACTCGGTAATGTTCATAAAGTCACACCCCAAATTAAAATAATATTGTCTTTCTATGTACCAGGACCGCGGCCGATGGGTGGTGCTACAATATACTGAACTTCTATTTATGGCGCAGCAAACGCTTACAGAGACTGGCCGGAATAATTTACTGTAGCCTATCCGAAACCTCCCAGAAGAACCTAATAAAGTTACGAGAGTTTGGCAGAAGATGTTGCCATTATGAGAAAAATCCATACTATACACCACGAAAAAAATAATAATAACAGATAGTTGCCAAGCTGCCATCCACATCGCCTAATAACTTAGTATCGTAGAAGTTCCCCTTAAAACTCACTCAGTGTATGTCCGGTGTTGTAGAGAAGATGTCGCCCATCCGAATGATAGTACAATCCCGGTAGTGTTGTCTAGAAGCAGTATCGCTGAGCTTTGTTTAAGACTTCTGAATGCATGAACATCGCTCCATGAATTCGCTTTAACTTGCTTTAAACAGAGTCCGCGACCCCCTCAGTCCATTGCTGCGTCGCCCCCCGACCGTCCGCTTGCGCGCTCAGAGCCGATCAGCGCACCAACCTGACTGACGACGCAGTTCCTATACGCTGTATGCTCGGTTACTCAGCGTGTTTAGCAACATTCTCATCCTGTATATTAACCACTACTGGGCAGACCGGTTGATTGATACTGAACACCCATACGCCGCTTTTTGGTGTCTTATTAGAGTGACCACTAACAATATATGTGTTTATAATTTGTCCCACATACAGTCATTTTTGTTAATAAATTGCAGCTAAAGTGACTGTGACTGATTCGAACCTAAATCTGCTCAATAGCCTAAACAAAAATAAATACAGTGCAGTAAACGCGATAAATAAATAAAAAAAGACAATGAAGAATGATTTGGGAATATTACCGTCACGATGCAAGTTACATTTCATTTTCCGTCATTGTAAACATTCAGCTGCTGTAAAGTTGATAACTTTCTGCCAAGTCACAGATGGTAAGATCAGAGCAAATTTAGGCAGAAATTCCACATTCAGGAATAGAATATTGACAAGAAATTTTTAAAAGTATTCTTTATTATTGATGACGATAAAGAAAGGACATATCAAGTACAGCACGACTGTAATTTAAACTGCAATTTAAAATGAGTAATGACTTTGGTTGGTGAAGAAAATCTTTATAAATCGTCAAACCATGAGTTCAGAGTTTTACTTTCATTTGTCCTAAGATTTACTTGCCCTATCAATAACAAATTACAGTATAGATGAGCTTGGAGGAAGGTTGTGATGTATAAATTCGAATAATGACTTATTCTGTGAAAGAGTTCGCCTAAAATCGAGACTTAGAATGGTGGCTGCAGTTTTTTTTTTTGAAAAGTCTACTCCGAAATGAACATTATAAAAACAAAATCCTCCACATAGAAGAGTTACACGTCCTTCCTCCGATTGTCATTTTCATATTTTTAAAGAGGTTTATAATTTTGTGTATGACATGCAGAGTTCAAGGAGGAATACTGGGGGGGCGGCGTTGTTTGATTTTCGCAGCACATTGCAAGAATTTCACCATTCCCTTTTATTCTTTTTAAAGAAATCGTTTACAAAATCTGCGATATACTAAAATTGATCGTGGTAAGCAAACACATCACTCTATAAAATTGTTTGGTAAGATTTCAGAGTGCAAGTCATCTAAATTTTGCGTGAAAATGGCTGCAACAGTAAGTGCACAGTGAATACAAGTTTCACACCATCTAGTGGATTATCAAGGGATTGTTACATCGACAGGTCAGTTTCTGATTTCCACAAATGGGTGAACTGCCTTTGCTTTACCCAGAATCTGCATAGCATCTGCGTAATATATCCTAATAATCAAACTTGAAATGCATTTTATTAGGCTGCTCTATACATTTACTTCAAACAAATACGTTCCTGTAGCATTTCCATTAATTTCTTATGTGTGCTGCACGTATATGAGAGCGGCGATTTTATGGTGTCTTTCAGCCATATTTAACAGAACATACCTAAATCTGGCTGGAGAGCAAGAGGGTAGTGGGCATGCAGACACGCACAGTTATGGTAATGTTTAAAAGTTCGGCTTGCAAAGGTTGGAAACAACACCCATCCAATGTAGTGTCAGAATGAGCCCAGCAGATCGACGGTTAGACAAGGATTCATGCTGAAAACTGTCAACACATCAGTGATGGGAGGTGATATCTGTCTAATCTATTCCAGCTGAATGTCGGAGGTCAGCTTTTGCGCTCTAAACGTTTAATTACTTCCCACTGTGCCCCCACAAGTCCGTCTGTCTGCAGCGCCCAGCAGGATCTCCATTAAAATCTTCCGTTATTACTGTTTTGATGCTTCTGGTAAATGGCAGCGGTGTGAAGCTGGATTTAAGACTATAGGAAGTTGCAAGTCCTCTCCCTGAGGCACCTTCGTAATAACACAATTCCCTGGGTGGATCAAATATAGATTTTAATAGCATTTAAATCTGAGGACGTCTAAGTAGATTTTCATAACAATGTCTCGTTTATCAACTCAGACTAAATTGTAAGAATTCGCATGGGGTGTGTTATAAGACCTATTACCTTAATTTATTCAGTTTTTCTGACTCGTGTGTTAATTACTGTCCATTACACGTTCGAGTTGCTGTTCATAGGTAGCAGTCGGCGCTCTTTAAAACTCTTTACAAAGTCCGCCGTGCACTTTCATTGCTTTAATTGATAGTGTTAGACATATGCAATAATTAGCGATGCACGCCAGTTAATACGCGGCTGCACTGCAGCGCGTACTTTGATCTCCATGCAGTCAATGCCACCCCTGCCCTTACTTTGCACAGAGCTCTGTATTCCCACTCACTTCGCCCGAGGCTTTGGGTCAGTCTGTCGGGGGCGCAGGCATCCTCACCCCGCTCCCTCTATCTCCCTCCCTCGCTCCACTTCCCTGTGTTTTATGTCTGCGTCACAACAAGTCGGTCGAGAGAGAGGCAGAGATGATGGCGCCTCTCGCTGCTTGATTCTCATGCAGCAACTGGCAAACACGCTTAATAACATCAATAAGAAGAGGGAAAGGGGGGAAGAGAGACGGGAACATGACGAAACGGCGTCGCGAAAGACAGAGAGAGAGAGAGACGGACGGACAAACACCTTTACACTGACGGGTTGACTGACACATCCGCTTGGCACGGGCACATACGGTCAATAGCACACACGTACACATACTAATAGTAATTGCGAGGAGGGAAAAATCGGAGATAAATCGTTTGATGTCAAGCTTGTGTTGTTATCGATGTGACCCAACGGAGAACAGTTCGACTTGACAGGTAGCTATGATCTTCATTTTTATTTAGCTGTGTAGCTTAATATACATCTTTTCTGCAATCTATTGTATGTTTGTCATTTGTGTGCATGTACTAGAACCTGTCTGGTATCTTGAGTCTTGATGTAGTTTTAATGAAGAATGCAAAATGGCAATTAGATTTTAACTGTACATCACATTTTAGGAAAGCTTTTTATATGCATTGTATTTATGCATTAACTCTTTTTTTTGTGTTGTGTGTAGACAACAAAGAAAGGTTGAACTTAATATTTGTAGGAAATGTGTGCATGGGAATATGCATGTAATTGTGCCCAAGAAGTGTCTTAGAAGTGTACATGCTCCGTATTGTCAGTGCATGTAATTTCACACAGTGCTGTCATCTGCTGATTCTCTTTTTGCATCCTTTTCAGGATGGGTGGAGTGAGTGAAGGAGATGATGTTCTGGCTCGATGGAGTGATGGACTACTATACCTGGGCAACGTCAAAAGAGTGAGCCTGTGTGTGTGTGTGTGTGTGTGTGTAGTGGGGGTGTGAGGTGTGTGTGTAGTGGGGGTGTTTGGGTATAGCACTTCTGTCCCTTCATCCAAGTGGATATTTGGCCAGCCTCTGTTCCCTCTTTCACAGGTAGATGGAGTAAAACAGTGTTGTTTGGTGAGATTTGAAGACAACTCTGAATTCTGGGTCCTGAGAAAAGACATCCACTCTTGTGAGGCATTTCTACAATCTGCATCTCTAAAGGAGTGTATGTGGGAGGTCCTGGAAATTGTGCTGAATTGTGCAGTATTCTGCTGATTATTAGTTTAAATGCTGACATAATTTCAGTGAGTGCAAGATGCATGCGGAGATGGAACGTGGATGAAAGTAATTGAATATTGTGATTGACAACATTTCAAATGGAAGTTGAACATGAAATAATCCGTGTATTATAGTGTAGGTAACTCCGGTATATGACATTTTTTTATGGATATTTGTTAGTTTAGCGAGTCGATAGGACCTGGTAATTTTATTTTATTTTGTGAATTGTACGAATGTAACTGAAGGCGTTTTTGAAGGAAAACTGAAACTGCACGCAACTTTATTAGCAGCTGACCACCGAATACGAATGTTTACTTTTCTAATATAAAATTTTAGATCGATTATCTGGTTATAAAGTGCGCCACCCTTTTAGGAGGCAGTCACGGGAAATGCATCTTGTTCGAAAACGATGCAAAGCCAAATATTCAAATGTCAAAAAGAGGCATTGAAGACTGACGTCTGAGTGAAGTCTGAAAGCATTCTGGAGACACTGAAATCAATGAAGTGCCACGGAAAGACATCAGCATCCATAAATTAATGCTGCATTTCCTCTCTCTTCCTTCTTCAGTTTCTGTGGGAATAGAGGAAGTTTGCTGCATCTGTGATGGCCCGCCTCTCAAAGAACCTTTGATAAATTGTCTCAAGTGTCGGCATGGTAACAGAACCCATAAATTGCAATCTAATGCATGTCGTTGAATTTAGGGCGGTACGCCGAGTGTGTGAGTGTGTGTGTCTGAAGTGTAGTCGTATCTACAGTGCGCAGTGCATGCACATATCTACAGTGCGCAGTGCATACACATTTCTACAGTGCGCAGTGCATACACATATCTACAGTGCGCAGTGCATACACATATGTGGAGGACATGTTTTAAATAACGAAACTGTGCTTCAGGAGATTGATTAGCACCATATTGGAAAGACCAGTTTGGAAAGTGAACCAATAAAATGAAGTCTATCTCAAAATTATGAAGACAGTGCTGAGAGGCTGTGCATACCATGCGAAGGATTTATATTAACATAATTTCAGGTACTGTTGAAAATATAATTATGGTAATTTAAAGTCTGCCTTTCCCTCCCTGCAAAGGTTATCATCCCGAGTGCCACATTCCGTCCATCGATCCCGATGCTGACAGCAACACCTGGATCTGTCGGCAGTGTGTCTTCGCTGTGGCAACCAAGGCAAATGATTTATCCTCCATTTCTGCTCAGGGCCGGACTCACGCTGGCACCCTACTGAAACAAATGCACGTGGATGCAAGAATAGACATTGTTATTGTTTGCAGTCTTGGTATGGGGTCGATCATTGGGGAAGCCAATTACTAAGACACTCAGCAGGCTTGTGTGGTCAAAACATTCAGCTGCTGTGATATCTTTCACTTACCAGCAGAGGGGGCAACTAACTGGAAAATGTGACTCTGACATAAGTACCCTGTGCTGTTACCCCTGCTGATTTTTTTGTGACATGTACTACGGTGAATTTGACTTAATATGATTTATGCACAAATATGAAGTGGGTAGCGGACAAGAGGTTTATTGCAGTTTTTACTCTGGAATCAATATGTATTATAATTCAACAACTTGATTTTAATTCCATGATGGTTTTACCTTTTAATTTTTTTAATATCTCCAAAATGATTGCTTTTAGAAATCTTAATTTCAACATGCTTGCCTGCTCATTTAGACTTTAGACTTTAGTGCTTCCCAAATGGTGCAATCAAGATATTCGTTTGTTATGGAATTTATTTGCATTCATTTTATTTTCTTTTTTTCCTAGCGAGGGGGAGCATTAAAGCGTGGAAGATTTGCCCGCCTCATGCAGTTGATGAAGGTGAAGCTGCCCTATCAGCTTTCAGCTTTGGATTGGGACCCTCAACATCTGACCAACCAACAGCAGTGTTATTGTTACTGTGCCGGCCCTGGGGAGTGAGTGCAGCTTTTAGTACTGTTTGAGTACCAGGGAGCATTGCTGGTGTTTAATTGCAGTAACATTTCTGAGTTTTTGTTTGCTATCTTTAGTGATACATTGTAAATATGGCATCCGACTAAAAGGAAATGTTAAAAATACTACCAAGTGTATCCCAGGCAGTATAGGGCATCAGGCAGAGGAACATTCTGGATAGCAAATGAACCTATCACACACACCCCCGCCCACACATGTCAGGTAACCATATCTCATTCATTTCTATGGGAAAAATGCTAATGCTAACTATGACAACCTTAACCCCCACCCTGCCCTAACCATAACCATAAGTAACCAGCCAAAATGCAAGAGTTTTTGCGTTTTTTGTTTTTTTTTATTGCAGTCACAGATTTTTATTAAATTGAGTTTAACAGGTATTCATCACGTCGAGGGGACTTTGTGTCCCTATAAGGTAAGGTATACCTGCTCACACACACACACACACACACACACAC
>JAODJW010000135.1:16334249-16344421 GCA_026777045.1 Hyperopisus bebe | reverse complement strand
CACACACACACACACACACACACACACGCACACACAATGGGAAGGTTTGTCATTCCAGTCACATACCTTGGAGAGAACATACGAACGCCACACACAGGGCGTGGGTGAGATATACATGGAAGTATTTAATGATATTTTGTTCACTGCCGGCATGGGCTGCTTTCTGATACACGGTGGCCTTAAGTTTATAATAATGACATCGGTAGCTTCCGAGGCTGAAGATGCTGCATCTTGTCTACTCTGTGCCAACAGTCATGTTTTTGTTGTCATCACAATGACAGTCCTTTGTGTCACACTTTGTCACAGGTGGAACCTGAAGATGTTACAGTGTGGTAGCTGTGGTCAGTGGTTTCATGAAGCCTGCACCCAGTGTTTGGCCAAACCGCTACTGTATGGGGACAGGTGTGTAATACAAGGGCTGGAATTTCATCCATCCATCCATCCATCCATCCATCCATCCATCAATCTGACTTTGAATCCAGTTTTTAAGTTTATCTTCATGAATCCATAGTCACAATGAGCATGCAGACTATCCCAGAATGGACAGAACCGTATCTTGGATTCTTTGATTAGTTAGAGTGTAGGTCTTAAGAGGTTTCCCCTTACAATAGGCATTTTGATACAGGAACTGTATTTTCGCTATAATTTAACATCAGTTCATTTATTTTCAAACTGAGGCCAGCATCAGTGTCCTCTCTCTATAGAATTGTGTTGTAAGGACACTCGCAAATTCCCTCTGTGTTAGATTCTACGAGTTCCAGTGCTCAGCCTGTACGAATGGACCAGAAACCATTCAAAGACTACCAATGAGCTGGTGAGTTTATTTTGATATATTGTCCGACCAATTACATACATAAAACCGAATATCTTGATTGGTTTGTCATGACCTGTAGCCTACGGTAGGAAAGACGTAGCATATGGAAGAATTTGCTATTCATATTATTAATGTATGTCCTTTGATATTAAGAAATACAGGAATGTTACTGTGAAAAAGTATTCTGTTATCGTTTTATTATCCTCTTATTAACTGCTTATAAAAATATACTGATAGTGAAGCATTGTGGTACAGCATTGAGCTTTGTTTGGCCCAGCATGACTTGCATGTTTGTCTCTCCGTGTTTATCAAATTTGCCTGTTGTTACAGTGTTCTTGCTATTGCAGGGTAGATTTGGCTCACTTGGTGCTGTATCATCTCTCATTGTGTTGCAAGAGGAAGTATTTTGATTTTGACCATGAAATTCTGTCCTTCACCAATGAGAACTGGGATTCTTTGCTGCTAGGAAAGGTATGACTATATGATTAATGTTTTTTATTTGGGTGTGTGCGTGTCATGCATTTGTCTGTTTTAGTTTTTACCCTCTTATGTTTTGAGGGATTTAAGTGATTTAGTTATTTTTCACTATCCGCTCAGCATTCACCTAATCTTACCCATTGTTTATTAATCAAGAACTGCATTTACGTTTTCTCACCTGCCCTCTTTGGCAATCAGCTGTCAGACACACCTAGACAAGATCGTTGTCACAATCTTCTCAACGCTTTAAACTCCCATAAAGACAGGTAAGAATCTGTTTATGACACCACACCACAGCCAAATTACTCATTCTTATTTTTTAGTACGATTACCAAATGTATTGCGCAGATCAAAAATGTACCAAATGTACCACCTTAAAAGAAACACAGATAAATATAGATTGATATGAATGCATCCGCAAGCTAACTTATGGTTCAGATTTGCAATGTTAATTTAGTACCTCGGAGTCAAAAATAAGACAGAAAGCTTTCGAAATCAGTTCTTTGGAAAGTCAATCACTCTTCTTTCTCATGCTAATTGCTCACGTAGATATACATCATGCATATTCCCAGCAGCTGATCTGTATGATATGAACTTTAGATGATTTATTCTGATAAAGGCACCTCCACCTTCAACAACCAATACTTTCATTTTCTCCTTATTCCAGCAGCGCTAATTTATCGATGCCTCATTTTTCTGTAGCTACTTTTTGCGCAAGATTATTGTTTGTGACAACTTTACATGAATATGACTGCATATAGACAATTGTTACAGGATTAGAAGTGAAGAGGTCATCTGAGGTTTAAAATTGTTCTGTTGCTAGGTTTGTCTCTGGTAAAGAAATAAAGAAGAAGAAGTGTCTATTTGGCCTTCAAGTCCGTGCTCCTCCACCCTTGACCTCTGACCTATCGCCCCTCATCACTGACCCTCCCATCAACATCTCGCACAGGAGAAGGTAAGTAGAATCAGCGCTCTTTCCCGTGTGTGTGGAGTCAGAACTCTGGCCCTGAGCTTGATCAGTGAGTCAGATCTTTAAATGTTCTGCGAAGGAGAAGCCAGCCTTGTTTCCACGCTTTCCTGTGCAATCGATGAGCTTGGCGGTTTTTTCCATTTTCCTTATATTTGAACTATAAATAGGATTTATTTAAGATTTAGGTTCACGTAATCATGTCTTTACTCTTTAAATTAAGTTATTCTATGAAAGAGACACAAGGCCGGGAGTCGAATCTGAATGGAGCTTTTGATGTAAGAGGGCCGGAGCCTGAGGTTATTTCAGACACTCGCTGTCATCCTTGTCTGTGGAGCAGCCCCATGTCCTCTCCCTGCCAGAGATCGGTGGAGCCGGTATCACGCAAATCCAAACGGCGCATCTCGGAGGCCCAGGTCAGTGCCCAGTGCAGGGGAACGAGCGCCGGCACCGCTGTCCTCACACAGCAGGGGGACAAAAATCATCCATGGCTATACGTCGGATAATAGGGCTTTTGCGCATTAGACCACACAACCATCTGTCCATCCGTACCTCCATCATTCATCCATCCATCCACACACCCACTCATCCATCTTCCATACCACTTATATGTAGAGAATCATAGTGAATCTGGAACCATCCCAGGTACACAGGACGAGGTGCCAGTACTAAAAAAAAAACCATGTATACAACTAGATGATTCCAAGAAATAATTCATATATATACATACAACTACAACCATTCATTCATCTGACTTCCATAGAGCTTATACAGTACAGAGCCGTGAAGAGTCTAAAACTGTCCCAGGCAAAGTGGATTCCAAGATATAACAAACATACACAGCTATCCATCCATCCATCAATCCATCCATCAAGCTAAACCAAGGTCGCTGTGTATGCGGGTTTTCGCTGCAAATCCCTAATTAGATTACTTGGCTGAAGAGTCCTCACACCTGGGTTTGAACAGCTGACCTACAGGTTATCCCAAAAACCTGCATACACACCGGCCCTTTGCGGATGAGTTTGCCCACCCCTGCTCTAGACACATAGCTAGGCATTAAAATGATGAGTTTGAACCCCCATTGATTTGCATCAGAAATGCTCCCCCCCTCAATTGGCAAAATCTACCTAAAGGGCCCTATTGGTAGGGTTCCTGGACTCCCAAGAAATTAATTTCTGGCTATGGGCCTGCATCCATCCATCCATCCATCCATCCATCTTCCATAACCGATTATCCAATGCACTGTATACAGTGAGTCTGGAGGCCCTCTCAGGAACTACAGGGCATTAAATCCAGCCCCTAACCCTGGAGGTATAAGGCAACAGTACTCCCCACTGAGCCACTGCATGCATATGTAACGTGACATCCCAATGTGAAAGGAGACCTCCCCTTTCCCCTTCTCCCATGTCATACTAAACACGCAGGAAGGAGGTAACATTAAAGCACACAGCACAGAGGCGATGGCCAAGTGCACTTTGCAGTCCATTACAGTTTGGCCAGGTGGCGCTCCGACAGTGTGGCATTGCCTGACCTCAACAAATTTAAAGGGAGAGCACCGTTTTTTAAGCCAATGCGATGTGCAAAAACAGCATGCAGAAACACTGCATGGATGGCAGGGCTGCGAACGACATGAGCAGCATCGCAATAAAGGCAACAAAGTATCAAAGGTTTAATCGCTTGCTTGGAAATCAACCCCACGTATTAATGTAGTCGTTTATCTCTCCAGTGACAGCAAATCGCACATTTACAAAATGGAGATGCACAGTTCACCCACTCAAGGATACCATCAAAATGCAAATACACAGCCAAATAAATACTAAGTCGCAAATACAGTATAGTCAGTCCAAGCAGTTAAAGTGAGAGTGACCCTGATTCCTGCTTTCTCAATTTATTCAGTGAAAGTCTCATTTTAAAACATCACATTTTTTTGCTTAAAAATATCAATTTAAAATGGAAGCTTTAAAATTTCAAGACGAGTAAAGGGATACATGAAAATAAATAAACCTGTATTTTATGGCATACTGTATATCCATCCATCCATCCATCCATCCATCCATCTATCATCTCTCCATCTTACCATCACTTATCCAGTAGAGGGTCTCTGGGAATCTGCAGCTTATGCCCGGAAGTACCGAATGTGAGGCTGGGAAATACATTGTATATATCTTGTTTATTGACTTACGTTTGATTCTTATTCAATGAGAGGTTAATAATTGATTTTAGATAAGCTTACACTTCCCCATTTTTATTTCCAAAATGTAAATGGCTTAGGGGGTTAACTTTCTGCTGTAAATATTAGCTGTAAGCCTATGTGAGTATTCACTGAACCAATGAAATTTAGACCACATTTCTTATATCACCACAGTGTTCATGCTCTACGGATTATAATTGTGCACAAAACTGGTGACAGAATGAAATGTTTTTGAGTTTGTTTTTTTTGATGTCTATCATTTTGTTCTTGGTGTTTTATGACATGTAGCCTCTACGTTGCTGCATTTTGCCTCCTCATAAATTTCGGGAATGAGCCGAGCTCGCGCCTCTCAGATAGTAAGCTGCAGATACTGCGATAAATATAGCAGCCTCGATTGCAAGGGGCACTGAGGTTTTTGCTAAAGCTGTTTTCAATAGATTACTTAGCGATATATTTGCTCACGAAGGTCACAAGCCTCGTCAAGACCCATAAAATTAATTAGCAATACCGTAAAATGGACAACTTTGAGGCAAATTGTCAATGGCGTTCTGAGATTCTTTTTAGAATTATAAAAAGGACTGAATCTTTTGTGACAATGCAGTTGGCCGTGCATTTGTATTAATCTTTCTTTGTAGGATGTGTTATGCATAGCAGGATGGTTATATATAAATTTGTCATGCCCTTTTTCTATAAATAAAAACAATATATGCAAATTGGTCCATGTCATAGATTTACATATATATTGGTGTTGTTATCTAAAGCAACTGTATATTTTTGAGAAAATATATCATGTTTGTATTATGTTTTTCTTTTTTTGTTGTAAAGTTTCTGAAATGGCTGAATCAGTCTGTTTACAGAGCTCCGCCTACTTCTTCCTTAGCCCCATCCACAAGATGTCGCAGCCAATCCAATCGATTTGGTGCCCTGTTACCATGGTTACGCAGGTGGGACTGGCCTCTACAACTCCAGAAAATCAGATGATGAAATAAACTTAGGGTTAGTACGGTGCATCTTGGAATTTATTGAAATTTATATATAGTCCTAAAAGAAATCAATTAAATTTGACCTTCCCCATCCTAATTCTTAACGTTTCACACAAAGGACTTGGAAATAAAGGATCCCGTTCTTGTAACATGTATCCACTCATTAAGCCTACTGGATTATTGAAGCACGGTCATTTTGAAGCAGTCTTCCTGTTCTTCACAGATCTCCTCCTAAGAGGATGTTTGCTCTCTATCACCCCTCCTACAATGGAGCGCAAAATCTTTCCCGGGCTTTGCATCATTTCAGGTATGTTTTGACAAGACAATGTCATCCATCCATCGATCCATCCATCCATCCATCCATCCATCCATCCATCCATCCATCCATCCGCCCATCTTTCATAACCACTTACAGTAGCTGGTTCAGGGTTGCATAGGGCCTGAAGTCTCACCCAGGATGAGCAAAGGCAGGGCAACAGCCTAGATGAGATGATATTTTATAGCGGAATAATAACGGCAAATGCACATCATAATCTAGGCATGGTTGTTGTAAAAATGCATTGACCTTCACTGATGCCATATATTAAGCAGCGTGCCATAATGCGTCAGAAGTCATGTCATTTAATGTGCTGAATGTAGCACTACTGTGTGCTCTGGAGGTCTTGATATTACACATTCTGTATCTCATCAAGCTAAAATGTTACTGAGTGATTGCCGATCTGAAGAGTGTTGGATTTGTAGCGTATTTCTTTATACGGGCAGATATTTACTTGTTCCTGTTTTAGCTACTTTTCTTGCTTAGCAGTACAACAGCTACCCCTTCTCATAACTCATTTGTCACAACGAAGCAATAAAGATCACCTTGGTATTTATTATATGTATTAATTATTCTACTAAATAACATTAAATTAATCTTAAACCACTGAGCTGTAATTAATTGGTTTGCACAGCAATTACCTAGACGGTCACCGATACTTAATAATAAATCCTTGGGTAATAATCAATGCTTTGATTAGCTAGCAGTTATAATTAATAGGCCAAAAATGGTGAGCTGCTTGTGTCCCTGGCCCTTTCTCCAGCGTGGAGGATCCCTGCAGCCTTCCGCCACCCTGCCTTCCTTTCTCTCGCTCATCTGCCCACCAGCCTGGCCAGAAACCAGACCTGTGCCCCACGCTCTTCCTGCGTGATGTCACATCCTATTCTGGCGGGGTTTCTGAGGGGGAGGGGTCAGCGCAGGAGAGGGGGTGGGGAGGCGGGGAAGCCGTCAGGATCTTGGCGAGACGAGTAACACCAGACGGGAAGGTTCAGTACCTAGTGGAGTGGGGAAATGTAAGTGTGTACTGAGAGCGGGAGGGAGGGAGCGAGCGAGGGAGAGAGAAACAAGGACAGCGAGCCAGCCAGCGCAGAACGGTTCGGCGAGGTGGTATTGTGGGAACAAAGAAAAACCAAGGCAAAGAGACCGAGATGGATGTAGATGGGTTGACCTTAGAGACATTTCAACTGCAAAGTGGCAGTGAAGAATGTTAGAAGGTGAACAGAAAGCCCACAGAGCTGCCTCCAGCCAGCAGGAAACACCATGGTAACAAAGCAACTGCTCCGTGTCTCCACAGTCCACAGCTTCCTGCTGCATCGCTTATGTTTCTCTTGTCTTTGAATTCCTTTATATATCAGTCTGGAGCGACTGTTTACAATGGTGTCCTCGCCTCGCCACCCCGCAAACTTGAAGGAAAGAACACTGCGACGTTTACATCACTCTGCCTTTGTTTAGTCTTTCGGTTTAAACTCCTGGTGCCAATATCTTTTTGTTAACTTTAACATTAACAAAATAACACAAAGTCATTTCACTTGTTTTATACGAACCGCTATAGACTCATCACTGACATCTTTGACCTTTTGATATTTAGTTGTTCCATTTTAATAAAGTAATTGCTACGACACCTATAGCTATATTTTCCCTCTATGAAACCCAAAAACATAACATCACAACAGAGAAGTGTTGTTTTTGTTTGACGGAATATCAGATACTGGGCCCAGTTGAAGACTACAGTTCTGGGCCAGTATGGAAAATGGCAAGGTGACATTTTATGTAGAGAAAATAACACCTTTAAGAAAGAATAATGTTCAGAATGATATCAACTCAGCTGCTGGACAAGCTTTCAGTGGACTAAACAAGTAATGATGGTAACGTTGAGAATGTCACATGACATAATCTCAATGCCTGTTTATGTGCTGTTTTATTGGAGATCCGGAATATTATCAGTCAGCTTGATCCTTATACTGTAAACAGGAAGAGCTACATACATTCATCTGACCCTAGGGCTGTTGTGCATTGTGTTACTCTGTGACAAAATCTGAAGTAGTCATTAAATGAAATGTTTAGAAATTCAGATGTGCAATTTAAAACCACGAGCAAAAGGCTTTTAAGTATTTTACAAATCTGGATAATTCTGTAGAGGCAAAAGAATACGTGCGATTTATTAAAATGGTTTTAGGCTCAATTTTGGGATATTTTTCTATGAAAGTACTAGTATTGTAGCCTAAAAATATACAAAAGAACACTAGTGTATGTATTCATGTGGATTGTGGGAATGTTTTGGAATCTGGAGTGTTAACTTGGCTGAAATATATTAAGTCCTACCCAGCAATGCATGAATGCAGATGTGAGACACTGTCCTGTCACATGTAAGGTAGCTTTAGATCATTTTCAGAGAATTTGGTTGTTGTTACATACATAGAAGGGATTTGCACCATTTGTTAGTAAATGGTATTGAATGTTCTAGTGCCATCTTTCCATGGAATATTCACTGTCCCGTCAGTCGATTGCCTGGTATTACCCAGGCACACACACGCACGACGGGCCAAACTGTGAGCCCAGAACTAATATTGAAATAAATTTAAAAAAAAAAAAAACCTGTAGCACTGGGTTTGTTGTCAAGTCCAATTTGGTTTGATGTATTGTTTGAGTTTTGTAAAAAAATAACTTTATACTTGTCCCCTGGGGTAGCTAAACCATACACATTAAACAAATAAAAAAGTTACATCACATCTCCTTTGTGTGTCTCGTGTTTCACGTCACCTGTGCTAACTGGTTATATAATGTGATTAGGTAGGATATAGGATGATTAAAACTCACTATGCTTAGCGGACAAATGAGGTAGGTGAACATGAAGGACTGAAACAGAAACACCTTTAGCGCTGTTTGCACCAAACATTTGATTCATCGTGATGAAAAGTATATTTAGACAATCGCACCGCTCTATGCTACTTCTACAGTTAGGGAAAGGCTCAATAGGCATAACATTCGCGGCAGGGAATTGAAAAGATCATATCAGAACAAAGTTCTTAGCATTTGAAATGGACTGTCTTAGGCACGACTGGATTATAGACCGACCGGTGGGGCCTATGCTCCAGGGCCTCGGGTTGGTGGGGGCCTCTGAGATGGAGGGGGCCTCTGGTTGGTGGGGGCCTCAGGTTGGAAGGGGCAACTGGTTGGTGGGGGCCTCAGGTTGGAGGGGGCCTCGGGCTGGAGGGGGCCTCTGGTTGGTGGGGGCCTCGGGTTGGAGGGGGCCTCGAAGCACTAATGGTCATGAGTCCCATGTATAATGCAAATAAACACCATCACCCTCATATACATAGCAAGTTCACTGAATGTGCTCTCTGCATATAGACCAAAAGTTGCCCATCAGGGTCATTTGATATATACAGCGCAAATTAGCCATGAAGGCTCCTGGGCCCTTGTACATACACAGCGCAACCACCAGGGGGCCCTAGGGCCTTTTGCGGTGCAAGCTGACTACCACCAGGCCGTCTGGACCCCTTGGCATATACACTGAGAGCTGATCACCAAGGGCCACTCATCAACGGCAAGAGATCACCCCAGGGCCCCAGCAGCAGGGCCCCAGGCATATAGAGCACAAGCTGACCACCAGGGCCCTTTGGCCCCTCTACATGCAAAATTCACATCAGGGTCACTGGCCCCCGTCCTCGATATGCTGGTTGCCATTTTATAGTAAACTTTCACAAGACTGTTAATTCCAAATAGCAGGGAACCTTGAAGGAGGTTGTGCTGCTTATATCACAGCTACTGCTGCAGTCCTTCATGGGCTCATTCAAAAACATTTTTTTTTTGCCAGGAGTTTTGAGAATGACACAAATATTGATTTTCTTGAAGCCTGCTGCTTCAGTGTTTGTAGATCTTTTTGTCAGATGTTTCTATGGTATACTGAAGTATAATTACAAGCATTTCATAAGTGTCAAAGGCTTTTATTGACAATAACATAAAGTTTATGCAAAGAGTCAGTATTTGCAATGTTGGCCCTTCTTTTCAAAGCCCTCTGCAACTGGCCCTAGCATGCTGTCAATAAAATTCTGGGCCAAATTCTGACTGATTGCAGTCCATTCTTGCATAACCAGTGCTTGGAGTCTGTCAGAATTTGTGGGTTTTTGTTTATCCACCCGCCTCTTGAGGATTGACCACAGGTTCTCAATGTGATTAAGGTCCTGGGGAGTTTCCTGGCCATGGACCCAAAATGTTGATGTTTTGTTCCTTGAGCCACTTAGTTATCACTTTTGCCTTGTGGCACGGTGCTCCATCATGCTGGAAAAGGGAATGTTCATCACCAAACTGTTCTTGGATGGTTGGGAGATGTTGCTCTTGGAGGATGTTTTGGCACAATTCTTTATTCCTGGCTGTGTTCTTAGGCAGAATTGTGAGTGATTCCACTCCCTTGGCTGAGAAGC
>JAODJW010000135.1:16308715-16328110 GCA_026777045.1 Hyperopisus bebe | reverse complement strand
TATCGTGGTCTGCATATCGTGGTCTGTCCGCTCACCTCTCGCCAGGTCAGTCATGGCTCAGCTTTGCTTCACCCGTGTGCCACTTGTCACACCTACGGCGGACTGCCGCGCTCACGAATCAGGACGGCAAGCTGTGTCAGCTCTCTGCACCTGGCACCCAAGTCAGGACATTCGACCTTTAGTCTCTGGCTGACGATTCAGCTGCAAGCTGGAAAGTTTGGCACTATGTACATTCATAAATATCATTGCATCAGTGCAGGGAATACCTTAAAGTGCTTGCTCCCATTTTATTGTCTAAATGTAGTGAATTTGTTTCGTCACTGGTATTGTATGAACTTGTGAATCCTGAAACACCAAATGATGGTGGCAAACACTACTAGCAAAGGGCCTAGCCAGATGAATCTGGTTGCACAAGCAAAGAATAAGTCTTGAAGTGAAGTGATAGGCCAGAACCAGGGTTTTCATCGACCATTTTGTTACAACTGGTCACCAGTCAAGCTTGACCAAGGAAAAGGCTGGATGGGACTCAGCGATGAGAGTAAGGCATGAACTGCAGGCTTTCAAATTACTTGGAGAGTTTGGGTAGCAAATGAGCCTTAAAACAGGACCATGACTCAGTGACGGAGTTATAAAGCTGGCACTATGAGAAATATCTGCTGGGCCGAGAAACTAGCAAGTACTGCTGGAGTTAAGCATGAGGAAATCACTGCTTAGGGTCTGTGTGGTCAGAGATGGCCTGGTGGCTCGCCAGAACGTTATGGCAGATCAGCATGAGGTGTTTGGGAGATGGGGGATATCCTGTGTGCAGGAAACACAACGTGGCCATCCAGCTGTCAGAAATGAAGCACCATAACTACAGCTGCAAACTTTTATTGGTAGTCAAAATATCTGTATAAAGGTACTTGGCTGCCCCAGCTCAGGAGACAGAAATCCTGTAGACCAAGACGTTAGGCAGACTCAGGGATTGCTGTACTAGGGAGGTTTGAGCTGGCTTGGAAACTCCTGGAGCAATCGTATCTGACCATCATGGCAAGGCAGCTGATCTTGCCATGTGACATAATAAACTGGGAATTGAGGTGACGACGGGTTGGAGGTGGGATGCGTGAACAGCTGAAAAGGCTTGGCGGAAATCTATTTCAGAATAAAAAAAAAACAAACTGTTTTTTTGTTGCATAAGGATAATCTTCCACCCTGAATTTACGATTGCAACGTTATTTAAAGCTGTTCCTTAGTTCACGGCAGGAATTTCACCCTGTAACAGAATTCAATCCCATGCTGCACCGCAAGACAACGGCAGTTGCTTATACTGCAAGTTACAATATTATTACCTCAAGATGAGTATACTTAAATCACCGCTGTGTCGCTCGCAGCAAAGAAAGATGTTTGTGACTTGATTACAGACTGACAAAGCCAGTACTCCCAGAAAAGAGGTAGCATGTGAACGCATAATTAAAACATGCCTCCCTATCAGGCCGTGCCACTTCTACTGTGGTTTTGAGCATGCTACATGTCTTCATTTGTAGCACACACACACACACACACACACACACACACACACACATACACACATAAATACATAATAAATTTGTAAATACATGGTCAGCCCAATGTGTTTGGCCCAGAGCAAATAATATGATATATCTTTCATCTTTTGTTATGGTAATGAGGAGACTGTGGCTGAGAGGGGACTGAATTCCTGGGAGGTGGGTGAATTTCCAGAATCTGCTTGATCCTCTTCAGATTCACGGATATGAAGACGAAGTAAAGTACGCTTGATGGTGCTCACTCGAAGGACTCGTAATTAACAGGCACAGACTTGCACGAGTGATGCACCCTGACATTTTGGGATACCACAAAGCCCTTCACTGTCTTTTCTTCGTTAAGGGTCTGATCAATTAGTAGTGGAATTGCACACCACTGCCCCCCCCCCCCATCCCAACCAACTCAAGTTTGACTGATTAATATCTGTCCTTTACTTGCCGTTCTTCAGATTGTAGATCTTCGCTCATTTTCCGATTTTGCCATTACATTGGTGAAGCATCGTGCAGAAAATGCTGTACTGCTCTGCCTGCCATATACGGCCTTGTCAAATGTGTGACACACACACGCACACACACACACACTACCATCTGGAAGTTTGTGGATTTGTGGTTGACCTGCCAAAGGAGCTGAGAACACAGCAAACACTGATAGCACACACACACACACACACACACACATACATACATATATTTGTGTGTGTATGTATGTATGTATGTATTTCTCATAACCATCACCAAGATAATGATGATATATATGATATATATTGTATGTCTGTGTGTGTGTAGATTTCCATATATACACACACACACACACACACACACACACACATATATATATATAGCTTCTTATAATTAGACTTCTGTATGAACCAAAATGCATTTGTAACTGGCATAAGTGTACATAATGACTCGCAGTTATTGAATAAACTTTGAATGGCAGCCCATTATGAGGTTAACAAAAGCCTGCCATTCGTCCTGTTACATGGCGTGACAGCGAGATGGAGTTCTCCTCCATTCATGCTGCCGCATATTGACATCCATGATGCCATGATGGGCCCACGGGTTTGGTTATGAGTTACTGGGCCCCCAAGGGTCAAAGGCTCCAAGTGCTGAAGAGAGAGGGCATTGGAGAGGAAGCCTGGGCTTGTATTTCAACTTGAATTTTGGGATGTAGATGAGTACAGGCTGGTGCATCCAGGGCTCTCAACCCCCATAGTAGTAATGAGCTCCACGCCCCGGTTGATGCTTACATCATGGAACCATGCTTCTGTCCATGAGTTGAGGATTATGGCTACAATTGCCTGGCAGTTTGATCCAGAATGGGCAGCCTTATTTTAGGAGACTTCAGAAGTGGCCTGTGAGGAGATTTGGAGAAATCTTCACATCTGACGTATTGAAAACACTAAACACTCGATACTTCGTTACAACCCATTTTCCGAACTGACTGCGGGTAACTCTCTGTGCTATAATTAAAAAGAGAGAAGCGTCACACACCGCAAACGCATCCAAACGCAAAACCAGATGGAGAAACATGTGGGCAGATATGTAACAGAAGTGTGGGGAGCCCACACTGCCAAAAACTTCTGCCGTTGGTTGGAACATCCACGGTCTCGTCATGTTGACCAACCTGCAAATCTGCGAGGGTTGATCAAAAAAATTACTCAGTATCTATGTGCTGATCATTTTAATGGTTCATGCTCTTTCTAGAAAGGCCAGATTTGTGTTGGTCCAATTATAGCTCGATAGATACTTGTCAGTACCATCCTCAGATCTCATAACATCATAAACATGGTCCATGGTAGTTTTAAAAATGTGATTTTGGTTTGGCACTTTTGGAGACCATTCCAATAACACCATGGTCTGGCATATTTTGTATGAGAGTGTGTAATAAAGTTATAATAATGATAATTATTATAGCAGAGATTGAGCTCTTATGTAACCAAGTAATAGTATTCACCAGTGAAGATATTTGGGTGTGCATGACATATATATATAGTGATGGGAAAAATAAGGCTTTGAAACTCACAGTGAGTGGGACAGCCTGTGCACTGCCTATTGCTGCCTGGATAATCCCAGTGGAAACCTGTGAGGTGGCCAGTGAGAATGTCTGGGTAATGTCACACACAGAGGATTTGGGCGCCTCCTATCTCCCATCGCTAATAAGCAGGTTGGATATTAGCTCAAAGGACCGTTAAATTAAATTCTGTGTATCTATAGGTTATACGTTAGTGGCTTTGGAACAAGTTTCTTTCCCAAAATTAGCAGTTGAAGAAGGTTCATACTTAATACCGAATGACTAAACAGTAAAAAAAAGAAAAAAAAAACGATCACATTATCTGTTTCCGTATATAGCGCTTGGTGATACATAAGATGAAGAGAAGAGGCTGAAGAGAAGGCCTTGTAATAGACTTCCTCATCTGCAGTAACGTGTATGGCAATGTCAACACTTCGGCGAATTTGTGTCTGTGAATTCCATGAGGTTGTGACTCAAATCAGATGCATGGGCTTGTTGCGTGTGTGCGTGTGCGTTTTCTCAGGGAGCTTACTTCTAATAAGGCTTGGAGCACAGCACACTGTATGCCAGCCTGTTTAGTGCTACTGTGCGTGACGCAAAAGGGAGGAGGTGGGACTTGTGCTGCAGCTCAGATGGAGGGCGACGGCATTAGCCCCAGTGGTACTGGAAAAGGGTTGCATCCTTGATTGAGAATGTAGGTTAGTTGCTAAGGTCCAGATAGTATGTTGAAGGGTGCTGACGATGGTGATTTCTTTTAGGGATAGTAAAAATGTTGCAGTGCTGATCTACATTGACGACAAGTCCGCCAGTTGTTTTATACTGGGTCATAAATTAAAATGCAATATAAGGCACATTTTAAGCCAACTGATGTTATTATTTAATTTAAGTGTAGCCTTTATTTAGGGCAGGGGGGCTTGGTTGTATTACATCTCTCACATAGCCTCCTTCTGAAAGGATGACACTCTATCGTGAAAGGTCGCCTATTTTTCTGTATGGTTCAAGATCCCTGCCTCACTAAGTGTACATGTGTTTCATGTGCTCCAGAAACTGGGGATGTTGTACGAATGCTTAGTGTTTTATCCTTTTTCTATTTATGGAAGGGGGAATTCTTATAAAAGAAGCAGCAAGTGTCTAGGGACGAGTGAACAGATTTGCAGTGATCTCTCCCTGTGATACCAGGGAATCAATGATCCATCCCACCAACCAACACAATGGAGTGGTCCTTTGGTTAGAGATGTGCCATCTAGAAGATCCAGTAGTATCTGACAGAGGGGAAGTGTAGCCATACTGTGCTATCGGTGCATGGATTGTTCAAAATGTACTCGCTCCGTGTTCATGTTAAGCGGAGTTTTACAACAGTGTGACGACGTCATTTTCACAGATGCCGTCGGTTTTCAATTAGAGTGGGATTTCTCTAATGCTGGGCAAGACATTTTGCTGAACAGCTATAATATTTTATGGCCGTGTTTAGATGGCCATGAAATCCTGTTAGTATATATAATGCGGTATAAAGCAGTGAAATAATGCTATGAAAAACCAATGAGGAGTTTGACTCGTGTCATGCGTGGAAGACGTGTGCTCAGGTTTTGCTGGCTAATGTTTGAAAAAATTTGAATAACTAGATGACGTCTGCCCCGCTTCCCAGAGTGCCGTCTGTCTGGCTTGACATATTTCTTTCCCCCCACGACCTTGGATCCCTAAGGCGAGACAAGATTATTAGCTGGAGGTCTGGATCTAAACTCAGGTCTGATATTACAGCCAGAACCGTGTGACCTGTATGAATGTGCCGGAACATTAATCCATGAGATGGGTTATTTTACCATTCTACAGCTCTTATGTTCTTTAATTTAAATATACCCGAGTTTAGCTCAGATGTCTTTTGCTTTTAGATTATTTGCATACAGGTTATTCATCTGACACTTTTATCCAACATGACTTACAGTGAGAGAAAGGTTACAGTCTGCATGCTCCAGGAGATTAGAACCCACAACCTTTGCATTGCTAACATAGTGGTTTTTCTTACTGAGCAATAGGAGTTTCACTGAAACATTTGTTAGGAATGTTTGTGGTTTTACTAGGTTGAACTAAGTAGGACATACACATATACACAAATATTATTTTATTCCATCCAGGTTCTAACCACTTATCGTGGTCAGGGCACAAGACTAGGGTATACCGTACAGGATGGTGAGGATGCCAGTGCATCGCAGGGCACATACATGCACTCATTCCGTCACTCATACTCATTTAGCTGCGTATCGCTACACGTTTAAATGTCATTGTAAGGATTTTAATTTGTTCACTGCATGACCGTGTGATTTGTAAACATTGAAGATGGAGTGATGTCATTTATTTCCATGGCATTTCCCTGGAATACCCATGCCCTCTAATTCCCAGTCTTTGGGGTTTAGGTACGTTTTCCTCAATGTAAAAGAGAATTCATCCTTAAAAAAAAACTCTGTGTGAGCAGTTTTTATTTTTTATAGGGAGTAGGAGGTAAGGTGTGTTTAAGTGCCCTGTGGGTAATGATTCAATGACACAGTTCTTAGTCTATCTCTGGATTGAGGACAGATGACTATAATTATTCTTCATCTCTCAGGGCTGGAACCCGATCTGCTGTCTCTCACCGGAACATGCGGCCAAAGAGTGGCACACATACACACATGCGCTCACAAACACATGGGTGAAGTTCAACTGGTGGATCAGGAGTGACACGAGGCCTTCCGTACAACCTGAAGCAGATAATTAGGCTCTTACACAGCAGTTTGCATTTCGTAGCATATCTCCCCCTCTTTTACTCATTGAGTGAATCCCCATATCCTTTTATGTCGCTGTCAAGATGATGTGCTTGCTGTTGTTAACCTGTCATCGGGCGTGAGCGGGGCGCGAGCTAAAAGAAGGACGGCAGGATTCGGCGAAAATCGGCAAACGTCGCCGCCGCCTATTCACTGTGCGTCAAGACGACGCCTCTTTGGAATTGAGCCACCAAAGCCATTCCGGTTTGAATAATAAAAAGAAAAATCTGGCGTTAAAGAACCGTTTAAAACAGTGATGTAACACGTTCACGTTCCGCTAGCTTGTCCAGTGTTCACAGCACTGGTTTTGTAACCGAGGACTCGAGTGTACGTACAGTGTGCACGCTCACGCTCGCACGCGCACATCTTCACACGTATCCCTGTGGCGATCGTCTGTCGTTTTTCACGTCTCTGTGACCCTTCAAACGTCCCCCTTTTGTAAATTAATCGTTAATATAAGCACTATACGGGCTTATTGAACATTGATTAGCGCAGCCACACGCGAACAAAAGATGTGGGTAGATGGAATCTCAAACTTCAAACGTGACCGGGGCTTGGCACCTTGAAGCGCTGGCCTGGCAGCACGGCTCAGTGGGATGTACGGCGAAGGAAGGAAAGAGAACAAGAAAAGAGGAAAAAGAAGGAGGTAAAACGACAGGGGGAGGGTGGGAGGCAGAGAAACAGATGGGTAAAGAGAGGGAGAACCAGGGACGAGGGTGGGGGATTTGGAGAGGCTGACAGTGAGTTTGAGTGAAAGTTTTACATTTAGAGAAATCAATGAAAAGTGCTCACATTGAATTACTTTCATGTAAAATTTACTGTTTCATATATAGTTTCAGGACTGAAGATACCATTTCTTGCTATTTACTTCCAAAGCCTAAAGTTTAGGATCTTTTAGCAAAGAAGTTGAAATACTGCATAACAGTGTTAATCCATTTTGTTGCTTATCTAATTGCTTGTTTATCTCATACATGCATTTTAGTCTATACATTCGTCATAATCATTGTCACTAGTTTAACTTCTAACTTGGCTTGAATGTGGCATTTAAATTATTTTGATTTTCTTGAACTCAAGATGTGGTTGCTTATGTAACTTGTTTTAGTGTGATCTATTAAAAACATTTAAACTTATTTAAGCTTCAGCTTAATATGCAAAATATGGATATACAGAGTAAGAGAAAAGATAAAGAAGGAACTAGTCAGTATTTCATGGGTGGCTGGGTTGCTATGGGAACAAGATGTGGGTTCTTTTTTCCAAAAAGTGTCCTCCTTTCCTCTGCATCTCTCTTTCACTCCATCACTCCTTTTTTTCTCACACTCACTCCCTCCCTCACTCAGTCTGTTCTGGCATGGTCCATTCTACACCTCTTTCACTCTTCTACTTCACCCTGTTTGTCTTCCCCTCAGTCCTCTCCTCCTTCTTATGTCTGTCTTCCACTGCCATATCTCTCTGTCTTTTGCTCCATTTATATTTCTCTTTCCCTCTCCCACTCCATTTTGCACCTTCCCTGTCCATGTCTCTCCCCTGTTTCTTCCTGGCTCCTTTCTTTCCCCCTGTCTCTGCGTCTCTGATCATCTGTCTCTTTAACACTCACTTATATTCTATTCTTTTCTCGGTTGTCATGGCAACGGGCTGGGGGCGTGAGGGAGAGCGAGAACGAACAGGAGTGGGTGTTTCGGAAGTGACATCTCTTGGGCAGTAACCTTGTTTCCTGTTTTATGAGTTGGGAATGGAGTCTCAAAAGTTTAGCAACAGTGACGCCATGTGGACAAAAATGATCTCCAGATTGGTGCCTGGCAGATGAATTGCTGCAGATCTGCAGGCATTCCAGAGCTCCACTGGCAATAACTGCATAAATAAAATCGAAATGAATGTTGCCCAAAAAAGATATAAAAAGGCATAAAATGCAAAATACATGTTTAACATTTAACTATATATATATATATATATATATATTTTTTTTTTTAAATAAAGGACTAAATATATTAATTAAAATCAGTAAGAATGACATTTAAAGGATATCACGCCAAATTTGTTTGAAACATGTTCATTGTCACATATAATCTTGCTTTTATGGTTATCAATCCAAGATAATATCCCAGTGTGTCTGCTGGTGCTTTATTCTTCCTATTATTACAACCCAAAATCTTTCTCTGGAATTTGGCCATGGTCAGCCAGTTCGTGAACTATCCTCCTTGGGAAGGATTTGCACAGCCATTTTTAGTACAGTGTGGAACTCAGCGATGTGAATTGTCAATATAACCATGCTGGTTACCATAAGGACAATGATGAGTAAGGCTGGCTTGTTTGGGAACTGGCTGTTAATGCTTTCCAGACGTCAAAGAAGGCTCTGAACAGCACAAATACATACATGTGTAGCAAATATGCATGAAATTTCAATATGCCATTATGTATAACTCAGTGACAGCATCCTTTTCAAAATGTACCCTCTCCTATATTGGCCATTTAGAAGACAGGCTTGGTAGAAATAGAACTATATGGAACAGAAAAGTTGTCACAAATATTCATTAGAGGACAAATGCAAAGATGACATTCTCCCGAAATCTTTCAGCTGCAGCCTTGCCCTGTGACCTTGTCATTCTTTCAGGACAGTTTTAAGATTGTCATTTTGGTGCCTAGTGAACACATTTATGCCGCTCACATAAGGGGTGCAAGGTTCTCAGGTGAGCCTACTCTGATCTCATCCTTGATCCCCACTCTGCTGCCATTAAAATTAGTGTTGCGTTTTTTTTAGTTATAACTTCCAAAAGTTTTTTTTTGGTCTAATTCATTTTTCAGCTGTTTTGTATATATTTTTTCTTTGAGCTTCTTTATAAGCAAAATAAAAATTCATGAGCTCAGCTTAATTAGACAGGGAAGCAGGGATCTGCCTAATACTTTGATTTAAATTTGGTATGCTGCGGCATGTCCAGCGGAAGAGCAGCACAATACGGAACATAGTGTTTCTTGAGGGTGGAGGTAAATCCAGGGTCAAGCGTGTGCTGTGTAACCAGTCCCCTGGATCATTTTTTGAAGATTCAGCAGAAAGTGGTTGATACTTGAGAATGTGTCATCAAATTCCTGACCTTTTACCTACTCAGAATATTCATCTCTCAGTTATAGTAGTCCTTTGAAGTCTCTCCTGATTTTGTTCGTAAACTACAGGTATAAAAATTTGTGAGAGTCAGTCTTAAAGTCTATGGGAAGGAGGTACAAAACATGTCTATAACATGTGACACTAAATCATTACGTGCCACTTGCAGGGAGGAAATGCATGTGACTAATGTCCTGGAGTGGGTTTTTTTTTTTTCTTGCAGACAGACCTTGAGCTGCCTCTTTTAGTGCATTACATGCTTTGTTTAATCCAGTGGTCTTCATGGCCTTCCTGGACTTGCCCAAAGTATTTCTCCAATGGAAAAGCTCGTTAACCTCCTGTAGGTTTTCCTTTCCGCACCAACTCTGCAGGGTTTGCGGAATGTTACGCATCTCCCTGCCGCTCCTCCACTGGTGTGGAATCCAGGCTCGTTAATGAACAGCTTAACAGACAATCCCTTTCATGTGTGATTCCAGCTTGATAAGCAGTTTATAGACTGAAGTGAGCCTTTGGACGCAGACAGTTCAATTAAATATAATCAGAATAGCTTGTATTACATCATAATGGGACCCTGATGAACTTAATGTGAAAATATTGCATAAGACAGCATCATTTCAATATGCCTTAATACTTTCTTCTATTATGCCTGGCATAGTTCTATAACTATTTTAACAGTTATTAAAAATTATGAGTAATACAGAAGGCTTAACGCGTATGAGGCCAAGACTCCAATAATGTATCACACATTTGCCCCATAGACTACAACCTTACCATTGAGTTGTATAATGGAGAATAAAGTCTTCGTCAGGTAATGAGTGGGGCACACATGTGCATACAAGGTTTCATCCTAATTTTTTATTTTCCATACAGAATAGGTGTTTCTAAGGGCTTTCTGTAACTCGTAATCATGACCGTTCTCATCGCACTCTGCTAAGTTTCAGGCTCAGCCCTACAATATCACAGCTGTGTCAACCAAGTCTCGTAGGAGAGGGCACAGTACTCAGGTCACTGTGGTTCCTGGGTGTCTCTATTCTTCGTGTCACTGAGAAAAAAATTATTCCCCTGACAAAGGGAAAAAAGTTTCCCAAAACCTGATTATAGAGGAAAGTTATTTTGGAATAGTTTAAAAAGAGGATTCTCGAAAAAACTGAATATTACAAAATTATATTTAGAAGATCTGTTCTACAATTAAAGAACACTTCAAAAATATGTGTGATTTTAAACTATTGAAGTTTGTTTGTGCTCTATGTGTTTTATGATTCAAACTTGGTCTTTCATCTGTTATGCTCTTCACATTCATATGTATCTGAATTTGTGTCCTACAGCACCTCCTGCAGTACTTGTGCTCTCCGTGGTCCTGAAATGCAACAGCATTAGATTGGTATTAGAGGTGCGTGGAATTGGAGCACACACTGAACTGTAATGCACCAGTCAGCAACACAAAATGGATGATTAGATTAGTTCTGGAACAAAAAGAAAAACGTGGTATTGGATATAACTTATCAGCTCTGGCGTTCATTGTTAACCATCGCCATGCTACGTAGGTCTGTATAGCCTCAGTACATTCAAGACATCCAGCACCAGCTTTCTGTCACCTCATGCCACACGTTCATCACAGTATATTCCACTTGCAATTGGGCTATACATTTGCTATGTTACATTTACTGCTGCCACTTCATAATTGCAATGTATGGGTTCAGTTATTAACAGCATATTTTGTTCTTAAATTTTTGTGTTTTGTTTTTATATTTTTCAACTGTCCTTTAGCTTACTTGGTGATTAATATATTTTATTACATGTATAAGTATTACATAGTGTTTAAGTACTTGTGAAAAGTGTTTGACTTTGCTTTTTGTCATTGTATGACAGAACAATAATAGCTAACACAGCTTCTTCCCCTCTGTCTCTCTCTTTCTACCTGGCAGATGCGAGGTGTGCTGCTCCCCCTTCCTTTCGGCCCCGCGCCCCGTCCCTTGCACCCTCCTACGACCATCCAGACCTGAACCCTCGTCTGCATATGATTTCCGGAAATCAGCTCTATATGTTAGACCAGGAGGAGGTATATTCTTACACTGCACTCTGCACTGGTTCTCTGCCGTGTTAATGAATCAGAACATCATGTGTTTTTTTCCCTTGTTAATGGGTGGGGGTGTTGGGGATGTTCGTCACGGACAAATTTGTGTTACTGAGGAAGGACATTGGGAGAGCTACTCAAACATTAGTTGCTCATATGATTGGTATTACTGTGAGTCATTCTTTGTCTAGTACTGATGTTAGTGTTACCACTTACCACAATTATAGTCAGTGACGCTGAGTGCGAAATCAGATCGAGTCCCCTGCCGGAATTGTCAGGGATGAAATCTTTTAACAGGAATCTATTCCCACTTTATCGTCTATACCTTCGAGTGCTCAGATTAGACAGTACTTTGAAGAGGTTTAAATCAATCGTGACCGCCTGGCAGTCATTACGCCTCTCTGGATGATCCTAAAATATTTATATGTGTCATTTGTCTCATGTGGTGAATCTGAGCGACTCTCCTGGTGGTTATGTGAGATAATAGCCAGACATTCATATTCAAACCTTTTTTTTTTTAACTTCCATTTTTTGGAATAATGGCATGCACATGATTGTTTAGTCCGAAATATGAAGTCTATCAGGGCTTTTTCTTGTAAGAGCAGCATGGCCGGTGGTGGTAAAGGAGATTACGCTTCAAGGATTTGTACTGAGCCATAGAGAAACAAGGGGCTTTTCCGTGCCTTTCTAATGTTAAGCATTAGAAGGGAAAAAAGCATAGCCCCTTTTATTTTTATAAACTAAACTATTACTAGCTTTTGTTGGCTGTTAACCTGCTGTAATTAGTTTGATGTTTATACACTTCCTTTGTTACGTACTTTTTTGATTAACTGCTAGTTCCGCTTTGATATAACGGGAATGATTTGGTTGTGGTTCACCGGCGGAAGGCGATCCTGAGAAGGATATGGGCCACACCATAATTAATGTTTTAGGGCGGTGTACGGCATAATTACACGCGTGTAAGAGAAACAGATGAGAGGTAAGTCAGAATCTTTGGGGCGTATGTTGATTCCAGAAAGACTGCGGCGTAAATCAATGCAGAGGATGCGTTTACTTTTAAATCATCTTGAAAATCATTGGAACGCATTCAAGCCGTCAGCACTCGGCCCCCTCCCCTGTCGTTCCGCTTACAGCCTTTTATTTTGTGCCGCTCTGCAGGCTGCTGTCACTGCAGTCACCACCAGGAGGAGCAAGGCTGACAAAATTCTGCAGCGACAAACAATCGAGGGGGGGTGTGTGTGTGTGTAAATGCACGTCTTGTGCGCATTACTGTGGGCATGCATTGCAGTATTGTTACCTGACTGGCTCTCATACAAGTGGTGTTATCGCATGCACATAACGGCGTACCTCAGGATTATTTTCCAGAAGAATTCTCTGGGGGAAATAAATTCCCCCCTAGTTGTTGCTCCGTAGCTGACACACTCATACCTTATAAGATGCAGGTACTGAATAAATAATCCCACATATCGGCAACGGAGAACCATGTTGTTTTGCCTGTAGTGACTGGTGTCAGAATGCATAAAACACTTATGATAAGTTGGTATTTTTACACATGCATGACCCTGGGGAACCCATCTGAATCGGTGGATGGTCTATCTATGTGTATGGCTCATACTTATCATTAAATAATGGGTAGGAACACACTATGCTAAGTATTGAATAAAGTTATGAATTATTTTTTTAAATATCTGTCAAGATTCAGAAATACAGATGTTCCTCTATGAACGAGATACATTCCGAACGGCCGTTCTTAATTTGAAATATGCGTCATTTTAAGGGTATACGCAAGTAAAAAGAACTAGGATGCTGGGAGTACGCACACTATGCTTCGGCGCGGCGGGAGTAGCGGACAAAAGTTGTACTAGGTGGAATTTGCGCGCAGAAAAAAAAAATTAATGTTGCAGCAAACGGGAGCCCAGTGAACACAATTTGGACTTACAGTCCTCTTCGTTCATATGTCTGAAAGTTCGTAAGTTGAAAGTTTGTAAGTAGAGGAGCTTCTGTATGTTACAGTATTTTGTCAGGTTATTCAAAATTGCATGTACAATTTCAGTGTTTTAATCACACATGTGGTGCGTGTTTTGCAATGGACATCCAGGGTGCTCCTCTGCCTTGTGTTCTGTGTTACCTGGGATGTGGTCCAGGCCCCTTGTGACACTGACAAGGATAAATGGTTGGAAGATGGATGGATGGATGGAATGCATTCAAACACAGACCTCAAAATGCACAGTGTACAGTAAAATTTCTGCTGACAGTTCAGATAAACAGAAAGTTTCTTTACGTAAATACATGAAGTGTATCCCCCAATGTAACATGTTAAATAGGAATAGGCTGATAAATTCAATTATAACATCCATCCATTAAAAAGATAATTACACACATTTTGTTCCCTAATTAATTCAGTAATTTGTCCCTAGTGAGTATAGTTTCGTAGTATTTCTTTAAAAATGGTGCTTGATAGAAGTACCTGCTGTCAAAAAGTATATGAAATTTTCCATTTTGGACCCTGAATGGTGCATTTATTACAGTCTGTTACTGTAGCACAGTGTGTTTGTACAATCCCTCCCCCCCAAATATGACCAGACATTAAAACCCCAACATGATCCTTATGGAAGAAAAGGAAATTATTAAATCTGATATTCTCCAGTGCGACTGGAAGCCCTTTTGAAGTGGACTTAAGGAAGGAGTGAGGACCTTAAATACTACTTGGATCAAAACCTGATTGGACAACAGCATCTGGGACAGTGGTCAGCTATCTATTCACGACTCTTTAACTGAGGCCAGGGTTAGGGATGGAAGAGTTTTAGTACCATTTGGACCATCTGAAGGCTGAGACAAGTTGGGTCATCCGCACACTGGAGAAAGGTAGCAGCTGGATCAGGAGTGACAATAAACAGCTCACAGATTTCCTGGAGCCTGAGAAACATATGCTTTAGTCTGCTTCCCCACCCTTCTGAGTCAGCCTAAAATGGGGCGTTCACTAATGCCGGAAGATAAATCGCGTGGTAACTCGGCGGAGCCAGAGCGACACGGGCCCAGGGACCTCGGGTTTGCAGAAGGTCGGCAGGGAGCCGGTGGTGCTGGCTTTTGGCAGTGAACGGTCAGGCCCATTAGGGTGTAATGGATGACGCACCTGTCGCTCCTTCCACTTCGCCGCATCCCTGCACAGCTGGACCTGATGAGGCAGCTGTGGCATATGGCGTGACTCCTGTGGCGCCTCGCCGTGCCCCGTGCCAGTTAGAGGGAGCCCCTCCTCCCAGGTTCACGGCTCATGGCTTTCTAGGCAGTGGTTGCTGTTCATCTAAGACTGATAATTTCCTTCCTGAGCCATCAGAGCAGGTGTGAAGTATTTCAGGATGGTGGATGGAAGCAAAGAAATAGAAATCCTGTTCCAGGTGTCAGTTATTCCCTGATTTGATAACCCGTCCCAGTTCTAAGTTCTGTGCTAAATTAACATTACATTCTTTGCATATCATTACTTTCCAACATTGTAAACCTGTTCCAGGTATCAGTTCAGCCCTAAAGTAGTATCATGTTCCATGGATCATTTCTTCCCTAAACTGATATCCTGTTCCAGGTATCCTCAGTAAATTATTATCCTGTTCCAGAAATCAATTCCACTCTGAATTAACATACTGATCCTGGTATCGATTCTGCAAGTTGATATTTTTTAGGTGCAGCTTCAGTTATTGTGGTGTTAAATCCTCACACATAAACAACAGGTTAAAATAAAAGGGCAAGAGCTATTATTACGCCCAAGCTTTGCAAAATTTCTCATACTTCATCTTTGTCAGTGTTAGTGGAGTCGTGGACTGGACCAATTTTAAACTGAACCCCATAGCTGCTTCTCCCAATATATAACCACCCACTTACTTCCTGTGTCGTCCTCATACCGGGAATCCACAAATCAGAAGCTGTCAAAACCATGTTCCGCAGAGGCCCATATGGTGCCTTTTGTCTCCCTGAAGAGTTGCGTTTCCATGGCAGAATTTGCAGATCAGGGAAGCTTGGGAAGCTAGGAATTCTATTCTTGGAAAGCCAGAAAACAAAAGCTAGAATCTGACGTTCTCCTGGCTGCTTGAGGCTGGTGGCCCCTGAAAGCCCTGGATTTTGTCTAATGGGGCAGTCTGAAGTGTGAGATACTCAAATGAAAAAAGCAGGTTCTTGAACTGAAGATCCCTAAGATTCAGGGGCTTTCCCCATCCTCCAGGGGCAAAATGGTGTTCTCACTGTGGTGTTAATTTATCAAGGTCTTTATTTGTACTGGAAGTTAAATCAATAGAATCGAGATTGACCATCCCTGCCTCCCCAAGGTACCCATAGCCTCTCCATATGAAACACTGTGATAAATTGCAGTAATGGTGAAGAACTGACCTCCTGTTAAAAATTATCTTCTGGTGTACTGAGAAATATTATTCATTCTCGTTTCCTTTGATTGATTTTCCAAAAAATGACTCGGGCAGATTTCCTTATATTTCTTCCAATAAATTACATCATTTCCTAGATATTTTTTTCCAAGAAACGGATGCCCAAGATTGTCTGTCGTTTTTAGCCACCTCTTTGAAACGTCACACTTGTTAAATATAAACAGTAATGTATTATCGTCACTGGGTCCAAATGGTGTGTAGGTTTTGCAACCTGGGGATTTTCTTATGGCTCTCAAACCCGAATACCTTGAACACATGGCCGTTTGGATTAATTAGAACTTATCAACTGACCCAACTGGGTAATTAAATACACTGGCAGAACATGGTAACCACCGCATATTTCCAATGGTAATGATGTGTTTGTGCCAGCAGCAATCCCCAGCAAACTCTCCCAAGGTCCTTGAAAGCAGGCTGTGACTTATATGGTGCTGATTCAACGCCCCTCTGACTGTGGGCTTTTTTTTTTTCTTTCCTTTTTCCTTTTTTTTTTTTTCTTTTTGCTGTGAGAGGACGATTCCCAGTGGCTGTCGGTGAGTGAAAAGGTGATTCATGGAGCCCGCGGCTCTTTAAGGACGCGGCAGCAAATCGGCACTCACGCTAAATGCTAAAACAACGTTGTGCTTTTTTAGGGTGTTGGGAGTGGCATATTCAGACACCATTATGAATAATATATGATGTGAAATTGGACATCTCGCCCAATGAATGCTTCAATGAAAGCCCAGCTAATTAGTTGAAGAGATTTGTTTGCTTGGCCCATTTTACCTTATTTCAGCTCATGAAGAATTTATACTGTGTAATAATCTTTTAGTGGGGATATTTCTTTATTGCAGCTTGGTTACAAACGTTTTACACAGAATGACGAATCGCAATGGGCTGTTCAGTTTATCATGTAATAATATTCTTGATTAAGTTAAACCGTAGAAGGCCCATCTCAGTAACCCTTTGGACTTTGATGGAGATTGTCACTGTCAAAGCTGCCCTCAGTGGGCCATATGTCTCCTGGAATGTGATCCTGTAAGCTGAAACAATCTGGCGACTTCCGCTTGCGTATGTATCACTCTATTGAAAGGATGGCCGGCAGTTGTATCCCTGTAGGATATATTAATATAGAACATGGGCACCTTCATAATTTACTGACCCGGCCTGGAGACACCAACCTGCTTCCCAGCTGTCGCCCAGGTCCATTGATATCTCTGGAATGCACATATTTCATTCGCCCAGTTTACCTGTGAAAAAGAGCGTGTAGTCACCCTCCATTGTGGAGCTCCAGGCTTAGTCTGCTGACAACTGTGTGAGATAGTAATAACTGAGATAGCTATCCTTGACCTCTGCTTCTTCAATGGCAGAGGACCATGTCAGAAACCAGCAGTCATTTACGTGGAGCTGGTGTAATGAATAGTTTTTGAAGACATGAATTGAATGTGAATGTAATGCGGGAATGAGTTTCTCAGTTATTTTTTTTTCTGAAGGTCTCGAATAATACCTTTTGCACCATCAGTACATTTGTGGGTGGGAGATTGAATTAAACCAATGTGGAAAAATCAGAGTTTTTCTTCTTGATTACAAAAATATCCAGTATCACAGAGTGGTCATGGTTCTACACTGGACAAGCGTTATACCACCAACACTGCATCTGTCACTGTCTCTGTCTGACATACAGCTTTCTATCATGTTACTAAAATACTTTGGTGAGTTTCTGCATATTGTGGTATTTTAGAATGTACTGTTTCATACAAACAGTGGCGTAGGAGAGAGTTTGATGTTGGAAGAATCTCAACTTAATCATTTAAATGTATAGGTCTATTTTTGAACTGGTTTACAAACGAAGCCAAATTATATATTGGAGGGGGGGGCACATCCCCCACATCCACTCTGGTCCCTACACCCTTGCATATGCAACATATTTTTAGGATTTTAGCCATGCTTGGCGTAGCTAGTGTGCCTTCCGTTGCAGGGCTGTGTCTCTCAGGGCATGGTAGACATATTCAGGGCCATTTTACCAGCTGTACTGACTCCTGGAGCTGAAGGAGCTTCCTCTGCTTTTTCAGCCAAATGCAAAAAAAAAAAAAAAATGCAGATTTTTTTTTGCCCATGTGTACTACAGACAGACTGCATCTCAGCTCAGCTGGAGCTCAGGTGGAACGTGACCCACCCGACTGACGTCCAAGATGTCTGTAGGCCAGGCAACCCGCCGACCCGTCTGCTTCTCTGGCTGACCCACTTCCCCCCCCCCACTTCTCTTTGGACTCACAGGTCCACCCCTTGTTGATGCGAGAGCGTCGCTCGGAGCCACACAGGAACAAGCTGCTGCGCCGGACCGTCAGCGTACCCGTTGAGGGGAGACACCACCCCGAGATTGGTGAGCGAGCAAGCCTCCGAAAGGGGGGGGCAGGGGGGGGAGCCTCCGTGCACAGAGACCCGGACGCGCGCTCTGTGGGGACTCTTACTTTGACAGGCTGTGCATGTGGACAAGCACTCCCTCTCACTCAGTAGGGCTGATTCACGTCCCCCTAGCGCTCTCCCAGAGCTGGCCAGGCATACCAACACTGTTTTTTTTTTTGTGTGGACCATAAGCTTACAAAACAGCCCTTATTTCGACTGAGACACATACTCACAACTCGGGAGAATATTGCAGTGCCAGACAGGATGTGATTGTTCCCATCAGAAATGAAGAATCCAAACAATGAGTAGCCTTCTCAGGTGTCATTGTTCTATCTCGGCATATAGGATTTCATGATTCCCATCACTGTGTGTTACAATTAGATTCCCAGCAAAGGGGCTTCTATTAAGCAGACACACGCTTCAGTAAATGTAACCAGATACCTTTATGAGAGGATCAAGGACAGTCTCACTGGTGGATAGCCAGCTGTATTAATTTCCATATCAAATGTATTATCTGTTCTCTAAAATACCTAAATTTCATAATTAGGCAGCTGAAGTCTCCATCTCTATACCATCTGCCTCCATCCAGTTAAGTATACTTCTCCGTTCTCCTCCATCTATTCTGCTACATAGCAGTTAAGCAAAAATAGCTTGAAGATTATTGTGCTGGCCTACTGTTGCATGTCTGCTGGATTTTTCAGGCGACATTCAGCGTTTCCTCCTTTTTACTACCAGCCCAGCATTTGTGTTTAATTTATGTTTATCCTTAACAGTAGTAATACAGAGTATAATTATAAATTAGTATAACTGTACTGAGCTATGAAGGTTTGCAGCCTTCTTACCTGTTTCACACTGAGTACATTGGCAGTGGGTCTTCCCACTGAATCCAGAATCAAGACATGCGTAATCCCTCCCAGACCATTTCATGTGAATACTGGGAGGTATAGCTAGCTCAGCTTCACAATCCCAGTGGTGTCCACTTGCAGTACCATCTTTCTTTCTTTCTTTCTTTCTTTCTTTCTTTCTTTCTTTCTTTCTTTCTTTCTTTCTTTCTTTCTTTCTTTCTTT
>JAODJW010000135.1:16292087-16305911 GCA_026777045.1 Hyperopisus bebe | reverse complement strand
GTGTGTGTGTGTGTGTGTGTGTGTGTGTGTGTGTGTGTGTGTGTGTGTGTGTGTGTGTGTGTGTGTGTGTGTGGAGTCGCACCATCTCCCCGTGGCTGCGTGGGTTTCCCCCAGGTACTCAGTTTCCTCCCGCAGTCAGGACACATGCGGTTAGGTGGATTGGTGCCACTAAAATCACCCCTGTGTGCCCTGCAGTGGGCTGGCATCCTGTCCAGGGTGTCCCCTGCCTGGTGCCCTGTGTTCTCTGGGATAGGCTCCAGACACTGCTTGACCCTGTACTGAAGGTGGTTATAGATGGATTAGTATTAATAGTTAAGGTTATTCTCAGACATCACAATGATAATTTTAATACTTGTATAATTTCATATACTTTTCTTACTTCAATAAAACAAAAATTGAACCTGGCCAGCGAGGTCCCAAAGGAAAGCTTGTGTGTTTTATATGTAGGCAGCATAAGCTATGACTACAGAACTAAATTATTTAAAGGAATTATTTAGTTTGCTTAATGGTGTGTGAGTGTGCCCTGTGATGGGTTGGTGCCCCATCCTGGGTAATTCCCTGCCTTGCACCCATAGCCTCTGGGATAGGCTCCGGAACCCCCCCCGAGCCTGAATAAGGCAAGTGGTTTCAGAAAATGGATGGATAGATTTAGATTGCTTATAGAATAATTATGTTTTTAACTACGTTGGTGTTACTGCTTTTCATTAATTTTATTTCAGGTTATGTACTTATTAATTCTGGTTACTACTTCTTAAAATAAATATAGTCTTTGAAATTCAAAATTATTTTAATTACTGTGTTTAGTGACTGTCAGCCAACCGTATCGAAGATCAAAGGCCTTGGTCAGTTTATAGGAGTGTGCATTCAGCATGCGTGGCTACATGAACATAGACACAGCATGGAGCATAAACACAGGCCGGGTAAGGAGCCACACGGCAGCAGAGCAGATCCCTCAAGGACGCACAGACACATGATTGTGCACCCACACGTGCGTTAGCCAGATGTGAGGGGCTTTCGTCAGTGTCCTAACCCAACGTTCACAAATGGCAGCTGGAGCGCCGTGTATCGGACCGGCGTGGCACGTGGGCGTTGTCGTGCCGACGCCTTATTCCCGCTGTCTCCTCCTCCCGCCGCGGCAGGATCACGGTCAGGGATAGCGGTACACAGTTCATTTCTAAGCAAGAGAGCAGATGTGTCTTGAGAGCACTGATGGCGGAGGGAAGCGTCCAAGACCAGGGTCTCAGTGGGGGCTGAGTATCTATAACATTGTGAAGACATTTTATAAAGACCTGATATTTTGATGTTGTGGCGACCATTTTTTCAGAAATTCTATTTTATAAAATTCTGTAACTACAATCAAACTAAAAATGTCAAAATGTCATTGTTGGGATTAGGGTTTTTCCCCATAGGAATGATTGGACCGTCCCCACAAAGATATGAACATACAAATACAAACGTGTGTGTGTGTATGTCTGTGTGTACATATGTGTGTGCATGTGTGCACATGCGTTTGTGTCTATTTTGCTACTCTTGTGGGGACATTTTTTTGGTCTATGAATTATGAAAAATAGGCATTCCCCACTAAGTGAAATGGCCTCTTCCTTTGTTTGTTGTTTATCAGATTTTAATACAATTTAATAAGTTATGAGTGTAGTTAGGATATTATATAGGAGTTATATATTGCATTACTCAAAATGAGTCACCATAATAATAGGCAAGCATATGTGTGTGTCACTGCGCCTACCCCTTTTTCTTGAGTGTCATCAATTCCCCTACAGAAACATTTCTTTTCTCCGGCTGTTTCCCCTGCACTAGAAAATGAAAATCGTGCGCTTTATCGACATGACTGTAAATAAATTGCTGCCGGCGCATCTACATTTGCGGAGCACGTGGGAAAATAACTTACATTAACGATGGTGCCGTTACTGGTGTTTTCCACCCACCTTCCCCTGATTCCAAAATAAATAGAACGTCCATCATAAAACGTGCCCATATACCAGGCTAGCAGGGAGAAAACGTTTACAGAACAGTCAGCCCTGTCCAGTTAACGGTGCCCTTTTAATCTCTGTGTTGCACGACATTTTACAACTTTATGTGAGCATTTCTTGTTTGATTCTGTTTCATGTATTGATGGGGCTCGCGCGTCAGCGACAGGGCTGTGACCAAAGCGTTACTGTTTCCTCATAATTTGGGGCTCAGACCTGGCCATTGACGTTGAAGATGAGCACTAAGTGCCTCTTTTATCCAAACGTTGATCAGGTGCCTTGAGTATTAAAGGTTATTTGATAGACCTTGTGAAAGAGCTTTAAAAATGCAGTATGCTTGTAGTCTGGCCGCTTACGGCATTGCCATCTGGAGTCTGCTGCCTCAATGGTGATGCCTTCCCCGCACCATTTACAATTTTTTTTCTTTGGTTTGGTGACTGTCACACCGAAGTGTCCAGAAAGACGAAAGGTCACTGGGCGTGGCTTGTGTTTTTTTTTCCCACAAAACGAGCTTGGAGGATCTTTGACCTTAGGAGCGGAGTGAGGTGAGACTTGGCTTTCCAGTGCAGGGATGCCAGGTTACGGCTGGCAGAAGCGGCGCACAGAGGGACAGCTCTGCACCAGAGATCCACTAGATTTTAGTTAATCTCTGCCTCTACGACTCAGCTGTCATCAAACACACACTCTTCATTGGTCATTTGACAACCTTAATGATCCGTAATGAAAGTCCAATTTACTTTGGAGAAAATTACATATTTATTGATGTAAATGTATACATTTTTTATTCGCACTTCCTCGGTCTTTGCTCAGTCTAGGTCCATTCCACGTCAGACCAAGCCGTCCACAGCTTCCCGCTTGAAGACCTTCGGAGGCCAGGCTTCACGCTCCCTGCATGCAGCCCCTGCCAAGCCGGCCGCTCTCTTTACACGCCGCCACCCTGCGCGGCGTCATGCGGGACAGCCGGCGCAGATCGGGAGAGGCGTCTCTCGCTGGCAAACTGGCAACCCGCAGACACCTAGTGGGTCTGTGGGAGGTGTGTTTTCAGCGGGCAGCCGAGGTGCCCTGGCTGACTGAAACCGTCTTTTGCGCGACGGAGCGACGCCAGTTATGTTCTGCCCCAGTGGCCCATGCATTTTTCCTTTTCTCTCTCTGTTTCTGTCTTTTGCATCTCTGTAATACATATGTAGAAATGGGGAAAAAAAGACTACAGGCTGAAATAACGGGAGGGGGGTGTTTAAAGAGTGTTTATCACAGGAATGTTCCTTACAGTATCCAGCATAACAGTGCGTGGTAACTACGTCTTTTTGGATCAACGTGTTTTTGGAGTACGTGGATAAATAATAACTAAAGAAAAATGAACCCCAAACGCATCATCATGTACCGCAAAGCCGGTAAGCTGATATTGTGAGAAGCCAAGCTGGTGGTGGCTGGTCTATCTCGGCTGATGAGAGCTGGCATGTGACTTCAAGCTGGCAGGAGCATTTGTTCTGCTGCCAGTGGATGCTGTTGGGCAGAAGTGTGGAGGAGAGGTTAGGGTTGTGGGTTTGGAAGCCCCACTGTGGCACTGCTGTCGTGCCAGGCTTTTAACCCGAACTGCTTCCGTGAAAAAAACAAATGTACTGGGGAAGCTGCAAAATTTTGACTAAACGGCAGATCCTTTCACAGCAATTTGCCCTGAAGAAGGACATATGTCTCCAAGAGATGTCCCTTAATCCTTGAGCCGTGGCCCTGTTGCTTGAGGAGCATTTCCCATTGGCACGGTAGTTTTGTACGGTCCAGGTTCGGTAAATCAGGATTAGGATATGTGAGGTAGTCTGGGTTCAAGACAATTTTTTCTTCCGTTCTTTGTCTTCTATTGTTCAGAAAATACTGTGCAAACCTAAAATTCTATTTTATGGTAAAAGAATGAAACAGGGCAGTGAAATGGGAAGGTAGGATAAATAACTCAAACATGCTCCACGCCTAAGATTTGATTATCATTATTAGTCCCTTATTAGTCCCCTGATTTCATTCCATAATATTTGAATCAATAATGGAAGACTATATGGATGTGTGTCAGTTTCATGTGCATCCATATTAATGAACATGTTGACCACGTTTGTACGACGTCATCGAATGGAACGGAGCTGAGCTGAACTTGAGAATGCGAAAGGTCAAAGGCATTTGCGAAAAAGGTGATATGTGGCTCAGAAGAAAATGTTCCCAGACAAATGTTTTTTTTTGTTATGCAGCAGCTGAGATCTGACAAATAAAAAAGTGAAAGAAAATTAGGAGGAAAAGATACATTTCTAAAGGGACTGGAATCACATCACTGATGGTAACCATGGTAATAATTACAGAGCAGACAGACACTGCTGAAGATGAAGCGAGCGAGAGAGAGAGGGAGAGAGAGAGAGAGAGCGCACTAGGGACAGGGTTCAGAAAATGTAACCATCACAATGTCACTATTACGATTGTACTGTCACTTTATAAGGTAGGTTTCCCCTTATGACTTAATCCTGTCCCGCCCTCTCTGGATATACTTTTCAATTAATATTTTCTTATATTCACCATCAGTATCAGTAGAACTACCTTTCCCTTCATTTTCCCACCCACTCCTCTCATTGATAGTGTTAAGGGTTAAGAGGTTGTAACCGTGGGTTTATGGTTGTCATAGCAACAAGCAGCAGCGATATACATGGTCCCCCATCCGTTATGATTGGTTGAATCCAAGTAACTTCGGTAAAATCCTCAAAATTGGAGAATATAATAACGGCTTAAATATTGAATATTCTAAGTACAGTAATATACATACGCACAACAATTAAATGTTTATCAATACTTATCAATGGATACCAATTATTGATCTTGATTAACATAAATAATAGTAAATAATTTACACATATTGCGACTCTCAATGGGTCAAGGCGGTGAACGTTAATGAATGGATTATTTACATGATTGATATTAGGCTACTAATGTTGCAATAAGTAAATATCGATGAAAGGCTGGGTTAATTGGGAAGTACATGTTTTTATATACAGATCAGTCAACTGAAAATGGTATTATTTAAATAAAGGAATGTTCTACCGTGCATGGTTTAATAGGGCAACCCCTTACGTCCGCTTCTTACAGTCAGCCATTAAGGCGAACTATGCTAATAAAATAAAAATTGCAGCGTATATACTAATAAAATATTCAGTATATATTTGGCTTTACAACTTATACTAGTACATAACCATCCCCTTGGCTTTACATTTCGCTCATCTGTGTGTGTGTGCGTGTGCGTCTGTGTGTAAGAGTGAGACGGAGAGCGAGGGAGAGAGAGCGCGAGAGCGAGCGAGAGGGAGCTAGCGATCACCAAGGATCCCTTGTATAGTAGGCTACTTAAAATCATTCTGCGTCCAATTACTCTGTTGCTCCCCCCGTTTACTATATCCCCGCCCTTCTCGAAACTGACAGCGATTGAGAGCAAAAGCGGGGGATGGCAAGGAAGGGCAATATCATTTATTCAACCAAATACACCTGTAAACCGTAGTGTCTACCAAATCTGTGGTATACAACCGCAAAAAATGATCTACAAAACGCGAGAAGCGGATTGTCGGAGAAGATGAAGCAACCATTAGAAGAAACGGGAAACGGAACGTGTTAAGCCATTGGATACTTTTGCCGCAAACTACGTTATTGTTTTCAATTAGAGACGTGCCATAGTTTACTTGACGTTGCTTAATTTTTGCCGGTGGGGAAATGAGCGATGGAGATCTGCGCATTACTGACGGACTGCTGCTCAAGATTTTCACGAGAAAATAACTGATCTGCGGAGAAACTCCCTCCTGTCACATCCCTCTCTAGCGTGGGAGCTCACAGAGATAAATTATCGACGGAAAGATTGCATTAGGATTTTCTGCTTTCTCGGACTCGGGAGCTGAAGAAATAGACACACTAGTTGACGCACTGATGTACACTGAAGAGCAAGGCTGCACACATACACGCACACGCAATCTAGCTTTGATGATCGTGAAGATCCACGCGTAAGAATCGTCTCCAACAAAATCATAATTAATGTGCCGATATTTACAAATATCATTTAAATTATAGTATAGTAAATTAAAAAAAACTCGAGGCAGATGAAAAGTATAAAATGATATACGCTGTAATGCCCTAGTAGTAGACTAACCGAAAAATCAAGGCATTTGACTATTGGTTTCAGTAATAACTGTTATGATTACAAAATACGAAGGATATCCGTTTTACAAAACAGCTTATAATTACAACAGGAGACTAATTTAAATACATAATACAATCAAAACATGAGAGAATTTCGCCACAGAGAATATACCGTAGATTATCCTGGAAACTGCAGCGGGATCTTTACTCAGCGTGTAAATTTTCAAGGGGTCGGGGGCAGGGGAGCAGTTGACAAGGATCAGGGAGAGGCCGGGGCTACTGAGCTCTCAGCGAGACTGCCTGCCGCGGAGCAGCAGCTGCCGGGGCTGGAGAGCATGGAAGGGGGGAGGTGGAAGAATGAACCTTATATCCTTGAAGAATTATAACATTCACTATTTCAGAGTTGCAATATTGTTCGAACGTTTAATAGTTTACAGGTCAGATAATCTATTAATCAAACCTCTTAAATATGTATATAGATTATGTGCTTAATGTTATTCCGTAGCTGTATTGTATTCGTCTCTTAATCGGGGGAACGTTAAATCTTTCTTGAATAACTGAATCTTCTACAACTGCAGTGTTCGTTTCATATCGTTTTATATTTATATGTATTGTTGTTATTTTGAAAGCAAGTTTCAATTAGTTTTATACCAAATCTATATCCAGGGGAATTTAATTGATAAAATAGTACTCATTGTCAATTTATCCTCAACAAAAACTAAAATAACTAAATGTTTTTTTTTTTATTATAATATTTTTATTTGAAAATATATTGTATTAGAATACTGTCTGCTAAAATGTTATGTGGGTAATTGAATGACCATGCAGAGGAATGCTGTTACTTTGTACAGCACTTGGATATGCTGGGCAGACAAGCCATTAAACTTGATTTTCATTGGCTTACGTATATAGTTATACAGCGAGTGTTAAAATAAGGTGACAGCTTAAATTTTACAATTTCACATTATGTGCAGTTATTTTGCTCTTTTTTCAAACTATATTCCTATTTTTTAATATCCTACCTTCGATATTGAACTGATCTTTGCTTCTGAAAACAGCTTTAAACAAGAACTTAAACTATAACTCTCACCCTTTAGAGTATATTTGGAGCAACTTAAGTTCATTGTTTCTTTTTTTCTTTCTTTTTGCAAACATGCATAATGTGGAGTATGGTTAGAGCGTTTAAACCATACATACACACATATTTTGCAGTCTGGATTCACGAGTAGCTCATGCATACATTGAACAAACATACATAAATAGATTAAGGAGTTTACAGTCAGTTTTACACTTTCACATTGAATCATAACTGTGTTCAATATATATTCTGGGCAAGAAAGTGAAGAATAAAAGAAGAAACTCAGGAAAAAAAAACTAACTTTGGACATTCAATCAAGGGACTTTTCACCTTGACTCTGAGCAATAGAGCAGGCAGGAGGAACAAACACAAAAAAACTGAGGCTATCTGGCAATGTTCTCAAGAAACCTGGAATCCTGTTCTAGTTCTGATCAACATTTATAGGTAGGCCCAAAACCTCCCTTTTTGCATGTCTTCTTAGCATATTATTATGAATGAAGCTTTGAATCAGGGTTGGATCACGAAAAAAGTTTATATTCATGTTCTTGGATGAATTTATACATGTATTGATGGTGATACTGTGGACCTTAAAATGAGGATATGGCCAATATTGGCTTTTTGGACAGGGTTCAGTAATAGGTGTTTAATGTGGTTATTTTATTTCCCAGAATCCTCTGCCATCAGGTGTGTCTTTTATAGATATTAATGGTCTACCTTTGTGTACATCCTGTGTTGCTCACTTTGGTTAAACACAAAATTAGCCACTACTGTGATATGAAGAGATGTCCCAATTACTTTAAATATTTTTAGACAATTTATTTCTCATGTCTGTCAATAAATTGCAAGTAAGATGACTTAGGAACGACTGTTGTAATAGAAAAAAAAATCATACAGGCTTAAGCACACTTTAGAAATTGTTTTTGCTCATGCTGACGTTTTTGCACTTGCTTTTGTGTGTGCGTTTATTAAATTGTTGATTTAAAGAACACCATGGGAATTTAAGGCCTTGTCCTGTTTTGTCATGTTAGACTTTTGACCCTTCCTGATTTTCTGAGGGTTACCATGATTGGCTGTTGCTATTTATTTAAAGAATGGAAGGAAGTACATCATATATAGTAATTTTTATCAGCCGTTCTTTACTAAGACATAGCATTTTTGTTATTTTCATTTAATACGACCAACATTTGTTTGAATTATTAACATTAACAAACATTATACAGGTAAGAATTCAAGAACTGTAAGATTATGGTAATGCACCTGAATTCAGTTTTTATTAATGCTTTAAGTTTGTCCATATGCATACACTCTGAAGGACATTGCACCTTAGGACACATTTTCACCAAAACAATGAGCTATAAACAAAAATGCAAATGGCTTCAAGCTTTTCTACACCCACACTCTCCGCGTCTCGCTTCCCTCTGACCGAGGTAGCTGGAAGCTGGTACTGCCCCCACATACTTCAGGTTGACATCAAATTTACATTCCGAACAGACAACACACACACACACACACACGTATGCACAGACAGACACACGCAAATACACACTGATGCGCGCTCTTTAATAATAACCGAAAAATCAGATGTCATATTGCCCATATACACTGGAACTCAGTGTAGCTAAGATGCTGGGAAACTTCGGGAAAAAACCTTTCTTTTTTTGTTATTATCCAATCATCTGCCTGTTCCATAATGTGATACAGATTGTTCAAATGATCCCTTTAGATTACAGTGTGCTTTTTTTATTTCCATTTGCATTTTGTGTGAGTAGAGAGATTTGTAAATAATTAAAATCTTACCAGATCGTGTAAAATACATCTTCTGTATTCAAATGTTGTCCTCTGCTATGGTAAATTTATTCTAGGGTGTGTGTGTGTGTGTGTGTGTGTGTGTATATATATATATATATATATAAATACGTATGTATGTATGTATGTATGTGTGTAGCTGTTTCGATGTATGTGTTCGGTGCTACATGCTTTCTGTTCTATGTGCTATTCTTATTCTTTCTGCTACATGTCTACGGATGACTGAAATGGAAGGTACTTGGAATTGTTACCATGGAAACCAAACAAAGAGCCAGAATTCAGAAAAAGGGAGAATGAGAGATGGATTTTACTGGACATATTATACGACATGTATGAATAATTTTGCTTTCCATTATATGTCCTAGGTGTTGGCATATATCCTATAATTAGCTCTTTTCCAGTCATATAGTTCTGCTCCATTGCTTGGGAGATGGGTACTACCCATGTGCACAATATATCCACATTAAAAGTATGTACAATCAAGCAAATTTCTTATGTTTTCCGTATTTGTGCTGCAGCCCAGTGCCCAGGGTCTTCATATCAGGAAATTACAGGTAAAATGCAAGAGCATTTTTGTAAGCTTAAGTAATTAAGTAACTAATTTAAGGTAAATTACCTGATGTTGGTTTGCATATTGAATGAAGCTTTGTGGCTATGGTGTGTGTTAAGGATGAAAAGGTTACTGGTTTCATGGTAAACCACGGTAAAATACCCGACGGTATTACTCCTTCAAATTTTAATTATCACTAAAACCATGGTTGATTACTACAACTTGAAAAAGAGACATTAAATCCTGTCTAGTGTTAACCAAAGTTAGCGACAGTCTCTGAAATGCAGGGTTAGGGTTAGGTTTAGGGTTAGGGTTAGGTTTAGGGTTAGGGTTAGGGTTGTGCAGGTGCAGCATGGTGGGTTTGTTTTGTGTCAGTGAAAACATGGCGGAAGGCAGTGACAAGGCTCCAAAGGCTTTTAATGTCAATGCACGTTTGATATGTTTTTCATTAGCTATTGGCTACATTATTGTTTTAATGTGCATGCAACAACAAACAAAAAGAGCATAGTGCTACTAATTTTATTTGTGGTTTTCAATATAAATCTTGGTGAAAATATTTCAATTTCCGTATCAGTTCTTTTTGAACATTTTCAGCACATATTAACAATACCACGATAATACTGATAACCATGATAATTTTGGTCACTATAACTGTGATATTAAATTTTCATACTGTTTCATTCAATAACGAGGGAGTCGTTCATCTAGGCACTGCACGACGCTGTGTTCTTGTTTTTTGTGCCTTTGTTCCTTGCACCCATCCAATACTGTGATATTAAATTTTCATACTGTTTCATTTTTATTAAGTATGTAGTTAAGGGAATATCAACATTTAAACAGGATGGTAACAGAGTACGATGTGCATGAAAACACATTTTAAATAGTTTTGGCCTATAGTGTCCTTTTTTAAATAAAAACATATATATCATTTTTTTCAAGGCAAGGCAAGAGTTCATTGATAAATGGGGAAAAGGACTATATTCATTTGTAAGTGTGAAATTGAGTGTTTGTAACTAGTTATATGATTATAGTTATATGATTATAGTTAACAGTTCTTTATAGTAGATTTATCTGTCTGCTGGGTCTCATTCTGGTCTTCTTCTCATTAACCTTGTGTTTACTGGTTTATATCTCCTTTTAATGATCTGAGATCATGTTACAGTGCAGGATTCCTGTTAAATTGCAAACATGATTTCTTCTTCTTCCAGCCAGAATGTTTAATTATATTAGCTAGAGAAATTTCAAGGTCACAAAGAAAACTGCAGGACAGCACTATCAACGCAAAATATGTTCTCTACGTATTGCATAAAAGCTTCATTCAGGAAAAGGCACAATCGCTGTCTTGTTTTGTACGCAAATAAAACGACGATTACTTGTAAGCCTTATTTGATGAATTTGTATTTACCAAGTAACTACTGAACAGCTACACACAGGGGGTTGCCTCCTCATGCCAGAATCACAGGGCTTTATTTGGAATAACATCAATGGTAATGAAAGGGTTTGCTGTGTATCTGTTGTTAATTGGGTATGTGGGTTTATATGGTTGCACTGCAGGAGGAATTAGAGTTTGCAATGACCTTGGTGATACATTAGGCCAGCAAAGGCAAAGTGAATGAAGTTTCACCAGTTTCGATCGCTCCTTTGCTGAATGAAGCTTTTTTTTCTCTAGTCGTGCTTCGTGGATATACAAAATGTTTCAAAGGAGTGACTTTCAAATCGCTGGAGATTTTAAGGCCTGGTGTGGGGGGGCGGGGGTGGAAACAGAATATTGTCAGTCATAGGGAGAAGGGACAAGGCCAGAGGGGAGGAGAAAAGGGAAAGGAAGGGGACAAGGTGGTGAAAAAGAGTGAGAAGGAGAGCAGCAGAATGAGGAGAGAAGAGCTAGTAATGTGCCACTGGAATTATGTAAAAGGCGTGCGTGGGAGAAAGGGAGAGGGAGCCAGAGAGAAGGAGCATGAGGGAGAGATGGAGAGTGCTAACAGATTCATATTCCCAGATGCAAGGAGGTTATCGCTGATCTGATGGAGAAGTGATTCAGGGAGGCAGAATATGCAGGAAAGGTGAACAATAACGAGGGAGTCGTTCATCTAGGCACTGCACGACGCTGTGTTCTTGTTTTTTGTGTCCAACGACACCCTCCGTAACGTAGCAGGTCCTGTGCTGGTCCGCCTCTGGTCTTCATCCCGGTGACATACTGGTGCGGTAGCCAACCAGCTCACCCACAGACCCTCGCCCTTCCCATGCAGGCACCCATTTTCGCTCATGACCGGTTCACCCCACACTCTGAATGCTGCCGATTGCTAGCGTTTGTCTGACAGAAGGCTGTGTCGGTATGTCATGCTGAACCGGTGTTAATACACACTCTTCCTCCGTCACTCCCGCCATCCTGCTGTCTTCCAGGAAGAAAAATGAGCCCCAATTATGGATATCAGCTCCCGAATTAACCCTGCCATCTCTTGGCCTTTTTTTGTTACTGCTTCTTTCCCTCCACCTCACCTGGCCCATCTTTTGCTCTCTCTCTCTCTCTCTCTTTCTCTCTCTCTCTCTCTCCTTCAGAGCACGCTCGCGCTCGCCGCAAGAGCATAGCTACCGGGAAGCAGCCAAGCATGGAGACCCCGCCCACTGCCCCCCCTCAACCCTTCCGACAATCCGTGAGTACCTCTCCCTCCTGACCTCACTGCCTGGCATCCCCTCTTTCTCGCTCCCCCCATCCCGTCTCACTCCACTCCACCCTCCAGTCAGTGGGCTCTCTTTCCCTTTCTGACCCTCTCTTCTTCCTTCACCTGTCCTCACTGCCACAAGAAAGGAATGGGAACCCCCCCCCCCACCACCACCTAACTGCACGCCCCCCCAACCTTCTCTCTCACCCTCCTTCTCTTTCTGGCTCTTTTCCTTTCTCATCAATGGGTATAATGGGTATAGTAACCAGAGTGTTATGGGGTCAAATCCAGGAGTTAGACATTGTGTGACACCCCTGTCCCCAATGTGGTAGATGACCAAAACCAGTGCAATGGAATTTAAATGGCAATCTTTTATTTATGCTGCAAATGTGATGCATTCCTTCAGATCTGGTTGTTACAGACGGACATTTCAGTTTGGCATCCGCATCCATTAACCAGTTAGCACAGCTGCCAGTTTGCAGCTGAGCCTGATCTTAGTCACTTTCTCAAAGTTAATTAAAGGAAACTCCACAGCGCGGTGAAGAGGCAGCATAGCGATCAGAAAGCCACTGGGTGAAATTCAAGCTGGAAGACAACACTTAAGCCTGACACTTAAGTCTGGCATTTTACAGGATTTGCTGCAGTGAGAGCCTAGCTGCCTGCTTCCTGAACATGTTTACCATCAATTTAAGGGATTTTCCGCAAATCGCACCAGATGACAGCTACGGTCGTATACTCATGAAATGGGGCGATCAGTAAAGTAAGAGATAATTAACCAATGGATAAAACATATTTTTTAATCTTGCATATGAAATGTTACAAATATGATTCAAGTCTATATTCAGCTTAATATGATTGCAGTTCTTGCAATTCTCAGTATCCTTTCCCGTTGTCATTGAAGTATGGGAGATTATAGGTGTGTCCTTGAATGTTTATTTCTGGAATGAATGTAGAATGATTTTGAATGGATTTAAATCAGTTTTACAATGTACAAAAACAGGGCAGAGTGGACATTAAGACTGGTTTAAAGCCCAGCCACTAATTGATAAAAAATTATGTGAATGTAAGAAGCAGTTTCATATGTGCACGTCACTACATTCAATGCCCGAAAAGCGATTGGTCTCCCACCCACGTCTGTGGAGATACTGCCAGAGATAATACTTACCAAACAGGTTTATATTTTCAATTGTGATTAAAATAGCACTTCTTTTACAGAGCAACATATAGGGGGGAAAACTGACTCTTCATTGGGTTATACTGCAGATGCTATTTTAGTCTCGTATTTCCATCCTGAGGGAAGCAGCATGCCTGTACCCTGTAGGTGGATCTTGCATTGTATCCATAGAGCAGCACTGCCATCTGTTGATTGGTTTGTGGTACTGCAGATTTAGTGTCTAACTGAAAAAAATTGCCATCCCCGAGATAATATACTTCTCTTTAATCTTTCCCTCATTTTCCACACACCTTTCTTGTCCTTCTTTTCGCCTCATTATAGTGTGATCTTTCTTTTTTCCTTTAATAATCCGTCCCTGACTTTGCACTCTCTTTTAATTGTACCTTTTTCAATTATCATGCTTATTCTCCATATAAATCACCCAC
>JAODJW010000135.1:16279453-16292069 GCA_026777045.1 Hyperopisus bebe | reverse complement strand
AATCCCCCCCCCCCCCCGCCCCAATCGTGTACACCTCCCTCATCACTTTCCTTTCTTGTTTGGGGTAGTAGCCACACCTGAATTTGACCCCCTCCCCTGTGTCATCCTTCCCCCAGAGTTTTCTAAGCAGAAGGTTAAAAGGCTCCATCAAGCGGGCCAAGAGTCAGCCCAAACTGGACCGCACCAGCAGCTTCCGCCACATGATCCTGCCCCGCTTCCGCAGTGCCGACCAGGACAGGTACAGAACCTCTGCTCTCTCGGGGACGGCACCATCTACCGCGTGCCCTGGTCATCCCGGCTGCCATCTGTTCTTTAAATAAGTTTTAAGAACTGGCATCACAGAATCTCCTTTAATGAGTTTGTGTGGGTGTGTGGTCCAGGTATACAATGTGATAAAAACCTGTTATTTTAACATTGTGGGGACCATTTTTTCGGTCACCACAAGGGGAAATTCAATTTTATAAAAATCTGTGACTGCAATCAGAAAAACTAAAAATGCCAAATGTCTTGCATTTTACTTGGTTACTTATGGTTAAGGTTAGGACTGGGTGGGGGTTAAGGTTGTCACTGTTAGGATTGGGGTTTTGCCTATAGAAACGAATGGACAGTCCCCACAAAGATATCAATACAGGTCTGTGTGCGTGTGTTTTCTGGACAACTGGCAAGGTCCCACTGATCTGGAAACAGTTTTCTGTGCCTTAAGCTACTCCAGCTTGCGAACCAATATTGGCAGACTGATTTTAGAGCACAGTCAAACGTACCAAATGTGAAGGCCCGTGTGTGTGTGTGTGTGTGTGTGTGTGTGTATGTGCATATGATGGACTAGCTTCCTGTCCAGGGTGTTTTGGTTGTGCCCCATGCTACGTGGGATAGGCTTCAGGCCCCTCCTGCAACCTGTACTGTATAAGTTGCTGCAAAATGGATGAATTCATGTGCTTGGATATTTATAAAGGAGTTTGGAATGGTTGGGAGCACACTGAGAATGATAAAATGGGGTGCTTGCAGCAGATTGGGCTGGATCTGTGTCCCCTGAACACTGTCCTACCTTGTATATCGTCTTCATCCCATTACTTATTTGGTTTTATATATTTGATGTATTAACATGTTTTCTGGAAAATTGGCAAGGTCCCACTGATCTGAAAGCAGTTTTCTGTGCCTTAAGCTACTGCAGCTTGCGAACCAATATTGGCAGACTGGTTTTAGAGCACAGTCAAACGTGCAACTTTTGTGAAAACATGAAAGTCCATCAATGCTCCTGTGCTTTTGCGCCCCCCTTAATCCTCCATACCTCTTCTTTTCCGTAAAGATAGCAGACCTATCTGCCTGACGTCACAGTCCAGTGTGACTGGTTATATTGCTGATGCAGACCTGTATTCCTTCCCATAATTCAGTGCTAACAGAACAATTAAACCTGAAGTGCTTATCATGCCTATAACAGCTGTGGCCAGTTTGGGCCAGGGGGAAATTAAGTAGACGCTCAGGGAGATGTGCTGGAAGTGATGTTTCATTGAAACGACCAGCTTCTCCTTGCTTGGTGTCCCGTATGCCTTTCTGGGCATCAGCTTTTCTGGTAGATCGGTATCTGTTACATGGTATGAACCATAGCCCACCTAGACCTCCCGTTCGATGTGTTCTGGGATACCCTCCCCTGTGTTTTCCAGGGGCAAATCATTTCCAGTAATCTCGATAAATGGATGGGTGTCCAGCACTGAAACATTAGCAAGGCACAGGAAACCTTTTTAGGAGCCCCAGTCAGATCGAGTGCACTTGTGTTTATGGCCGTCTGCCCCCTTCCTGACCTCGGAAAAGTAAACTATCGTCAAAGCTAAAACAGCCACTCAGGACTTATTTTCTTGAAGTTTCCTATAGATGAGTAGGATTCTCCTCATCCCTCAGTTATGCAGTGGGCTAAGCACATTTCCCCTACGATTGGTCCACAAAGACAAAGTATGTGGGTCAAGGATATTATAAGTCAATCTTGTGCAAGACTAGCAGTCTCCCCAAAATACTGAGAACCGCTGCTGCTGATTTCCCTTTCAAATTGGCTCACTGGGGACCATGCCTCACTGCTGATGTCACTGTGTGGTACTGCATGGTAAGGTGCACGGCCAAGCGTTACTGATGTGAGAATAATCAGGATATATATTTTCACTGGATAATATTATATATTACTGGCAAAATGCTTTTACCAATTCTGCAGTTTAACTAGTGGCACGTAAGTGGACCTTTAATTGCAAATCTTAACTGAAAGATCTATAAAATTCATCTAGTAGCTACCCTTCTAGGTACAGAATATTGCAGCCAAATGGGGTCTCTGCTTCTCTACTTCTATGATTTCTATGCATATATGCCAACTGTTCAGGTAGTGTTTTGCTGTCATGTGACTGATGTCTGTGATAAAAAGATTGCCTAAACACTGCCTGAAACTTCACCTTAAATGAGTACCAGTCTTAATTGTCGCAGCTAGTGGATTCATTAACAGCTGAACCTGCCCCTTTCAAAAGAAGGTAGCTATAAAAAAATTAATTTAAGTAATGGCTTGTTAAACCACCAGATTTAATAGACATCCAAAGCAAATTATATAATGTATTTTGATAAGATAATGACCCCTGTATTTTCCAAAACCAAAATCTAATCAACTAGGGACATTTGTTTAAAACAAGAAGTAAAACTTCTAAGTCTGTTTAATCATTCTGTCATGGGTTCTATTGTATCTATCATCTATTGGTTTATCTATCTATCTATCTATCTGCTTATTTATTTATTTAGTTCTTGTTTTGTTTTACAAGTGCTTTCTTATTTACAAGTCATTGTAAATAAGAAACTGTTCTTAATGCTTCGCCTGGTAAAACAAAGGTTAATGAATGAATGAAAACTCTGACACTTTAAATAAATATATATTTAAATTAAAACAGCATCCCCCTTAGCTTCTGCATGTTTATAATGACGATTGCTTTTTTTTCATGGAAACATAATGACTGGCATGCATTCCTACGCATACCTGTATAATATGCAATTCACTAATGCCGCAATAATAATAATAATAATAATAATAATAATAATAATAATAATAATAATAATAATAATAATAATAATAATCTGGAGCTCATCCCAAGAGAAGGTGCCAGAATGTATACGTGCATCCTTCTTCCAACCACTTATTCCCTTAGGGTCGGGTGGGGAGGGGGGCTGGAGTCTGTCCCAGACAGCACAGGGTGGGGATGCCAGTATGTAAACATATGAGGTCATAGAATTGGATGCCCTTGGACAGGGGACTTCTGCGGCCAAATCAGATCTCCTGCTTTGACTTGTGTGTATATCTAACCCCGGCCCATGAAACAGGCCCGTGGCTCCTCTGAAGGGACCTCACCACACACGCATTACACAGGGCGAGCCCTTGCCCGCTGCACAAGACATCAGTAGCTGCATGTGCTCGTCTGGTTCTATTGCGGCAGAGCCATTAAAATGATAACGTGTCAGTAGGATGGACTTTGGATGTCTCCAAGGCTATGTCAGTCCCAAAATAAAATAAACAAAAAATATATAGTTTATATATATATATATATAGTGTTCTCATTAGGGCCAACAGAGAACAGAAATGCCTCCTTAAAAAGCAGGATAAAAGACAGCAGCGATTACTGTGAGGCTGGATAACAAAGCCAGGAAAGGAGAACAGCATCCACCTCTAACTGCAGCCATTATAACGCTCAGGGGGGACCTTGGCAAGGTGGCGGCCATCGCCTGAGACTCGCTTTTGCCGCACCTCTTTGTGGGTCTAATGGCGTGCGGGGAGGAAGCTGAGGCGGAGAAAAACGAGAAGCCACTGTGGTCCGTGGTCTCAGACGACGTCGGCTCGAACGGAGGATAAGGAAAGCGGCCCTCGTGGTTTAGGGCTGGTTTCTACGCCACTCCCTGCTCCCCATCCAGCACGAGGTTGTCACAGCGCTGCTGTAACATCCCCTGGATATCTTGCAGATCCAGCCTCTCCATATCCGTCTGTATTTTTAGACCATTTCCCCCCCTACTGTATGTCCACCTTCTGGAACTGTGTCCCGCACAGTATTTGTGCTTGAGATAATTGCTGCCTGCATAAAACTGTTATAAGCCTGAGATTTCCCTATTAGAGTTAAAGGGGTATGCTTTACTGGGTAGCAGTATTGCCTCACGCTTACAAGGCTGGGGAATTGAAGCATCCGGCCACTTTGATTTTCTCCTGGGGTGCAGTGAGATGCAGTTAGGTGAACTGCCTTCTCTATATTGTCCAGTGTGTATGTCCTCTGATGATCCTGTCCAGCACGTCCCCTGCCTTATTCCCCCTACCACATGGGATAAGCGCTCGACTCACTGTGACTGGATCAGTGATATGGAGGGCAGATGGATTCCAAAGCTTGAATATGTATATTCCCATCACATTTTAAATGCATCTGCATGATGATGTACATGCAGTGTTGCTGCTGGTGTGTAGGGACTCTTACTAAGTGGAATTCTCTGGTTATTTCCTTTTTTGGTGTTCCTGGCTAAATACTAGTCACCAACCAGCTTTGCATTACGCGTTTGACTGAGTGACTAATAGTGAGGATTTAAACTGCCCTGCTTTCTTATTGTTCTGTTCCAGCAAGACCTTAGATGATGCACTGGAGGATATTATGGTGTCGTCTGACGATGCACGCGTGGCTGCTCTCCAGCCCGATCCCCCGCTCTCCCAGCAGCGCTGATCTCTGCTCAGCTGTTCCCTCAAGTCGCTGTAATGAGAGATTAGTGTTGCTAAAGGTTGTGGGAAAGGGGGCGTGGGCTGGACAGGAACCAGTGCTTCGTTAGAGCTGTTCGACGCGGGGTTTGGGGGATAGGTCGACGAAAAATAGCCATGTTCCCAACACATCGAGAGTAGACTAACTTGTGAAATACCTACATACTTAGGTGTGACGTGGTCGTTGTTGTGTAGGATTACTCACTTTTAATGATGCGATGATACAGATCATTGCAGGTGAACTCGTGAACTATTTCAGGATTATCCGTCCTACACGTGTTTATAGATGGTGCGCGGAATGCATTCGCTCCTGTAAGACCACAGGGCCGTGATGCTATAACTTTGTGCTTAATATCTCTGTCCTGTTCTGTCAGCTTCCCTGCAGTTTCCGTTTAATTCTTCTAGCTGCCTCATTTAACACAGTATCTCTCTCTTTCTTCTCTTCTCTGAGCCGCTCTTGCAGTTTACATAACAACTTGATTTCCTCTGATAAGCGTCTCTCTTTCTCTCCCTCCCTCTTGCTACCTCTCTCTTTCTCTCTCTCTTCCTCCCCCACTATTCTCCTTTTATTTCTCTTTCTGACTCATTCCTATAGGTTTATTTTTAACTCCCCCCCCCCCCTCCATCCCTGACTCTCTCTCCTGTCTGTGTCGCATGCCCAGATGCACATATCAGAAGTGAGTGTGTCTTAAAGCACTGACACACGGGGAGTCGTCAGTCGCCGGGCACGGACGCGACGGGGGCCACCATAGTAGGCGATATCTGTCTGTCTGTCCGTTTCCTCTGCGTTCTCTGTGCCATGCAACCCGCCGTCAGTCCGCCTCTCTCTGTCCGGCGTGCTCCGTCCGCGCGTCTCCGCAGGAACACGGGATCCACGCGTTTCGGCTGTCCCGTCCGCTTAGTGTTTCTGTCAGTCATCGCCGGTCTCGCTGCGTACAGACAGCCAGCCCTCATCTCGCTCCTCCTATGCCAGCCCGCGGCTGCGCCACGGATACGATATCCTCTGCCGTGTCCGTCCTCCAATCGCGCCCACATTACGGGTGAACTCTGTCCCCAGCTTGGGCTCCGTTACTGAGCTCGCAAGACGTACCACCTGGGATGCCTAAAGTCCTTTGCAGCCGTGCTTCTTGCAACTAATTCAGCTGAGCTGCAGCAAAGGGTTGTCTCCAAAGATGCAGTTCTCTTCCTGGAAAAGCAAAAGGTGGCCAATTTCAATTCCTGCCGAATCCTTCACTGTTGCATAATTGATGGTTTATTTGCAATCATTTGTTCTTCCTGTGCAAACTCCATGTCTATAAATGGAAGCAATGACAATAAAACAATGAAATATAAAATGTATATTGCACTTGCTTGGTAATATTATGTTCTTCCCATTTAAGTTGCGTTGTGCACCAGAATTTATTCCTCTTGACGGCAAAATCGAACCATTTCAGGAGCATATGAGTGTATGTCTGTCTCATCTAATAAACCAGCGATTTTTCCCATTTTGGAAAATGGACACTATTATCCAGCCACCAGGACGATCGGTGGACTGCGGGGCGTAATCATTCAAGCTGTGGATGGACTGGTCGTGTTTCAGCCCCTGCGTCTGTTAGCATGAGGAGACAGAGAGGGCTGTTTCGCCATCTGCAGCACGGCGTCTGTCCAGAGACCCGGATGTGTGGGCTTTCGCTGAGCAGAGGGCCAGATATCACTCTGAGAAGAACATCCAACTGTACAAAAGACTCCAGTCAATTGTTCGCTAATGAGCTTTATGGGCGCAGAACCAATATACAGGGATTGTTTTAACCTAAACCGAATACACATATTGTAATCCATCGTAGGAACCTGAAACTTTAATTTACATAATCCATGGATCATCCGTGATCTGCTAGGGATATCAATCCATCCATCCATCTTTCATACAGCTTATTCAGTGCAGGATCATTGTAGGCCTGAAGTCCATCTCAGGAAATACAAGGCACAAGGCATGGGTCACCTTGGACGAGACACCAGTCCATCACAGATAATCACAGACAATCACACATATTGGGTGCCCACCTATCTGTTTGTTAGTAATAGCCTTTAAAGAGGTGCTGTAATTTACTGGATGTAGAGTATTGACTTTTCATACGCTCTTCCTCTTGTGAGTCTTTGTCACGGTGTGCTTCCGTCATTACAGCGCGTTTACCTGCGTCTCTGCCTTTCTCCATCAGGACCCGCCTAATGCAGAGCTTCAAGGAGTCCCACTCCCACGAGTCCTTGCTGTCCCCCAGCAGCGCAGCTGAAGCTCTGGACCTCACATTGGACGAGGACGCCATTATCAAACCTGTGCACTCCAGCATCTTGGGGCAGGAGTACTGCTTTGAGGTTCGTGGCCCGGTTGCCTTGTCCGTGGACTGATGTCACAGGTGCTGTGATCATTTGGGATGCCACTCACTGCAATCATTTCAAAAGTGGCCCAGTCACAGTCATGTCCTTCCGGTACCTCAGGTTAATTCCTGACTGAAGGATGCCATCATGATCGTTTGCCCCTTTTCGTTTTCTCACAACTAATGACGTCCTCATCACTCTCCTTAGGTGACCACAGCATCAGGGACCAAATGCTTTGCCTGTCGCTCGGCCGCCGAGAGAGACAAATGGATCGAGAACCTGCAGCGGGCCGTCAAACCCAACAAGGTGAGAGGCGGGGAGGTCATTGAGGCTGGGATGTGGCCCCTGTCTTCTCCTGCCTCCTTATTTAATCTCTTTATTTAGATGTCAGCATTTCTTCGTCCCTCATCTACCTTTCCGCAACCAGATCTAATTAAAAATATGAAAACACTAAGGGTTCATGTCTTTTATCAATAAATTGCTACGTGCCATTTTAGTCTTGTCACAAACCACAGCTTCACACACATATCAGTAGATATGACTGACTGCCAGAGGAATGACAGGACCTCCATGGCTTATTGACACCAGCATGATTCATGATTCTGTAGAGACTCCCTACTGTTTGCTTGTTAAGTCTCCCCATTATAAATATTTTACATTACAGATTAGCCTCGTTAGATGAGGCTCGTTAAATGACAGGAATCTTACACAAGGTTAAAAAAAAAAAGCACGACTATGGGATCAAGTCATGCTTCACTTTTTCACAATCTTAATAGAATATTATATCCTCATTTAAAACACAGTTTTAAAAGCCTGTGACCCTGCAGATACCAAGGACATTTACATGTTCCTACATCAACCCTCTCTATCATGTTCTTCTAAAGTATGGTCACCTCTATTTATGTCAATCCAGACCATCACATCTGCCTCATCTTGACACCGGATATCTCTCCCCCCCCATCACAGGACAATAGTCGGCGGGTGGACAACGTGCTGAAGCTGTGGATCATCGAGGCGCGCGACCTGCCCCCCAAGAAGCGCTACTACTGCGAGCTTTGCCTGGACGACATGCTGTACGCGCGCACCACCAGCAAGCCCCGCACCGACACCGTCTTCTGGGGCGAGCACTTCGAGTTCAACAACCTGCCCGCCGTCCGCAACCTACGCCTGCATCTCTACAAGGAGACCGACAAGAAGAGGCGCAAGGTCAGGGGCTACGGGGTGCCTTTCCTGGGCCACGAGACTCTACTCTCCCTCCAAAATGTTTTATTTCTCCAGCTATTCACTCTAAAGCTCCCCATTCAAAGATGTGATAACTACTCCCCTGCCGTCTAATTCATGCCAATTATCTTCTCGCACACAGACGCCAGTCCTGCGGCCTTCAGCCATAGTCTTAATTAAAATGTCAGAGTTGTCATTTTACGCGGTTAGTTACATGAATTACACACCCCCACCACCACCACCACCTCGGGCTAATGTGTCCCAAATGCTGCCCCCCCCCCCCCTTAGGAGAAGAGCACCTACTTGGGTCTCGTCAGCATCCCCATCTCCAGCATCACTGGCCGGCAGTTCGTGGAGCAGTGGTACCCAGTGATCCAGCCCAGCGTCCTGGCCAAGACGGGGGGTGTGGGGGGCGGCAAGATCATCAACGCCTCGCTGCGCCTCAAGTCCCGCTACCAGACCATGAGCATCCTGCCCATGGAGCTGTACAAGGAGTTTGCCGAGTATGTGACCAACAACTACCGCACGCTCTGCGCCGTGCTGGAGCCCCTGCTCAGCGTCAAGAGCAAGGAGGAGGTGGCCTGCGCCTTGGTGCATATCCTGCAGAGCACAGGCAAAGCCAAGGTGGGCCTCTCTGCGCCGATGCATGGAAAGGCAACATAGAACCGAATAAAGAACCAAAAGAGAACCAGACCAGGTCAACACCACTCTGATACGGTCGCATATAATATATTAAACACTGAGCCTAGAGGAAGCCTATGTAACAGTGAATATACTCATCCATCCATCTGTCTATCCATTTTCTGTATCCGCTTATTTATTACACGGTGGCTGTGGTCCTGGAGCATATCCCAGGCGGTACAGGGCACCAGGCGTTGGGCACCCTTTGTGGCATGGCAGTCCACTGCAGGGCACAGACAGTAAAATATATGCAGCTGAGAATATCTAAATTACTTGCAATACATCACATTAAGCCTGTAGGAAGGCTGAGTAGAAAATGCCAGCTGAAAAGACAGCGAATTAATAGGCTAAAAATGTAGTCAGTTTGTGCTGGCACACTGTTGTGCTGGTGTGCTAATCTCCCCTGCTCTCTGGCCGTTCCAGGATTTTCTGTCCGACATGGCAATGTGTGAAGTAGATAGATTCATAGACAGGGAACATCTCATCTTCAGAGAGAACACACTGGCCACCAAAGCCATAGAAGAGTACCTCAAGCTGATTGGACACAAGTACCTCAAGGATGCCATAGGTGAGGACTGTTCTGACACACAAAACTTCATATCTGGGACTTGTGCTTTGGCCCTTTTTTGCTGACAATTCTACTGTTAAATTGTCTGTTTAGGCGAGTTCATCAGAGCCTTGTATGAGTCAGAGGAGAACTGTGAGGTCGACCCAATGAGAATCCCGCCTTCTGTTCTTCCTGATCATCAAGCTAATCTTCGCATGTGCTGTGAGCTGGCACTCTGCAAGATCGTCAACTCCCATTGGTCGGTGGTACTCTTATATTGTGTTTTAGCTGTCGGATTTTGACAAAAAATATATAAGGTGGATTTCAACATTCTATGCATTTTGACTTATTTTTAGTGTTTAGTTTCACAATTCCAAGTGATAATTGGCTGTTGAGTATCATTTTGAAAAATTTCTACTTTAATGTTTAATAAAACCAGTACAGTAGCTCTGGTGCCTGGTTGACCAAGAGCTTAATTAGACATGCCATGAAATATTAAATTCATCTTGCATGGTGTTTAAAACGCCTGATTAGGTTTCTAAGGGACCTACCTAGGATAGCAAGACTGCCTCTCACTGAAAAGAAGGTATAAGAGCCCACACCTTTCTAATAGTTCGTCTGACATTTAAAGGAGCGAATGCTTGCCTCCTGAAACTAGTGGCTTATTTTAGTCCAGAGTCTGTGATGATTTAGACAGAAAGGTCACCTCCTCGCCTCCCCTCAGCCATTTCTGGCTCAGTTCCGTTCATTTAATTGTTGCAATAGAGTCCATTTCCCAGTTGGTACACTGCAGTGATCCTTAAGATAAACGTTGTGGGAAGTTTCCGCTCTGATCAACAACCTTGTTAAACTAAAGGGGTCAAAATGCATTGTTGTGCCTTCCGACTTTTACTTTCTGGCCAGAACTCAGAAATGATTCAAATAGATGCTGAGATGAGTAGGACTTTCTTACATCCTAAATTAATTAAATTAATTATTCATGGATATTTATCAGAGTACGTCCAAAATTCTTAAACGAAACACCCATTGTAAGTAATTTCAGGAAGAGCATAAGCCAAGAAACTAATGGCAGCTCGTTCAACAAAGCAGGTTCATGTCTTTCCCATAATGCCCTGTGCCAGACCTATTTTGTCTGTCTATATATATTCAGTCTAAGTAGGCGAAGTCTAATTGAGTCGTTATTTTTTAATGCCCCTTCGCTGAACTAATGCCTGCAGCAGATTTACCCCCCCCCCTCCCCATTTTAATCTCCCCATTGTTTTTGTACAGCTATATATAATACAAAAACAAAAATGCCCCTCCTCCTTACTTACCGTGATGTTGTCATTTTTGTCGACCCCCCATCCCACCCCAGCGTGTTCCCACGAGAGCTGAAGGAGGTATTCGCCTCCTGGAGGGTGCGTTGTGCCGAGAGGGGGAGGGAGGACATCGCCGACCGCCTCATTAGCAGCTCCCTGTTCCTGCGGTTCCTGTGTCCTGCCATCATGTCCCCGTCCCTCTTCAGCCTGACGCAGGAGTACCCCGATGAGCAGACTTCACGAACCCTTACCCTCATCGCCAAGGTGGTGCAGAACCTGGCCAACTTCTCCAAGTCAGTGTCCTTCTCTGATTCCTTGGGATCCATCTGTCTGTCAGTCTGTCTGTCTGTCATGCTACCTCCAGTGCCATGGATATAAAATGTTAGTAGCTCTATTGAAGCAGCCATATCTTTTGTATATTTATTTCTCCATTGATCCATCCATCCAGATCAACTGATGTGTCTACTTAAGGGACTTCATTATTGAATATAATGATAACAAACAATATGCGAGTGGACAGGGTGGACCACACTGATATGGAGAATATAAAAATGTTTAGTACAAGATAATCACGCGATATGTCTTATGGGCATAATGGACTTTAAAAAGATGGGAATAAATGATAGTATAATACATATTAAGGGACAAAGCATGGAATCTTGGTATATATGCAGTTCCTCCATCCATCCGTCCATCCACCCATCCATTTTCAATTATTTGTCCAGTACATCTTTGCCTATGGTCAGTCTATGGTGAACCCTGTTCATAAATTTGCACGGGGCACAGCACGCCCAGGATGGGACCCCAGTCCACTGCGGAACGCCATCACAGCTCATTCCCCATATGAACACCTGCCTTTATTCAACACCCTCCTTCCTCGCTCTCCGGCTCCTTCCTCGCAGGTTCGGCAGCAAGGAAGAGTACATGTGCTTCATGAACGAGTTCCTGGAGATGGAGTGGGGCTCCATGCAGCAGTTCCTGTATGAGATCTCCAACCTGGACAGCGTGAGCAACGCCGGCGGCTTTGAGGGCTACATCGACCTGGGCCGCGAGCTCTCCATCCTGCACAGCCTCCTCTGGGAGGTGATGGCGCAGCTAAGCAAGGTAGGCAGAGATCATGCCGTGCCCGCCCGCCTTACCCATCACAGATGTGTTGATATGTTCTCTGATGTTCAAACTCTGCTTAGCAGTGGGGAGGGATGCAGTGTTATAAATGTGAATGATTCTGTACGCCGTCCAGTGATGCCATCCGGCCTGTTTGAAATACGCCTGAATTGAACATCGTGTGCTTTGTTATGTGTGAGCGATACGGCGTAAGCGCTGTGTACCTCGCTTCTTGGAGGAGTGTCTGTCGTTGCCAGCGTGATTCACAGCTATTATGGTCTTCCAATCTTTTAGACTCGTAACAGGTACATTAACTACATCACCCGAAGCTGTAAATCACTATTTAAATGCACAGACACCAGCAGAACTAACAGTCGATAAGTATTACAAACACTACAAGTAACAAATTAGGTGTAATATGGTCAGTCTATATTTAGTGTCTAATATTATAATGTTATTACAATAATAGAATTTATTACATTAATTTACATATTTATAATAATAATATACATGATTTTTCAGCTTCAACAGTCAAAATGAACCAAAACCTCTAATTGAAGCCCTTTTTTATAAACATATGATGCATAATAGAACCTCACAAGGTCATTTCATGTCACCAGTGGTGATAAATTGGATGCGTACGTGTCAGACACTGCACGTAACGGC
>JAODJW010000135.1:16260002-16277128 GCA_026777045.1 Hyperopisus bebe | reverse complement strand
CAGGGCGCCAATCACATTAGCATCGCCTCGTAGCTTCAAAATCAGCAAGGGCCTTCTGGAATGTTGTCCGCTGACAGTCTTCCCCTGAGTCGTGCCTTTTTGTGATAAGACATAGATGGCATCACTAGCAGTAATACTGTCAAAAAATGTTAAGGGATTGTTAGCCTCTTGTTTGCGGGTTACATTCATTGAAACTGTGGTGTTTGTATTGACAATGAAAATGCATTCATTGAAAAAAACTTTTCAAACTTTTTTTTTTGTTTAGCGATGAGACCACTGGAAATGGGAAAACTGTTTTTAATGCTTTGAAACATAAACTTAAATGGAAAATTGCTATAATTCATTTATTCATTATATCACTATAATTCATTCATATTCATTATTTATTACTCATGTCTGGGGTGTCCTCCCGTTCTGCAGGTATCAAAAGTACTCCAAAAATAATGATACTTTAATAAGGTCCCAGAAAACCTGGAAAATATTTTTACATCAGGATATTATTGATTTATATTTAATATATATTGATTTGTGTCATCTCACATCCTAACTGGTCAACCAATATTCCATTTCCATCCATCCATCCATTCATCCATCCATCCATCCATCTTATAACTTTATGCTCATCAGGGCTGCAGGCCATTTTCTTTCATTTATACATAATTTAATTACTTATACTTGCTAAATGTGGCTGAAATGAGCAAAGTTAATAATGAATAAAAGGCGCAGCGGCGATATGATATCATTGTAAACATGAAGCAGACGTGTGTCCCATTGCCTGCAAATTAGAGGTCATGAAGAGTAAGAAGGAGTCTAAGAGGCAGAGCATCAACACAGAGAGATAAGAGGTGCGGGGGCTGCCGTGCCCCATCCACTCATGCGATAAACCCTCCCGTTTAAGCGATCACTATCCTCCTCAGCGCTCAGCACAGTCCGACCCTGTTTCGCCCTTATTCTCAGACGTCAAACAGCTCTTACAGATTCGTTTTGTCAGGGTTCACAGTGTTATCTATTCCAGGGTGATGGAAACGTGGCATTCTCTGATTTCATCATCCCCTTCCTACTCTGGCATTTCGTGTCGCGTGTCCCTTTCAGGTTCCGTGGTGTTCCCATTTGCCATGCCGGCTTTAACATGTTTGCGATGCCATTTATCTGTTTCCGTTCACGTGTTCTGTGTTTCCATTGTACACACTTTAAGCGTTAACAGAACATGGGTGATATTGCGGGTAAGTACTCAGATAGTGTCACAAGTAGAATTACGCACAACGTTTAGATCCATCTTATATGTCTTTGTTGTATTAACCTGCTGTTCTAGAGCTGAGCTACTTTCTCACGTAAACAACATACCAATGTCAGTCTTATTCATGTGGGATTTAAATTAAATGGCATCCTGCTGGTTTTATAAAAAATCTTTCATGGGAGCCTGTTGTATTGCTTATGAATCAACCAAGGGCTGAACTAATCCAGTTAAGTCCTCATATCACGAGTTTTCCATTAACTGTCTTGGTTGCCTTGCTTTTTTCTGGATGAGACGATTTCCAAGCTCCATTTTGCTATTTGATTTTTATTGTTCTGCATGCAGGGTTCACAGTCACCTTCTACACTCAACCCACCCACTCCGGCGTCAGAGCGAACAGTAGCATGGGTCTCCAACATGCCCCACCTGTCCGCTGACATCGAGACATCGCGCATCGACCGGGAGGACTTTAAGCTCAAGGAGTACTCAAAGAGCATGGACGAGTCTCGCTTGGACAGGGTACATCTGCCCGTCAACCACCTGGCCGCCCCTCCCCCCCACGTTTCCTGCACCTCCTTTTTTAGCCATTTGGCACCGTGCATGGTCGCATTTAATGTGTAACGGCAGTTAAGATTTCAGAGGACGCCTTCTGTCTGCACATTCCGCCGCTCTATGACTCACTCGTATCACATTCGGATCAGCGATCGGTTTTCGATACTCTTTGGGTGCGAGTACTCTCAGGTTTCTCCCAGAGGCGTGAGTCACGTCCCGTTCAGAGGTGGCCTCTCAGTCCACCGCACAGGCATGAGGAGAATGCTCGCCTCGTCTCCCAGAACTGAACAGATGGTGCCCGAGAACAGCTTCATGAATAATGTAGATATTAGCTTTAAAATCTGAACTGTGCCTATAATGACTCATAGAAAGCAAACAAACTTGACTGTTTTTCTTTTTTTTTGTTTTGGACCAGTATTGTTTTGAGCGACCTAGTTAGAGTTAATGACGCACTCATCACCTCCGTGCCACCTGTTTTGTATGTACGCCTCGAAAAAGCACAGTACAGTAATTATAAAGGTTTTTTTCTGTTGTAATTTTTCTGTTATTTCGAGATACATGGCCTCTTTTTCTGCTTCACCCTCCATATGAGGTTGTGTCCTTGAAGGGCTTTTATCATTTTGTACCATCGCACCTAAAGCTGGTTCTGAAGGGGATAATTGCATTTGATTTAAGACAGAATAAATCTGAGTATATCCTATGATGTCCTGGTCTATTATGACGTCTCAGTACCTTAAGGACTCTGCTGGAATAACTCCTCAGTATGTCACTGAGCCTTCAGAACGATGAGCACAATGATCAAACGCAAGAATGTGATAATGTGCTTCTGAAATGTCCTCGCCACCTTCGGGGCCCGCCAAACCTGGCCCCATGCTCACGTCCCTCCTTGTTTGCCCACCGCCTTCAGGTACGGGAGTACGAGGAGGAAATCCACTCTCTAAAGGAGCGCCTGATGATGTCCCACCGGAAGCTGGAGGAGTACGAGAGGAGGCTGCTCTCCCAGGAGCAGCAGACCAGTAAAATCCTCCTGCAGTACCAGTCCCGGCTGGAGGACAGCGAGAGGAGGCTGAGACAGCAGCAGGCGGAGAAAGACTCACAGATTAAAGGAATAATCAACAGGTAAACGGGGGGACGGACGGTGACAAGAGGTGGAGGTAAGAGAAAGAAGGGAAGGCAGATGGGAAAACAACTACAACCAGTGCTTGTTTAGCGAATACCTTGGTTAATCAAAAATGATGGTGATAAAAATGTCACTTTCCAAATGATGCTCACATTGGTAACCAAATTTCGTAACCCTGACACCAACACAAGTCGGAGTGAGAGAGATCTTTGAAGCAGAATTTACAAAATGTTGTTGAAAATGTCCACTTCTTGTAGGATAAAAGAAATTGAGTATGGAAGCTTGTAGAAAAGTTATAAGCATAATCACGGTCACACCTAGACTGCTGTGATTTTCACTTAGCAACCATTTTGCTTAAGGACCTGGTTGTTGGAACGGAACTCAGTCTCTACTCTAAGGAACTGTCGTAAAATGGACTCTACACACACTGCATATATACAGTAGATAACAGGGAAACACATGTGACTTATTTGTACATATGGAAGGAGAACAGTTATAAAAACGGCTTACCATTAATGTAGATGCATGAGTCTATGGCAATAATCAATTTGATCTCTTTGTAGGTGAGATACAGGACGTCTAGTAAAACCTGTCAAGGAATATTTAACTTTAGATCTGTGGTGATACTAAATTGAAATGCTGCAAAGCTAGCATGCAAAATGTATAATATAATGATGTGTGAAGCACAGTCCTCAGCTTCCTCAGCTTCTTTGTGAGATTTTAGAAGGGACATGTACCTATATATGGAAATTCAAGTAAAGCACAGTCATATGAAATAGATATGGGCCAAGCTGCATCTTGTATGCCATGCATTAAATTAAAAGATTTAAATATTTTAGCAGTATTACCCCTGGAGTACAAAACTGTAAATGTATATTACAATCAGATAGATCATTTCCCAATGGAGATTGGAAGATATGAGAGATGCAGCATTACCACATTCTCACTAAATTCCCATTACCTAAGGGAAAAGAAGAAATTCACGATATTTCGTAATAGCCTAATTTTAGGATGTTGATATTTACACAGTCCAAATATTTCGGTCCAATTCTCATCTTTACAAAACACAAACATGACACCAAAGAGCAATTTGTGGCAGAGAGTTTGTCTACTTTTGGGTAATTTTTAAATCAAGATCCTAGTGTCTAAGCCAGTCAGACACCCCAGACTCCTCTGTGGCTCTGCCTAAGACCCCCAGCTCTCCAGTGCATCAGCCAGTGCAAGACTGTCCCTGTCACAAGTAGAAAGGCAACATGTATCTGAGACCTCAGTTCAGTTTTAAGCAAAACAAAACACTGATTGTTGAAGTTTGAAGAACATCTCCATAGTTTAATTTGGTGGCAGTATCTCAGCTGGATGGAGCACAGGTACCTCCTCCTGACCAGTACAGAACCTGCCTGGTGCTAATGTGGGGCTGGGTTTTTGTAATTTTTCAAATCAGCCCCTATTATCCTTCACAGTCCCCCGTTATCTGTTATCTGTATATGACGAAACAGACTTGCAAGTAATTGTGTCTGTCCCCATGGGTGTGGAAAAGCGGCTTGCGGACAGCTGAAATGAAATGACAGACGACACAAGTTATGTGATATTCCAGTAAGGAACCGAAATGAGCCAACAGGATACAGAATTTCAGTCACATCAGGATTCTGAATGAAGTGTGTAGTGCACAGTCTAACTTGTGGTAGCTTAACTGTCATAGTAGCATTTGTTGTACACCACTAACATGGAATTATGCTGAGATATTCATATGAACCTCCCTCTACATATAGATGCTGGTATAACCTTTTCAGTAACTTAGAAATGACTTATACATTATATAACTTTTTTTATTTTTTTAACTTTTTTTTAAACTTTTTTAATATAACTATTTTTAAGACATGGTGACCCTGTACTTGATAAGCAGTATAGAAGATTGGTGGATGGATGGATGGATATTCCTAAAAAAGAACAGCTTTGCATGACATCTTCATAATAAAACCCATTTAATTATCACCCCATTAATGAATATTTAAACGATTAGCTAAAATTACACTCGGTCCTTTTAAAATACAGAAAGACAAGTGAAGTCATTAAAAAGATAAAAATTAGTGAGAAATAACTTTTCTTTGAGACAGATAAAGAAAGAGTGAATGTCAATTTATACACATTAATTATACTCAAATGGGTGTTTGATATGGATTTTCAATATGGATTTGTCATAAATGACAGTACTGAATACCACCATCATCCCTAGCAAATTATGTCGAGAATGTTTCCAATGCCTTATGGATTCCTCACCTGGGCTGGTTGCATTTTGGTCGACAACTGCCTTTATGTGTGATACTGCTGTGCTACAAAATCGGGTTTAGGGTGCAGCTCTTACACAGAGCTAAGCAGGAGGGACCGGCCATACCATTGATTTTCTTTTCAATCCAGTTTGATCCAAATACTGATATTCTGTACCAGTCTAGATGGTAAAATATGCCCAGCTGGTGGGGGTGGGGGTGCAAACAATAATATTAGCCCCATTTACCTAGTCACTATCACCTGGGCCTGTGCAAGCCTTTCCCTTTCTCCCCCAGAATGGGCAGCCCTGACTGTTAGACGTCATATCCTCCCCTCTTTAATATTATAAACAATTGTATTACCAGGTGAAACGTTTTTGAATTGAATATATTTGATGTTAGAATCGATTTTCAAAATTAAAGTCAGATCGAAAGAACGATTATTTCAGCATCGACCTGCACATCTCTTCTGAGTGGATTACGTGTTGTTTTTTGAATAACTGAAGGCACAGAGTAGTGTTCGGTGCCAACACAGAATGAAAGCAGCACCAGACCAGTGAGAAATTAATGTGAATTCCATCTGTACAGAGGGTACCACATGGATGGAACACATGACAATGTTACTACATTGTCATGTATTCACACATATAATCCATCTGCCCATCTTCCAGTCCAGCATAGAGGCAGCCTGGAACCTATCCCAGGAAGCAGAGGGCACAGAATATCCTGGACAGGATGCCAGACCATCACAAGGCACACACTCAATCACACACCATGCGCAAATTAGTGATGCCAGTTCCTAACCGCATGTTTTGGACTGCGGGAGGACATGGGAATATCCGGAGGAAACACATTAGCAATTATAACTTGCAAAAAGTGCAGAAGTGTTTTCCTGCATCCATATTGCTAATATATTATGATGAAATAGCTCTCTGAATAAATAAATATTTCGTCGATGTTTCTGCTTTAAGCCTAGAGCAGTAACAATATTTCAAACTGTTCAGGATTGATTAATTTGTAGTAATGCTCATATTTATATTTCATGACATATGCACAGTTACTTGTATTAATATTGGATATTCCTCACACATACTTTTTCTTACAAATGTTTTTTATTTTTCCGGCTGTATATTTTCTGTAACGTTTCTTTCACACCCAGCTGTGCTGTGCGTAATGAGCAGTAAGATTTGCTGCAGCTCTCGTAAACCTGCATGGATAAATCCCATGTGGCGGTCAGGATAGAGACGCGGCTTTAAATCAGAAGCCCCCTTGGTTTGTCGAATTTGACCCGCTATTACAAGGCAGTCTTGAATAGCCATTACTCAAAAACACCTTTAGCTAAAAATAAATAAAAAAAGAAAGTGACTTCAGAGTCATATTTACTGCTGCAGACAGAGATTGTAAAGGAGTGAAAATTCAGTACTATGATAGGCTATAAATAATAGTTTAATGATGACATATAGTTTATTAAAATAATGGAGATCGGGGTCATAACTCTGATGGATTCTGTTTTATTAGAGCCTCACAATGAGTCCCGCACACAAACACTTCAACATTATGCCTTCATTAGTACAATGGGTTATTTATACAAACAAAACAATCATACTCACATAATGAGCTAATAGGTACCAGGTGGGTCATCGAGATAATACCCATTCGGTGCCATGCGATCATGCAGGGCCACATCCCCACAGGTGTTACACATTCTGCTGTGCAATACCCCGCAGAAAATAACAAGATGCTTAAGAGGGCAGTGTTCTGAAGTTTTTTTCCCCGATTATAATAGTTTATTGACATTTCACCCTCACAATATGATATATTGTAGATCATCTGAAACCTCACAAAACTTCAGAGATTCAGCATCATTGCTTACAAAAGTGATTAACTGATTTCTGCTACTGCCTAAAAACTTCGCCCAAGTCTGATGCTTCGCTTTTTGGTTCAAAGCCTTGCGTGGTTTGGGGATCCGCACCCCATTTGGTGATCGCATGGCTATGCGTTGAACGCTCTGTTTTTCTCCTCTAGGCTCATGGCCGTGGAGGACGAGCTGAGAGGGGGCCCGGTTCCTGAGCTCAAACCCCGGATGTTTCCAGATCAGGTCTGTTTTCTGTCTGCGCTTTGTCCATATGACAGCTTGGCTCGTGTCTCTGTCCCTCTGTTTTGACTGTCTCCCTTTTTTCCGGCTGTCTTGCTGCTGCTGCCGCTGGTCCGTTGGCCGGCTCTAGCGTCTCTCGTCGCTGTCGGTCCTGTGTTGGCGTTCATGCCGGCGTCCCTTCATCTGTGCGTGTCGATCAGTTTGGCTAAAAATGGCCTCACCCCCCTCCGTTTGTGCCGTGGTCCTGTTCCTTTCTCCTTATCTCTGTCCCTGTCCACTGTCTATCCACTTTCGGTTCTTTCTGTTGAAAGGTTTCTGTGTGCCAATATTAATCCATCTGTACGATGATTTTTCAGTGTGACATATGTCTTGTGCTAAGGGTTGACTGAATCCAACCTCAAAGCGTTTTGAACTTAACTTTCAATAAATAGATTTTAAACCTCCATATTTATTGTCATCATTTATTACCAAAACACACAAATAGTGCCTACTTAAACTCCAATCGCTTTGTGGCTGAATTGCCCCGTGTCTGTCATTTCCTTCACCAGATTCTCCAGCACCTCCTCACCTTTCTATCAAAAGTTTGGTCATCGGTCATCTCTCAGTATCATGCGCCTGCTGTCTGTCTGCAAAAGCATACATCCGTGTCTCCTATAAGTAATAATTCCGATAGCTAGCTTTAAAGTGTCCATTTGAATGAAAAACCAGCTTTGATAATGGATAGGTAAGTAGGGGCAGAGACCCGCCGCACCACTAATCAGATGAGAGGCGTTAACCGTGACATACTGTTTTCCCCGCGCCGGAAAATGCTGACAGCGCAAAATGGTTCTCTAGCGTGCGGGAAAGGCAGCTGGGCTCTCCCGCTGCTCCGGCACTTGCTGCTGGGCGTCCATAAAAAGCTACGAGCAAGAGATTACTGACTCTGCCTTAAATTGGAAAGATGTAACTTGGTGAAGAATGCAGTGGCACTCAGTCAGTGAGAAAGATTTCAGTATCTCATAACACTGTAAAGCTCTCGAGGAAACATAAAAAAATACAAATAGTTTAATCTCTGGAACATAATACCTTTTCAGCATATAATGGGCACATATCGACCTGCATGTTTGAGATATATGCAGTAAATTAATATTTTTGCTTAATTTTAATATCAAATAATTTAGCCAAGAATAACTTTTTATTTAAAAACATAGATGTAAATTCCTTATGGAACACTTACCTGCCACTGACGAGCTGTCCCAGTGTCTGATGTGATGGGTGTTTGTGATGTCCTGCTATTTTGTGTAGCCACTCCACTCACCTGGTCCTGTCGCAGGATCATACACTGATGCTGTGTTTATCAGCAGTCGGTCCTCCTATGCTGTTTGTGTTCTGACACAGATGCACAATCACTCATCTTTCCCAGGAGTGTCTTTACCAGCGGGAAAACAGGGTAAGCAGGGTGACGGCACCTCCTCAACTAACTGATTTTTATTAGCTTAAGCAAAGGGTTGTTTTTTCTGACCTCAGATGCAGAGTACTTGTGCTAGAATCCTATTACTGATCCTCCATATCTACATTAGTTTTTTTTTACACGCCTTAAAGTTTAACTGTTGACCCTTTTATATGGTGGGATATTTAACTAATGAAGACTCCCTATTAAAAGCACAGCGGCACAGCTTCTGCAAATGTGTGGACTTGAAACCATTGCCAAACAAACCCATATTCTGCTGTTCTGTTGCTATGCTACGTGTAGCAGTTGTCATGGCCTTTGTGGGTTTTTTTTGCCGAGTTGCGATTGGTCCAAAGTCATAGTAGTTCTCATGACTATTTCTGACTAAAGTGTTGATTAGCTAATGCCCTCCTGGTTAACTGGTACAGTCTAATGTTTTAGATATAAACTCCCTGGTATGTTAACATAGGGACAACTCCCCTTGTCACGCTAAGACTAACTATTTTTAGGTTCTTAGAATTAAAATTTTAAGCTTGAAATATAAAGAGTTTAATCTGTAAAGTCGAAGCAGCTAATTGTAGAGCTGTAGAGTGGACAGACACAGTGACAAATATCCATCGATGAAGGCAACAGATATACCTAGGAAATATGTTATTATTGCTATTATTGACTGTATGCAAAAAAATAAATATACATTTAAAAACTAATATCACAGTCATATTATATATTAGGTGAACAGGCAAAATTGTAGCCAAAATGATATGGTAATAAACTGATAAACCGTCATAACCTCCTTTCCAGCTCCACAGAACTTATAAAGCGTTACTGTTAACATTTCTGAACAGCAGCAAATGTACGTGTGAAAAACTGCAACAATGGAATGAAATATCGAGCCGCTCATTGTGCCAGTAAGTGCCTGATGTATTTTGACTGTCCTTTTAAAGAACAGTTTTTGTCAGCTTATTTCCAGAGTGAATCCAAAAAGGCATCGTACACCAGTAAATGATTTCCTTTAAAGGCAGAGAATGCGAGCTTTAACATAAAATGTATGAATTTTAATCAACTAGACTGAATGTATATAAATTAGGTAAGGTTTTTAACAGACTTTGAAGATGGTTACAAACAAGTGACCAGTCATAAACTCCCTTTCGGGCCTTAGAACTCATCTGTTCTGGTTCGAAGTCTTGGGCTAGAGAGTGACGTCACTGACTGAGCCACAAAATGCGTCCACAAATCACGAGTCGCGATGAAACATTCTGTTTAATGTGCGTCATAGAAGTTCGCCTTCCATAATCGATGAAGTTTCTTTAAGATTCGATTTCTGCACTGGTGGAATCTTAACAGTCCTTATACAATAATGGTGTTTATCAGCTCAGCTGTCGCAAATCTCTTTGTGCCTGCGTATACTTTTACATTTAATAAGAACAGTAGTACAGCATTTTAAAGTTATCCTTTATGATTAAATATGTAGATGGTGATGACTTAGAATATCAATTTAGAAAGCTGTGAAACTGAGTGTGAGTGTTAGGATAAAGCTGACTTTTGCGCTGTTTCAGAATCTATTTTTTTCAGTTCCAGTTACATGTTTGTATTGCGCAAATTGTACACATTACTTAGTACTAATGAAAATAAGACGCCATGACTAACAACCCTGCGAAGGACTAAAATTAACAAAAAAAAAAACGTTTTCTCTGCGTGTTCTTCACAAAAGTGCAGCTCACGCAGCATGTTGACATGCCATTCTTTTGTTATAACATTTCGTTTCCCCCGTGTTGGTTGTGTATGTCAAACCATTCGCTATAAAGTACCACTCGTTCCTCTACATGTTCTGTGTTACCCTCGCTGTTTCCTCGCCGTGTTTGTATACCTGCTTCCACTGTGTGCTAACGGGTAATTTTCCGTTGGTATGTATAGCTTTGTTCTCTGATGTGTATCCCTTTATTTGGTTTATATGGGTTTTTATTTTATATATTTGAATGATCATCTGTTTCCACAGCTTGTATTACACATAAGAGTAGAAGTTACCTGCAGTTTTTTTGCCTTTTGTGCATGTGTTCAGCATGTCGGCATAAATGCTGCTGTCAGTGTGACTGCTGGGTGGAGACTGACAGCCATGTTCAAGGAACGGCACGCTTTGGACCCAGATTGCTACGAATTCCGATATTAGCCTATACATTTGTTGTGACGTAGCGTGCACTTGCTTCGCTTTTGCAGCTGTTGCCGGTCTGACTGTATGTTGAATGTCATCTGCAAGCGAACAGAAACGGTCCCCGTTGACCTCATGTGACGCTGCTTTTTCCGGCATGCTGGTGGCAACTTGTTTGCGTCAACTTTACAGCATGCTGTGATGTGTTAGTTGTGGTCTGTATTTCTTATTTGGCGGGTGTGTTTCTCTGTGTGTGCTTGATTGGATGTCTCTGTGTGTGCGTGCCTGTAGGGGTGTGTGTGTATGTATGTGTGTGTGTGCGCGCGCGTGCGTTAAGTATTCTTGGCTTTCGACAACCCACAGCTCCCCTACCCTTTCTAACCCCTTTACCCTACAAGCCGCACACATGCCCTCATTTTCTCCCTCCCCGTCCCCCCTTCCCCCCATCCCTCCATCTCTCCATTTCTCCTCTCTCTGTGTTGATGAGATACGGTGATTTCTCTTAGGGGAGGCAGCAGTCCATCCTAGTGCAGCCCCGTCTTGCGCCCGTTCCGCCCCGAGTACACAGGTAATACAAATACAAATCAGTATAAAATTAAAAAGTACTGTAACGCACAACATCACTATATACTTCCAGCCATACTGCAGCACGCACTGTACGCACAACTCTCACACACTTCTCTGACTCGCATCCACACACGGACGGACGCATGGACTCACGGACTGCCGGACCCACGGATAAACGGAGGGACTGACGAATGTGACAGTGCTGTGACGTATTTCATCTCTTCCTGAAAGTGTTTATTCATTCTTTTTTTAATCAAATGGGGTTTGCTAATTTCATGCAATAATCGACTGTCTCTCCACTGTAATTTGGAGGAAATCTCCCGCCGCTCCTTTGGGACTGCAGCGACACCGTATGTCGCTCACAAAACGCCAGGATTTCTCGGCAGGAGTTGCTCTAGCGGGTTCCTCAGCTCCTCATAAACACCTATCTGCTCTTCGTTTTGCTAATGACGAACTGTGTAAAATTGGTTTAAACCCGCTGCCAATCTAAAACGTGACGTATTCAATCACCCGAAAAATTAATTTATAAAAAGCTGTATTTCACACGTATTTTGTGGGTACAGTGTTTTTAAAGCGCTAATAAGTGATAACCTTAAACATATTAAATCTTTGGGGTGGCATAATATGAAATCATGGACCGTGCACATTCTTGATCCCTAATTTTAGCTTAATGCAAATGCTGACAGCGAAAAGGTTTCTTTCTCCATGTTCTCTGATGGCACAGATACATTTAGTCAAAAGATGGCGAGTATGTCTTACTCATAATGGCATAAGACAAAAAAAAGCTTGATATGGAGCTGATTGTTTACTACAGAACCGGCCGAAATTGTAAATGGCATACATATCGGTGTATAAACCTGCGTCTTGAAAACAAAATTTCAGCACAGGAACACGAACAGATTTGACACGCATTACACACTGACAGCGGAACTGTACAGATGGTCATGCCAGAATACATTGGATCATGAACATGCAGAGAAATACGGAGACTTCCCATAATGCTTTGCAATGGGCGACATCAGTGAGACTGTACAGTTTGCCAGTCAGTGAAACACATTTGTAACTATTCCATATGGATATTTTCGCCCATACCTTTTCATAAATTGCTGACTGATAACTTTAATTAAAAATGCCTTTACTCCAAAACATTCTCTTTCTGTCTTCCATCTCTCCATATCTTTCCATCTTTTCTCCGTCTGAAATTAAGAATTAATTTTTTGATAAACTGGAGAGGTAAGACAAACTGTCGGAACTGCTGGCAGAGAAATATATATTTTGCTCTACAGTTTTACAGCTGGTCCCAAAGTTAACAGAGCTACACTTGTACATTACACATCTGATCTTATTTTGGATATGTTTACATACACTGACAGTTTACACATGCACAGATGGACATATAAACACAGTGTAAGAAAAATGAACATGCTGCATACACACACGTGTGACAGATGAATACAGTGGTGACGTGCACTGAACTACTGACATCAGCTACTTAACAATTACTTGACTAAACTGCTACCTTAGTTGAATACGCGAACTGAACACGGTGTAATTTTGCCAGCTGGGCTGAGTGCTACCCAAACAGTTCGGAATAGATGAAGCTCGGTGGTCTTTTGAATTACGCATGCAGTTCCAGCACCCTTACATCACGGTGACTGTAGGTGATAAAACAATTAGCTGCTTCTCTGCAGTTGCTGTCAGTATTACTCGAGGTTTTCTGGCAACATCTGTCTGATGCTCCTGTAAGTTTCAAAGCATCTCGAAAACTACAAAGAAAGGGGCATGCAGGGCTGGGGGATAAGACTCCCATCCACCTTTACAGACTCCAATTTATATGCACCAATGTACCCTTTACTGGCAACAAAATCAGCAACAGAACAAGTGACTAACTGAGTATAAATCAGAAATTGTAATGAGTGGGCACATTCTTCCTGGAGGTAAATTGGCCTGACACCCCAGTCTAAAAGACACTGGCGTAATTCTGACCTTAAAGACAGACTGACAGATACAGTTACACTCTCATGTGTACATACACTCACACAAGTACATAATCCCATTACGTCTGAATTTGCCCTTGGATGGCCAAGCTAAAGAGCCATGAGGCCTATACAATTTTAGCTTTTTGTCCCATTACTGAATGATAAATTTAGTAGTGACATGTTGTTCAATTAATATTCTAACAGATTTGGATTGAATCTATCCCTTTTTTGATTTCTGTTTTTAAATGTTGTGGACACATTTTCCAGATTACATTCTCACTGCAAATCATTTCTATGTTACTTTTGGGATAACTGACATATACACAATCTGTCCTTCTACCAAAAAAAATCGAACCAAACTGCTCTTATCACAATAAAGGAATCGATTGACAAAAAGCATTAAGCCATTTATTTCAGGTCACCGTTCCCCCTCCCCCTCCTGACCCATGAGGAACATTATGGGAAATCTCCGTATCTAACCCAGTACCCAGAGTGGGTGCATCCACTGTGCCTGTGTGTGCGTGCGTGTGCATGCTCGTGTGTGTGCTTGGTGGCGTGCGTGTGGACCTGTCGTTGCTCAGTCCGTGCGTGTGGCCATGTTCGTTTTGATGCTGTGAGTCTCACCAAGTCCTGTGTAGCGTACATTCCGTGTGAGGTGAGTAGGCAATGCAGTAGCCTTCTTTTATATCAATGGTGTTTTTGTGTTGGTCTTTTAGTTTAAGCTCTTGTGTGCATCTTATTTTTTTTTAACTAGTCAGACCGTATATTAATATTACTATGCATGTCATTCAGTGCATAGGCTGCCTTTTTCTTTAGACACTGAAGTAATTAAAAATGTGAGGCGTTGTGGCTTCCTTGTTGTTGTTTTTTTCTGTTTGCATTTAATGACACCAATAGCTAAAGTGAAATATGAGTCTTGAACATGATGTACTTGCAGGATTAAGCACTGGGGAGATGGCTATGGGTCTGTGCGTCCGTGTGCTCGTGTCCCTGTTTCTGTGTTTGTTACTAACCCTGCTGGCAGCGCGCTTATAACGCCGCGTGGACGTGCCCTTTGTGCTTCTGTGTCTAACACCTCGACGTTGCCTGTCCGCCGTGCGCCTCAAGCTGTATCAACGGCAGGTTCTGGGGTCTCGCCTCTCTATAAAGATACGGTTCTCTCAGATACCTGCTGGTTCTCCTCGTCTGCATTTAATACCGGGGTTCCCCAGTTTGCTGCTGGCTAAGAGCGGATGGGACAGTCAGACTGCCTGTCAGCCTATCAGTCAGTTTGCCATAGGGTTAGCCATCATATATTTTAGTCGTGGCAGTTGTCAGCTGTAAAGCCACACAGTTCATTTGTTACTCAAAAGGTACAGTGCAAGCTGATATCTGGGCAGTGTAATTTTTTCCCTCACTTTTTTAGCTGTTAGGCTAGATACCATCAAGTCACATTTTCCTTAGCAAGGTAGCCAGAGTGGATTTCGTTTGTCCGTCAGATGCTGGTGGAGAGCTGGCGGTTTGCCGAGCACGTCGCTCTGTGGATGTTTAGTGGCCTCCCAGAGCACGGATATGCATGGACCCTTTCTGCTGCAAGTTGCTTGCAGTCTTGTAGGGCCGAGCATCTCCAGGGGATGGTTAAAACCCACAAGGTTCTGAGTGAGAAGAGAAAAGGTTTGCTGATCCAGTTAAACTCACGTTACTACCGCGACTTCAGCGGATTATATATATGATGTAAAAAATAACAACAGGCTCCATAATATGAAGCACACTGAACTATCAGTGTTGACCTATTTTTCCACTAAACTACTTATTTGTCAGCTGAATGTGAAGCCACCTAAATATACATCCTCTGTCGCCTTATCGTCATTCCCAGTGTTTTCGTGATGATACAGTGGGCCCAACACTACTGGCTTGTAGTACATTGAAAAAGGCATTAAGTGTTTTTAAAACATGCTGGCTCAATGCAGTTAAAGGTGCGAACTGCATCCCTCACGCAGGAGCTGAAACGCCCCTCCTCAAACTTAAATTTTTAACGAGGAGAATAACAGAAGCGTCCCTAAGTAATGTGTGTGCTTGCATACATGTGACTTGCCTGCATACAGAGACATTTAATGCCGTGTTTCAACCTACTGCAATACTGTAGGTGGCCGGTAGGTGAATTAACCAACCTCTTTTCTTTCCCACTGCTTCAATACAGACTTCACTGAACTGGACTGGACATGACGGCTTGTACAATGAACTTGATTAGTAGTATAACAGAAATCACACTGGTATTGGCAATGACCTTACTCTACGCCAATGTAGGTAAGAATAGTTGACAAGACCAAATAAAAACTTTGGCTCATCCACTAATCATAAATGACAACCCAGCACTTTATAGATAATCTGTTAAGAGATGTCTATGAGTGTGAGAGTTTGATTCTCTGATTGGTGGTTTGGACATTGTTTTAATTTGAAGGCAATAGTTTTATATATACCAACATCTCATTTGCCATGTAGTGTTAACATTATATAACAATGTGCATCTTTGTTTCAGTGTAACTCTTTGTATGATCTCTTCTACATGCCTTAAATTGTATTATGATCGACAAGCACTATGTGTCATTTTCTAAGATGAATTTAGTGAGCTGTCCCATTGTTTTAAACATAAATACAAGTTTAATGTACCTTTGACATTGACGTATAAGCAAAATTCACATCTAGTCTTTCAGATCGAGTCTGTTGGGCATTGCAATTAATGCAAAGAATCAGGTAATTGGTGTTCATTATGCTGCAGGGAATAGTGGCTTATACTATGATTCTCTGCTGCTACCTGTAAGATACAAGGTGAACTGTGGGCCTTAGTATCCTCTCCAGCTGGGATAGGAAATCTACTCCCAAAGCTTTTCATGGAAAGGAATGCCACATCGGCCCAGGAATAATTACTTCACGGCACGTCTCGGCCCACTGATTGCACGCCGACAATGTGATAACGCACTAAACAGCACTCTGACAAAGACTTGACACCCTACACACCACTGGACTGTTGTGACTAATGTACATTCATCGCTGCTCACACAGTAGTCCTGTGTTGTACTGAACCCTGAGAAGAGGGGAACACTGTCCTGTTTGTCACCCCAGATTTTTAATCCCTCATGCCTTTTTCTTCCCCGTTCCCCCATTTCCCTCCGCCGCTCTCTCTCCATCTCTGTGAATGTGACTCGCTCCCTGTCTTCGTGGCTCATTTCCGCCCTCTCTCCATCTCTGTGAAGGTGGCTCGCTCCCTGTCTTTGTGGCTCATTTCCGCTCTCCATCTCTGTGAATGTGACTCGCTCCCTGTCTTCGTGGCTCATTTCCGCTCTCTCTCCATCTCTGTAAAGGTGGCTCGCTCCCTATCTTAGCGGCTCATTTCCGCTCTCTCCATCTCCTTGAATGTGGCTCGCTCCCTGCCTTCGCGGCTCATTTCCGCTCTCTCTCCATCTCTGTGAATGTGGCTCGCTCCCTGCCTTCGCGGCTCATTTCCGCTCTCTCTCCATCTCTGTGAAGGTGGCTCGCTCCCTACCTTCGCGGCTCCTTTTCGCTCTCTCTCCATCTCTGTGAATGTGGCTCCCTGTCTTCGCGGCTCATTTCCTCTTTCTCTCCATCTCCTGGCTCCTTCCCATTTACTCGCCACCTGTCTGCCTTTCCCTTCCATCTGAACACATTCTTGATGCATCACACGCCCCTTCACCTGTGCATTACCTGCCCCCTCCATACCTCATCCACCCATCCACCCCTCT
>JAODJW010000135.1:16246513-16259883 GCA_026777045.1 Hyperopisus bebe | reverse complement strand
ACCCCGCCCCTTTCCCCTCCCCTGTGTCCCGCCTCCCTTCCCTCTCTCTCTTACTAGGAAGAGCAGTATTCCTCCCTGGGTTCTGCAGACCCCAGTGTGAATGCCGGAGGAGGAGGAACGACCATCGCTCCCGGCTCTGGAGTCTCTTCCTCGGGCGTCTCCTCCACCAGCTCCCCCTGGAATGGAGTCCTTCCCCCTCCCCTGCCTCCCCCTCCCCTCCCACCTCCTCGTGTGCACCTCAACCAGAATGGAGAGCTCCGTGGCAACCCAATGCCCTTCTCGGTGCCTGCCCAAATGGCAGGCGGGAGCACGGCTCCAGCTACGTCAAGCCTGGGTCTGGCAGGAGGGGAAGCAGAGCAATGACAGCCAGCAGCAAATTAGGGACAGAGGGCACAAACGATAGCAACTCTCCCTGCCCCCTCATATATTTTCTTCCTCTTCTTTTTGCTTGGAGGTAGAAAATATTGTACACTTTCCCCTCCCATTGTCCCAGAGAGAAAGAGAGAGAGAGAGAAAGAGAAAAGGGGATAGATATCTAAGGGGGAGTCACACCGAACACACTGCACACATGCAGAGGAAAAGGGCTGTCAGCTTAACCTGAGCTCAACAGCTTGTGTTTTCATTACGGCCAAAACCAACTCGGGTCAGTGTGCTGTAGGGCATCTGTAATGCTCTCATCTTCGGAACCTCTTAGATATTATGAGATCCTTTTATGAGCTAATTATGAAGATTAGATGAGCTGTATTGAGAAAATGGCATAAAACAGTGTTTCATTTCCCATGACCGTTCTGCTCTAAATGTTTCGTCATGTATGGTTCAAGATCCTAAATTTCTGTATTTTTTATTTTCATAGAATTTCAAGAATCACCACTATGAGTTATACTAACAAGAAAAGTTACGTTTTAAATAGTTTCCTAAAGATTGCATGTTATCCCATAATTCACTGGGTACAGAAGGGACACTCATTTCCTGTCCTAAAAATCGCCAGCTGATTTTCCATTGGTTGGCAGATAGCACCTGAATTAGTCATACTACAAAGCAGCTTGTCCACAGCTTAAAAGTGCCACTTTTAATTTCAGCAAACATGCTAACATTAGATGCCAAAACCAACGATTCCATGTTGCACAGAATTTTGCACCAGACAAAATGCATTGCAGTGTGATTCAGTCAGGACCATGGTAGTATGGTCTGACTTTCTCAGTGCCTTTAATATCAGGAGTTTTAAGAAGTTCACCTTTTGAAAAGGATTTTGAAAAGTTCTGCTGGTGGAACCAGTAGGAGGTTTATATTGTGAAATAAATAGATATATAATAGTTACTTGTAAAGCTTAGCAGATTTTAGGGTCTTGGTGACAGAGCACAAGAAACACACTCAGAAATCTAATAATGTGCAGAAAAATTAAAAGTAGCAATTAATGGCTGGACATTACTCAACTGGACTGGACATATGCAAAGTTTTCTCTTCTCAATCTCAGAACCAATATGTGATAAACAGGTGCTTCAAAAAATGCAGTGCCATTTCCAAGTAATAATTTCATAGTACAGCATTGTACGTGTGTCATATCGGTCACTTGGATATGCTTTATTTATAAGGCTTTTAGGTGCTTTAACTGTTGTCTATATGTGCGTGTATGTGTGTGTGAGTGCGCACGCTCGCCACCAACCCAAACCTTAAAAGGTACCCCCACCCAACGAACTGAGTGCGTGCAGATTTAATGATTGTGTAAAGCTGGTGACCAGAAAACAATCAGGTACTGCACTGTTTTTAATGTGTGACAATGAGACGGCCTCACAGACCACAGGGGGGCTGTCCCGTGCCAGCGTTCACAGCTGGGACCCCAGAAGGGCCAGGCCTGTCAGACCATTTTGTGTGGGTTCTCCGACCGGCTGCAGAGTGGTGTCCTACAGACTAAGCTGGATAGTTTGAAATTAACCGGAATGGCTGCTATGGCTTTTGGCAGCTGTCAGCTGACCTGACACCTGAGAAGCATGTTAAAAACAGAGGAACCTAAGATTGTGGATGTCCTCGAGACCAGAAGCTACGATTCACTGAAGACTCTGCACTTGTTTCGACTTTGGTTTTTTTTTTTCTTAAAACTTACGGCAGCTTTAGTCAGTAGTCACAACGCCCTATAGCTTCTTGTGAGACTTTTAGCATACCGAACAGTATAATTAGGGTGTGTTCACTCGGTGTTCCACCAACTAGGCATCTGTATTATAAGGCAGAGATGTTTCACATGGCTGAAGGGCCTTAAGAGTGATATGAAAAAAGCCTTCTGACATCATGCTGGCCTTACCCTATTATGTTCATGTCTAAGTGTTGTATCTCACTGTTTCTGTCGAAATACACAGAACAATCCATTCATGCAAATGTAAATGGCACAGCTGTTGTGAGCAATGAGCAAAATTGTATGTCCTGGGGGAAAAATTTTTTTTCAATATTTTCTTACATCCTGGGAGAGTTGCTCCTTTTAAAAATACTTTGGATTGAAGGGTTGTCATAAACAACTGGGCAATTTGCTACATTGACATTCTAACGCATGATAAGTTAATTGCATGTGTATTACAAATATCATTCTGAGATGCCCTACAGACCATTAAACTCATAGCTATTTCAATCATGAGAAAACAAACTTAAGAATGTAGAATGTTTGACAATATAGTGGAAGACTCCACATGCTTTATATGTATCTGTAGCCATCAAAAACATTTAAAAAGGAAAAGGCACAGTATGGGAAGTACTTTGATGACATTTCAAATCTTTATCGAATGAAAACAGATGCAATCATTGTAAATTACTTCAGTGACTTGCATCACAAAGTGTCACGTGACAGTAAACTATGTGCTCTTTGTAGCTTTCCGATTTGACTGATCCATACATTCCTTACATCTGAACACATATCTGTGCATTTCCCATATGTAAACAGCGCAGAACATAAATGAAACCCTTGGTTCTACTTATCGTAGCTTTTACAGGACGTATGTATCCTGTCCAGTTGTGACGGTCAAGCTTCTGCAGTAAGGCTTTTCAAAGTGCAATTTAACTATGTTCTCAAATATCTTGTGAGCTCCTTTACTGCCAATACTGGTAGACTTGCAGGACATCTGGGATGCAATTTCTTGTGCCTGGTTATTGATGCAGCCCTGCTCTGTGTGAAGGTTATTTGTTTTTATATTACAACGTTCTATTGGCACAAGTTGACAGGAAAGTTTTGTTTCTTTAATCAAAGTTCGATCGGAGAGAAGCCAGCCTAACTCTGTGCATCTCGGCAGTTTTCAGCTGCGTACTCTGTTAGTCTGTACTGCGTACCAAGAGGCTTGGGACAAGCGTCAAGTCCCCTAGTTAGAAAATGAAACTGGGTTATTAAGTTTTCCAGGTTGGTAGCATTCCGGGCTGGGATTCCTAGTTGGATTCAAACCCCCACCAAATAAGAACATGAGCACTGCTATGAAGCACAAGAAAGGACATATTATTAGCTTATCTGTTCCTCATGTGCTAGTTAAAAGGTAAATATTGGTTATTATAGAGAGATCAGAAATATAGTCCGCCAAGTCCTGCAGCCTGATAAAATACGATCTATTATTATATTATTTATTTAGCTGAGACTTTCATTTTAAGTGACTTTCTCCATTGAAAATGAATGTGCAAATTATGTACTGCTACTATGTTTAACCATTATGATTCATAGATGCATGGGTGTACAGGGTTAATGATTAAATGCGCATTGCTATGAATATACCTCAGACAAACAGAACTGAGAGACTCAGGTAAACAATCAGATGCCTCAGAGCTGTACCCAAGCTGACTAAAACATTAGTCCACACTGAACACTTACTGAAAGATTGCTAATAGGGCAGTGGGTCCAGCTGTCATCAGTAGCAAAGGTTAGACACTACTTCATTGGACACCCCCCCTCCTTCTCTCTGTCTCCCTTTTTTTTTTTCCTCCAGCCATTCACACAGCGTCGTGGGGGCCAATCTGGAACATAATTGGCTGATGCAGTACGGGCAGACCTGCGAATGGCCTGGCCCTGACTCAGAGGCCCTCCCTCGGGATCTGATTAGCTGAGAAAGGGGGAATGCAGGGAAAGGGACGAGCACAGCTCTGGCCCCTTTCACAAAACAGATGCTCCAGAGTCAATGCATACATTAACATGAGTGGTACCATTGGAGGATCCTAAAGAACGGACTGTCCCTTCCTGACATTCGCTGTCTCTAATTGGCTGATTGGACATTTTTTTTGTACATTCACACCTATTGTTGGATATTGAGTTACTTAAAAGACAAATAGCAATTCTCCACTGAAATGATGCAATGGCTGTTGTACTGTAGCATGTGAAGAACAGCTTCTCTGATTGGCAGTGTGCTGAATTTGTTTTGTGTTCAATTTTGATGGAAGAAACATGTGTGAAGAAACTTAACCAAGGGAGAGAGAGATAAGGGTAAGATACTCTTTGAAGGTACTTTTATTCCTTTACAGTTTATGCTCCTGTTCTCAGATCCTCTATGATTTGTGATCTTTTTTTATCTCTCTTTCCAATTTATGTTTCATGCTGTATATGTGACACACACCATACCTTCACTCTGCTATCCCCACTCTTTCACTCTTCATTCACACGTCCTGGCACATTCTGTTTCTTACGGATCTCCACGTTTGCTTTCCACTTTTACACGTTCGAGCAGAACCAGCCCTCTTGCTCACCCTCATCTTTTTATGTAAGCCATTTTAGTCTCTGCTCTCTATCTCTCTCTGTCTTTGACTGGGCAGAAACAGACTCAATATACAATGCCTCAATAAAACAGAAAGTGGCATGTAGAATGTCTGGCTTTGGTGAAACTGTGGAAGCTGGAAAATGGACAGACGAGTGTCACTTTCTGTTATCTTGATTATACATCAGCCTATCAGAGCACTATTTATTCATCTGGACTCTTTCTGATTCATATCTATAATTTTCTTTGATAATGTTAAGGACCTCGAATGAGTTAAAAGAAGTCTGGAAACAACTTTTTAATCAACGGACTTCTTTTGTGACAATCCTATTGGACTTTTTTTGTGGAAGTACTCATTCCTGGAAATCAAATTGGAACAAAACTGTTGTTCCTCATGCTCCCCCCCAACTCCATCCCTGCCCCCAACAACGGCTTGGACGTTGCCTTGACCTGCCCCCCCTTTCCTCTGTCACCTCGGGGCAGTAACGCCTGTCAGAGGTAGATAGGTCGGATTTCTGGACAATCTCCGTGGAGCTCTTCATTCACAAAACGTCAGAGACACTACACGGATGACGCTGACTCTTACTTTTTCCCCTCGGTGCCCCGTGTGTCATTTATACAAATTCTCAGTGACGTATGCGTGACCAGGCAGCTAGCTAGTCGACCAGTTCATCCATGAAGTGGCCAAACAGAAGCCTGGGGCCCAACTTTCTGTTCCGCTTCATGTTCGAACCCCAAGCCTGGACTGAGATGACGTGTTTGACACCCGAGTTGAATATTCTTCTTTTCCATCATGAGAAAAAAAGAATATCGAGAGAGATCAGAGGTCTATTCTGTGTAGTGGGTGAATGTCAGTGTGTGCGTGTATGTGTATATAAGTGCGTGTACAGTCTGTGTATATACTGGATGTGTGTGTACATATGGTATGTCTATGTATATAGATGGTTTGTGTGCACACATTCCGTGTAAGGGTGTGTATGCTGGGAGTGTGTGCGTTTCTTTTCTCTTTCTCCCTCTCTCTCTCCCTCCATCTCTACACGGCAGGGACGCTGTGGAGATTGAGAGGCTCAGAGAGACACGAGGACAGGTGTCCTGGAAGTGTTTCCCGTATAGATGCTGATCACACAAAGCAAGGTTGAACTCTGTCTTTCATTCATGCATACTGTCCGGACCACACACAACTGTTACGTCAGTCTCTCCCTCTCACACCCTTTTCCCCCCACCGATTAAGGCATTTTGAAGTGATTTTGGTGTGACCTAGCAATGTTTGTATATATAGAATATAACAATATTATCCCATCACCTTCATCTTCTATCTATGATTAATTCCTAGTACTCTTATGATTCTTCCTGGTTTGTTTACCTGGTTTCATTTGATGCTTATGAATCATGTATTTGCTGAGGTTGTGCTTCACATTTATTTAACTTTATGAATAGAGATAGCCCTTTCTCCTGAGCCTGTACCCCTCCCCAAACTCTATCCTCCATATCGCCGCTTCTCTTCTCATTGGTCATGCTAAGCGACAACTACACTTATGCTAATCTACGTGTACAGGTCCCTGTAAATCCTGCTTCCACATCCTCCTCAGTCCTGTCCGAGCCCCTAGACAAGCCATATTCACCCCAACCCTTCTCTTTATTTCTTGAATGGACAGATAAGTTGGGACATTGTATATAACGACAGAAAGAGTGAATATTGATGTGTGCTTCACTACTGTACATGGATTTGTTATGAATATGGATATTCTGATTATAATAATAATATCTATTGTTACTCTAATTTTATTGAATAATTTATTTGATGCCGTAAATGACAAATTCTTCATTTTTTCCCTTTTTTTGAATAAGCAGGAATTTATATTTTTCGGGTGGACAAATCCTGGAGATATAAATAAATAAATACATAGATTAATAAATACGTAAATAAACAAATAATTAAATTCCTAACTGCAAATCTGATTTTAATGTTTTTATTAGCTGTTTGGGGAACCATAGAGATGTCGAGATGTTCTTGGAACATCAGGGAGCAACAACCGACAATAATAATGGAATAAAATGGTGTCTTGCGCTGTTTGTTACATTCTGCACTCTGGTGATGATGTCAGGATTCGCACGGCATGCAAACAGGATGGTGGGCTGGTGAATCTCAGTGCAATGCACATAGAGGGGTTTGCAGGGAGGAAGCAGCTCGCCCCTTGCATCATGGCTGAAATGACTTCACCAAATTTACACACTCACAAATTTGATATCCTTCAGCAGATTTTATGCTATATTTATTTCATGCTATATCTATTTCCCATGAATGCAGTAAACAGTGAGCTGTTTTTGAGGGTGGAGGCATCAGTGTTGCTGCCTCTTACGAGCACAGCCTCCTGAAAGCTTGAAGATCTATGTGGTCTCCTGCTCTCAGGATTGGTGTTCCTTGTGATGTTGGGCCTCGACATTCGCTCACTGGGCCTTACCCAGTGTGGACAGGTGTCAGCCATCAGGAAAAAAGCACAACTCTCTTGGCGAGGGAGCCTGCAGAAGACACTGGAAACCAGCTGAAGGAACTGCAGTTTCAGTTCCCTGCTTCCATTTGCGAATGCCTTGTGGGGTGGGGGGAGAGGGGATGCCAAGATTTTCCTCAATCTATTAAGTCAGTGGACTGAAACAGGACTCCCCAGCTTTTAAAGCTGTACTGCCAGCATTCTAGTTAGCATCTTCAGGCAGCTGTGTTATAGAGACTACCGTACAGTGAAAACCAGCATACCGTATGGAGGAGTCACTGGTTTAGATTTGAGGTATTAGGATGTCCCATGTCCCATCAGATCAAATGCCACTGGGTGTAAGAAATAAAACTGGACTGGGCATCTGGCCAAGCTGGGGGGGGGGGGATGATGAAGAGTGATCTAAAATATATATCAGGAGCATGCTCCCAATCTATAACATAATAATGGTGCCATAGAGAAGCAGGCAGCCATGTTTATTGTTCTGTTCAGTAGTCTGAAGCTGAACTGAAGAAGCCCTTGTTATATTTTTCTAAGATGTGTTCATGAGTGTATTTTCGTAAGATTCACTTCAGCAAACAGGCCTCACATCTGCCTATTAATATGTCTGACCCTTGACTGTCACAGAAATCACATTAAAATTTTGGCAATTCAAATGAGTGTTTATGTAGAATATACTGCTAGTTAAAGTAATTCATCTGTATTCATGGATACAAAGAATATACACATCAGCTTTGCGTCTATCTAGAGTGATAAAGTACAACAGTGCCCTCTAATGGTAGCCTTAAGATATGTCAACATTCGGCATTTAGCCCAGGACAAGTTAATGTTCATAAAGTAAAATAAGATCTAAGTTCATACTCGTGGCATATTTTTGCTTTTTGTTTTAGGTTTGATTACAAGATTGTATTTTTAAAAAAATCACAGATCAGGAAATAATTGGTTTCTTCTGACTTCACATGACAGACCAGATTTGACATAATACATCCATCCATCTTCCAATCGCTTATCCTGCTGAGGGTTGTGGGGGGGCCTGGAGCCTATCCCAGGCAGCACTGGACATGCAGCAGGGGACGACCGGAACAGGATGCCAGGCAATCACAGAAAAGGCGACTTAGACACCAGTTAACCTACCAGCATGCTTTTGTACAGTTTGGGGAAACTGGGCCTCTTTGAAATGGGTTCCACACTTACTGCAATTGTACTGGACAAGCAGTTATAGAAAATTCATAGAGGGATGGAATGAATATTACATTAGTTAGTTTATATGTATAACAAATAAAAATAACTTTTCATTTTAAATGAAACGCCACATATTTCCATACCTGAAATCATTTTTTTAATTGACTCAAATACAAGATGTGACTGAGGCATTCTCAGACCTGAGCTTCCTTCCATTTGGTTTGCGCGATTCCATCCTGCGCATAAAATGGACCCCTGCAAGACCATCGCCGATGTGGCAGGATTCCCGCGGGTCTGCCGGTTTTAGCGTTGCATGCCAGCGCCAATCTTGTCTGAAGCACCTTTCAGTGATGGAGGGCCTTTTATTTGCATGCATATTGCTGGACATACCGTAATGCTGACATAGACAACTAATTGCAGCATTGCAGCAGTTCCTTATACAGTGAAAAGCTCTGAGTCATACTGTACCTACTGGAGCCCAGAAACACGCGAGCATACAGCATCTGCTCTAAGCAAGACACACCTTCGTCAATTCATGAACTCCGAAAAAATGTGGGCTGCTTTCGACAGATAATGAATTTAAAGTGTAACACTTCATGGGGCACAAATACTTAGTAGTAACTCAGTTACTACTGAAGTACAAATCATGAACAAATATACTAAATATGCGTCACAATTCATTAATGACAAACAAACATGAGATTAATATTATTATAACCAAGTCTTAGTTACATACTATTATATAATAATATTATATAATAGTATGAAACTAAGACTTAGTTTGTGGGTAATTCATAAGTAATAGCATATATAGCATGTTTTGTGTTCCATGAAGTAAAGTGTTACCAATTACAGATGTTTTATATCGTATTTTAAACCTTTTTTTCTGAATATAGTTATATTATCCTCTTTTTGAGGCATTTAATACATTAAGAAAATTCAGTTTTTAGACTAGGATTTTATATCCATGAGTGATTAATGAAAGGAAATTCTTTACTCTCTTTTGCACTGTATTATGGTTTTCATACTAGCATAATACTGACAATGGAGTGACAGACTTCTGTCCTGCTACAACACCAAATACATCTGCATTTTCTTTCATACATTAGTGTTAAACGTGCACATATGAGTGGGCAGCTGGAGTTCTGGACATGTGTCTGGTCATCCTGTCAAATCACACTTTTATCCCCGACACTTTCTCTATGGTTTTGGTCAAAAAACCAAAGTAAGCTTCCTCTCTCTCTCGACACTTTTTAGAGCATTACAGTTAAAAAATCCACAGGCCTCTGAATCACTGCCTATAAATTAATCAGTGTGGCTTCCCTGCACTTTTGTGTTTCTGTTTACACTTAAGGGGTTGAGGTGGCAAATCAGCACTATATTCTCACTTTCCCTCGAGGGCTGGGGGCTTTGAACCCCACTATGCAGCCCAAACACATGCATTTAGGCTAATTACTGTCTCAATATTGCCCATAGTGTGTGATTGTGTGCACCCTGCTAAGGACTGGCATCCTGTCCAGGATGTACCCCAGCCATGTGCCCTGTGATGCCTGGGGTGGGCTCCCGGTGCCCTTGTGACCCTGACCAGGATAAACGGTCAGAAGGTAGACCGTTGTGAGTGTATTCTGCAATGGACAGGCATCTTATCAAGGCTGTTCCCCTGCTTGCTTCCTGGGGTAGGGTCACCTTGAGATACACTCCTTAAGCAGCATGGAATGATTGAATGAAGGAATAGGGGTCTCCGTCATATACCACAGTTTTACTCCAGATGTGCTGGTAAGACATGCAATTTGTACCTTACTGTTGCTGCATCTGTAGTGAATGGCAGTCAGGGGGCACTTTAAGTTTGAGCTGATGCAAAGGATTGAAATCGGGTGTGCTTAATTAGCTCTGGGACAAAGGTCTAGGGGGAGTTTGGGTGAGTGGATTTAGCAGAGTCAGTTGGTAATGGATTATTTCTCTTGGGACAGTTTTTTGTTGGAATAGTAGTTTCCCTAAAATTTCTTAGGAATTTGGATTGATTTTTAAAGGGTTGAGTAGGAACTGGAGGAATTACCTTTGATCTCCATACTGAGAGATTACTGTACACTATCAATTACTGATGTAACCTGAGAAGAAAAAGAAACCAACAGAAAACAGGCAATTACACATAATTCGGTCCACTTTTGAAGACATTTGAACTCTATTTAAATTCTATTGTCATTATTACAATCAACATTTTTGTTCATTTCTTATATAAAAATAAATTGAATTCAATCTCAAATCGTGTGGCTTAATTCATTGTTTCTTTGAGTAACACAATGTGAAAATCAGCGGGTCACACATTCAAAAACTTAACTCTTATTATTTATTTACATAAATGCAACGTTGAATTAATTAAATAATTGATTTCTGTAAGATTTTGAGTATAGCTGTGGCTGTGGCCATGAGCCACCTTGTTAGCATAAAGCCTGAGAAACCTGGGGCCTCCCTGGTGATTTTAACATAAGTTCAGTTAAATGACATTGTAAACTTTTATTTGAAAATGTGGCTTGCATTAATCATATCAATTGATTAATATATAATAGTCCTTTATTGTACATTATTATTTTACAAATGTATGTATTTGGATGAATGACTGGTTGGCTTCTCTCACCTAACTACTGGGGGAAAAGCATAGAGTCGCCTGTGTGGGGCATTAATAAAGACAGATTCTGTGACCCATTGTGAAAATGTTCATAATGAGTGATGCATATTGTATAGCCTTTCGGTATTCTAATACAGATTAGCATTATATAATAATTTGTAACAAACTAGCAAACATAATTCACTTTTACATCCCCAGAAATTGAATAAGTAAAAAAAAAACTACAGTGGACCCTTGACTTACGAACTCAATTCGTTCAAAAGGGCTGGTCGTAACTCAAGTTGGTCGTAAGTCAAAACTATTTTTCCCATAAGAAATAACTGAAATACCTACAGTATAATGCATTCCGAACCTCATAAAGCACCCCTTACCTAACCTTTTTTTAAAAAGGGATTGTATAATGTGCGTAATTTACCAGAAACACTTTTACTAATGTACTCACCAAAAAGTTATAAAATGTGTCTAGCCTACTAGCACTGACCGAAATTACACCCCCAAACGGGCGTATCTGGGCTCAGACTGACGCTTACAGGCGCCTTGTCGGCTTCTCGGCTCTTTGTCTACAGTCGCACAAGCGGATACACGTTTTGGCCTCGACCTGCATTCCGGTCGTAACTCAAGACTTTGGTCGTAAGTCAAAACTAAAATTTTGGTCGGAACCCAAGTTGTTCGTATGTCAGGCCGGTCGTACCTCGAGGGTCCGCTGTATTCCGAGGAAACAATGGAACAAACGAGGTTATACAGATGCTATTATGCTGTACATTTAAAAAAGTCGTGACAAGTTAGACTTTGAGGAAAAGAGATCTTTAAAATATGGTCACACTGGTTTCAAGTAATGGAATTCGGTAGTATTTCTGAGTATTTCGACAGTTTCTAATGTTTATTCAGTTGAAACTATACTTGTATTAACAAGCAACCACGTTTTTCTATCAAACCAAATCATTAGCATTTAGAGGACTAAGGCCTACAATTAAGAACTAAAGACTAAAAAAAAGATTACGAGGTTCTATGAAAATCGTTTCAGTCTTCGGTATTGTGATCTGGGTACTGACATCAAGTAACGTACCGTGTACTCAGGCAGGCACGCGGCTCAATGCGAGTTCGACAAACGCGCGAGCGGCGACGGTGAGTCCACGTGCTGCATCTGGCAACCCGGGACAATTCCCCGCGAGCGCGTCTTAGTGTCACTGCAATTCTCGCGGTACTCCAGCGGTCGGTGGCTCAGCAATAATGGCCGCACTCAAAACGATGCCTGGAACAGGGAACGGTACGAGGAACATACCGGGGCCCGATAGCTGACCAAGAGTAAACTGAAGCATTTGCTCCTTGCCTTCCCTATCCGATTACTGGACGGATGGGTAGGGGCGGCCGGAGACCTAGCAGCATAAGAAACGAGAGAGAGAGTCGGGTTAAGCGGCTGGCAGACCAGGGAAGCCAGTCCACACAGCGAGGAAAGCGAGAGTGAGCAGCCCAGACGGGCAGAGCCGGGCAGGGGGGTGGGTAGATACCGTCAGCGGTCACCGGGGGAGGGGGCTCGAAGACTCCGGTGGAAGACTCCGCATCGCCGCTACTATGAGTGGACCGGGTCAGGACAGCGAGCCAGAGGCGAAGGTGCTTCACATCAAGCGGCTTTACAGGTCAGTCAAGGCCGAGATGCGAGTCGGAACTGGGACGGGGGATGGTCCGCAGACTCTCTTAGCTGCAGAGCCTCCAGTTAGCTTCCGCTGCTAACGCCGGCGAGTGCGCGGCACCGGGGCGACGACAGGGCGTCCGCAGGCATTAACGACGACCAGTCTTACCTGAGCAACCACCCCGCTGGCGCGCACCAGCTAGCCGGCTAGCCTGTTAGCAGCCCAGAGCAAAACCAGCGGCCGTTGTTCTGATGCAGCAAATACGAAACCGGTCACTCATTAGCTTAACAAACTCTATCCTAGTTAGCCGCTTAGCTCACCTGACCCGACCAGCCTAGCCGAATTAGTAATTAACATGTGTGAATCTTCGCACGCTAACTAGCCTGTTAGCTTCCCAAACCGTCCATTGAAAACGAGGGGAGATGATTAGCAGCTAACTCGATATGTCATGACATTTGGAAATAGGCGAATGTGCTTGCTAAGTATATATAACGTCACCAAGGTTCTGCGTGGGAAGCCTGCTCTTTTTTTGAGCATATTAGCAAACTGTAATACCACGTTTCTGATGACTTCAGATTTTCGTCATTGTTCTTTGCCCTGCGAGACGCAGCACCTGTGTTAATGCCGACTAGAACCGCGTCGCCCTGTAATGCACTGGGGGCAAACGAAACGAAGGCTGTATAATGTGATAAATTAACACAGAAGTACCGATCTGGTATCGGTGTTGCTTGAT
>JAODJW010000135.1:16221317-16246413 GCA_026777045.1 Hyperopisus bebe | reverse complement strand
GGGGGCAAACGAAACGAAGGCTGTATAATGTGATAAATTAACACAGAAGTACCGATCTGGTATCGGTGTTGCTTGATGGAAAGAATGGCGTAAAGTAACACGTCCCTAGTGTGTAGAGATGTAATTATGCAAGAGGGATATTAGGTGTGAATTTTGCGGAGGCGTCTAACTTTTCTCTCGATACTAAAGAAAATGACTTTACACATACAACTGCATTTCTATTTCTTAATAATTTTAATATTTGCAACTATTTGTTTGCATTTTATTACCACATTTGGTTACAGGTGGTATCTGTCTTGCGTTAGTTTGTTAAACAAGTCAACTGGAAGTGTTTCTTGATAAAAGTATTGAAGGCTTTTCAGATGGGTCGTCGCATCCTATAGGTAACCGTTCAGGGTCTGAGTGTCCAGTGATTATACTGTTTTTGTGTTTACCTAACAGTTGGTTCTAGTTTCTTAGGTGGCCTGCATTGTTTCTTCCTGTTGCTTATTTATCCTTTTAATGGATGACACATGACCTGCTCCCACCTGTTGTCAGTTTATGTATGTGCTACCATGTCATCTTAGGGCTGTGGTGGAGTCTGTTCACAAGCTGGACGTTATCATTGGCAACAAGTCCTCTTACAGGGAGGTCTTCAAGCCAGAGAATATTAGCCTGCGGAACAAGTAAGCGCTTTGTTTACTATAATGCAAATCCTTTACATTGTTATTTTACAAAGAATACCTACGCTTAATTGGATAGGTCTAGCCTTGGTTGACGTAAACGACGTTGGTGTTGAAATCAGTGGCCGGCCTGAGGTCTTTGAAGCCAATCTTGACCTGTTCCTAACATGAGTATTGGCATGAACAGGCTGCGGGAGCTCTGCGTGAAGCTGATGTTCCTCCACCCAGTGGACTATGGCCGCAAGGCTGAAGAACTGCTGTGGAGAAAGGTCTACTACGAGGTCATCCAGGTCATTAAGACTAACAAGAAGGTATTACTTAATCACTGCCCTTCATACAAGTTCTGCACAGCTGCTGGTGTGTGTGTTGTTCATTGTGTGTTTTAAAGATATATGCCTTACTTTTTCCATTCACTCTTTCACTTGCTCTTTGTTCTACCTTTTTTCCCTTCACTATTCTCTCTACTGCTCATGCATAGTTTAATTCCCCTTTTCTCATTCAGTTCCTCACTGAATTCTTGCTCACTTTCTCGAATTTATCTAGCAGCAGGAATATTGGAATACAATTGGAAAAGGCACCTTTGGGGAACAGCATGATTTTTTTTTTTTTTTAAATGTCACCATTTGGTCCAGGTTGTTCATTCTTGGCTGAGGTGTATTTGTTTTTTTTTTGAGATACTGTTTTCCATTGTGAAGCTAATCTTAAGTGTGTTTGTCTTGGCTGATGCTGTGGTTTTGTGTTTGTCATCGTTAATCTGATGCTGTCCAGCAGCTGTCTTGGGTACATGGTTTGCCGGTCATTGCTTTCAATTGGTTTCATCGCTCCGAAATAATGGACAAATGAAAGAAATATCCATCTTCGGGTGGCATTTAATCTTGCTGCGCCCGCAATGCATTTCTTTGTCACGCTCCCTCCCCAGCACATTCACAGCCGCAGTGCACTGGAGTGCGCATACAGGACACACCTGATTGCTGGGGTGGGCTTCTACCAGCACTTGCTGCTCTACATCCAGTCCCATTATCAGCTGGAGCTGCAGGATTGCATTGACTGGACACACGTCACTGACCCTCTTATAGGTAACTGTAACTCCAAGAAGCTCTGTCACCGTGTTAAATGGTTTTCCTACTGTGAGTAGAAGATCGGCAGGCCTGATAGCTAAAACCATTACATTTCTTTACCAGTGCATAATTCACTGTAGCTGGTGTATGCCATCAGTAGTCGATTGCTCCTGCCTGGGACTTCCAGCCATTGGTTATATTGGTAGTATTTGGTTATAAGATGAAATTGGTTATAAGTTTGATTTAACAGTGTTGGTCAAGGTTGATGCATTCAACTTTTATGAGCAAAGTTCCCCAGTTTTGTAACGACGACAGATTTTTAATGCGCGGACGAGGGCAGTTTTAGGTGATCCTAGAAACGCTGAGTAATGCTCCAGAGTGCCGACACGAGCTGGTGCCCGCCTTGACGTTTGTGGCACCCAAACAGCATCGCCACCTGCCCTGTTTGTCTTAAATGCGGCGCTGACGCGGACATGTTTTCAGGACGGAAGAAGCCGGTGTCGGCCACTGGCAAGGAGATGGAGTGGGCCCAGATGGCCTGCCATCGCTGCCTCGTGTACCTGGGAGACCTGGGTAAGGAGGCACCTGACCACACTGCGTTAGGAGCATTGCGAACTTGCTAGGCAGTATTACGTCAGATCGGCTTCCTGTTTCGGAAACTATCATTTCAATTGTCCTGATTTTGTGCCAGTCATGCGGTGGGGGGCTGGTTTTGGGTTACCTCTAAAATACATGATACATGGATCAGATTTATGTTATGGCTGCCAAGCAATCTGGGAGAAACGTCTAGAAGGAGTCGAGAGACGCAACAGAGCATGCGTGGCGCCTTGCACTGGCGTTGGGAACGGGCACGGAGCAGGCGGCGCCCTGACTGCCGGCTTCTCGCTTGTGATGGGACGTGTCGCCCGTTTTCCTTCCAGCGCGCTACCAGAACGAGCTGGCAGGGGTGGAGGCCGAGAGGCTGGCAGAGCGCTTCTACCACCAGGCCTTGTCCGTGTCACCGCACGTCGGTGAGTGTCTGAGCGCCTGCCTGCCGCACCTGGGGTCACGCCCATCTCGCCCTGCGCGTTTCCTCGTCTCTCCCTGTATAAATGGCCAGCAAACAATGGGCAACCTAGCGTTTGAGATTCTTCTTTTCCCCGTCTCTGAGCTTTGGATGTGCTGTGCTGCAGGAATGCCGTTCAACCAACTCGGCACGCTGGCTGGGAGCAAGTTCTACAACGTGGAAGCAACCTACTACTACCTGCGCTGGTAGGTGACATGCATCATGGGAATGCAGTGTTAGGTCCCTGAAGTTTCTCATGCTCACCACTAGGGGTCAGTATAGACTGTACTACACACTGGAAAAGCAGAATGAATCTTTTTATTGGGGGTCCCGATTAATGATTGTATTTAGTTGCTTACCTGACCCCCCTGACAACTTAAACCAGGAACCGTTGCTTTGTAAATTAATGTTCAGGCTCAGCGTGTATTAATCTAGTATATTTGAAAATTGCTGACTAATGAATGACTCGATGCCTAAATATTTGTAAATTGATAGGTTTAAATAACATTTAGGTTTAGCACTGTAGTTACCTACACTGTTACCTACCTACACAGTTACCTACACAGCAGTCTGTGTTGACGAAGATAAATTTGCGATAAATGTACAGTTAGCGCTGGTTTTTTAGTCTATAAATAATGGAGGAAGAGAGGTTCTGTGTTTAGAACCTGAGTGAGTGTGTGCAACGCATTTGTTCCTGACAGCATACAGTCGGACACACCTTTCGAGGGGGCCTACGGGAACCTGAAGCGTCTGTTTGACAAGGCGGCCAAGATGTACCACCAGGTGAAGAAGCAGGAGCTGAAGAGGCTCTCGCCCACGCGCCAGAGGTGTGTGCGCCTTCCTGATTGGCAGGCGGGTCAGGAGCCAATCACCTGACGTGGTGACGCTCTCACTATTAGCGGGTTATTTTTTAAATTTATTTATTTTTGCATCGTTTTGATGCGGGGGGCGGGAGGGTGATATCTTCAGCTGGATCAGATGACATTCAGTGTCAAAAGACAAGCTGTCAGGTGTCAGATGCATTCATTTAATGAGCATATATCAGTGTGGCTATTTCTGATAAGTGTTTCATAATCATTAGCAAGGCAGCATATACTGTGTATTCATTTGCCTTAATTATCGACCCAGTATGCATTGATTGGCATTTAATTTGTGCTGCTTACATAGATCAGGAACTTCTGAGGAACAGATTGATGGCTGCTGTGTATATATTTGGCTGTAAATGTATAGGTGTTGCCTATATTCCAGATAAAATTATTAGTGTTTTTTTCTTTTTTTGGTCTTTGATGCTTTGATGGAATCTGACAGCTTGTCTCTCCTCACGCCTCAGATCTAAAGACATCAAGCGATTCTTGGTGAGCTTCTTGTACCTGCAGAGCCTGCTGCAGCCCAAGAACAGGTGAGGATGCTGACGACCTGACAGCGTCTGTCATTGTGGCTTCGACTGCCCGGTTTCCAGAAAGAATTTCTCTCCTGTACCTGGAATTCCCAGCATGCAGCTCATTATTATTTTACAGTCATTAAATGAGTCATGATGGATGAATTAGAATAATTGTCTCTTAGCTTCGAGATTTTGTGTGCTGCTTCTGTAATTACAGCTGTGTGACTGTCATATTTCTACAAATGACTTGACCTCCACCCCCGGAGAAGGAGCTGTAATTGACATGGGTCCAACATATTCCCAAATTAAGAAAATGGAGATTTCGGAAAGGTTACTTTAATGATTGCTAATTGAGCTTCATTAAGTCACACCCAGTGGCCTACTTCCTCGCAGCCGAGGCCATACTGAAAACGTGGCGTCGGTCTAAACCGCGTCTGGTTCCCTCACGCGTACAGCCTCCAGGAGACAGAGCTGACGTCCCTGTGCCAATCCGTGCTGGAGGACTTCAACCTAGTGCTCTTCTACCTTCCCGCTGCCTCCCAAAGCAGCACGTCTGCCTGTGAGGAAGAGGAGGAGCACGAAGGCGCCTGCTCCTTCCTTCCCGATGCTCTGGTCTTCAAGATGGCAGTCACCTGCCTCATGGTGGTACACAGCCTTAAGAGGGGAGGTCAGTATGGGGGACGGAGACCGAAAAAGCAGGATGAATGCTCGCATTTCCAAGGCTAGGCTTGACCTACAATAACATGTTTTCCTTGTGCTCGGCATTTCAAATCTGAAAATGCTACCAGTGTTTAAGATTTAATATGTCAAGCTTGTAGGGGAGTTGGGTTTGGGCGGCCATGTGTTTTGGTAGCCTGTGTTACAGGCCCTGTGTTCACGTCTCAGGTTCGAAGCAGTACAGCACGTCTATGGCCTTCACGCTGGCCCTGTTCTCTCACCTGGTGAACCACGTCAACATCCGTCTGCAGGCTGAGCTAGAGGAAGGAGAAGCGGAAGTGCCTCCTCTCCATGCAGATAACGCAGGTACCAGCGAGGCGGCGTGCTGTGAGGGAGCCGATCAGGCGGGCGGCCGCCCCTCCTTTATTTGTGCCAGTAGGTTATTGGTTCAGAGCTCTGTTGTGTTTTTCCCCTAGATGATCCAGAGAGTAGGGAGAACGCTGGCCCGGGGGGTGCCGAGGAAGGGGCCCTGCAGAACGGCACCGAGGGAGAGGATGAGGAAGAGGAGGAGAAGCGACAAGGGGAGACCGAGGAACGTGCGCTGTGCGGACCAAAGAAAGCCGGCGAGGAAAGGCCGGAGGAGGACAAGCAGAAGCACAAGAAGAAGTACTCACGGCTCTCCATGCTGAGGCGACGGCGCTGCACGCGCAAGCAGGACGAGAGCGACCTGAGCGAGGGCTTCGAGAGCGACGAGGAGGACGACGAGGAGCAGGTGGCCCAGCCGGAGGGCCTGGGCGCCGCCGGACGCACTGCCGGCGCCTCCTCGCTGGGGAAGGAGGCCAAGCGGGAACGGCCGGTGGAGGAGGGCAGCTACGAGAGCGCCTCCGAGGAAGAGGGCGGCACGGCGTTCGACGTGGAGACGGACTCGGACATGAACAGCCAGGAGTCCCGTTCTGACCTGGAGGACATGGAGGATTCGGGCAGCCCTCCCCGTGAGCCGTCGCGGCCACAGCCGTCGCCCCGGGAGGAGGGATCCACCCCGCCGGCTGTCAACGGACCCCTGCTTCCCAACGACCCCAGTATCACCAGTAACTTGCAGGCCATGTCCTCCCAGCTCTTTCAGGCGAAGCGCTGCTTCCGCTTGGCTCCCACCTTCAGCAACATGCTGCTGCATCCCAACGCTGCTGCCGTCCCGCCGCCCGAGTCGTCTTCCTCTCAGGACCCAGCCGTGCCACAAGGGGGCGCCCTCCACTCTGCCAGCCCCAGCACGGCCAACGGAACGAATGACAATGGCAAGCCACCCTACAGTGTCTTTACCTAAACATATTCCCATTGCACTGAGTAACACCTGTGTGTGTAGTGTAATTCTAACCCGTTTTATCACATTAAGATCTGGTTAAATTGGATGTGAAGCTTTGTTTTCAGGTAACAGTAGACTGCCTTGCTAGCTAGAAAAAAGAGGATGTGTGCTAAAAATCCTTAGCTGATTGTACAACCGGTTCCCAATTTGCACTCAAACGCGTATTTCACCTTTTTAATTTTTTATTTAAAATTGGCCTAACTGTGATTTGTTTGGGCTTACGGAATGTAATTTGAAGATAAAATGGAGACATGGTGTTGCTTTACAATTACATGTTGTGTCACACATAGTTAATACTGATTACTTGTTTTCTTCCTGCATCCCTGTTTGGTCCAGAAGGTGACTCTGACTCTGAAGGCAGCGAGCACAGTGACCCCTCGTGTCGGAGTGAGAAGACCCTGTCGGAGAAGCTGGAGATCCTGACCAACCAGGGCCTTATTCAGGTGGTCAAGGTTTTTGTGGATTGGCTGAGAACAAACACTGACATCATCGTCATGTGTGCACAGGTAGGGGAGCCATGCCAGTTCCGCCTTCTTTTCCAGAATGAGTTTGGATATAGTTTTGGATCCATCCTCCTGTCTCCCAGCTACTTGTGCGGTACCGGATTGTGCTGGGGGGGTCGACCGGAGCCTTTGCTCGAATGTACGCCCTGCATGTTCCCATGCTTAAAGGTCTCAAGGCGGTAAAACACTTGACTAAATATTGCTGAACAGTAGTAAATCACATTGATGAATTTAATAAGCTGGGATATCCTTTGTAATGCAGTGCCGCTTCCTTTGAAGTTCAGATCGTCCCTCAAACAATGCGACCTTGTACGCGGCAGAGACCTGCTAGGCATTCGGTGCATGGGTTAGAAAGGACTGATGTGAAATCTTACACCGCTGCCCTGTTCTCTGTTATAGAGTTCCCAGAGCTTGTGGAACAGGCTCTCTGTACTTCTTAACTTACTTCCCGACGGGAGCAAGATGCTGGAGGCAGGTAAGAGAGAGAGAGCGTGTTCCTATGTATCTGGGGGGGGGGGGTTCATGGTTTCTGCCGAGTTTTCTGTGCTGCTCAGTGCAGCCTGTGACCTGCTTCTCCTGCACTGTTTGTACTGCTTTATTGGGTCAGTTCGACACCTCGTGAAACAACATGTAGACCATTTGACGTTTTAACTGGATCAAATGGATTTTAGTTGGAATTGGTCTTGCTGTCATTTCCTCGGGAGAAGTTTGAGAGACACCCAGTACTGCAGGAAGTGCAGCGTTAAGGATTCATTATGGATTCCACTCATGGAATTATCGCCCCCTAAGATTAAGTCAGTGTTCTTAGTTTGTCTGTAGGAAGGATTCAGGTGGATGAGGGGACTTGTATCATTTATTTGAGTGTATTACTAAAGCCATTGTGCCAAGACATAAGTGGCGTCTTGATTGGTACATTTCCTTCTCTCTGTAGAGAGAGTCTGGGTAATATGACCTTTGCGAATTTTGGCCATTAGTGGCACTGTGGTCCCCCATGCCCCGGTTTAGCTTGGGTGGTGGGGGGGGTGGTTAAGGATGATAGCTAAATGCATAGGGTTTGACCTCCTCTCTTCTGGGTACCAGAGCTGGGTTTTGATGGATCAGGATGAAGGATTATGGGTGCAGGTTTCCCCCGCTATCCGAAAGCAGAGCTTTTCTGTGAAGCCTTTTATAAGCTGAAATGGCACGAAACAAAGAAGCAATATTTCCCTAAATTAGAGCATTTCCAGGCCGAAAAAACAACCTACCAAACACCACATAAAACCTAATTTAACACTAACATGTAGTAAAAGCAGGAATGATATGATCAATATACAGCCTAGTGGAAATAATGTATGTACAGTATAGCTTCACATACCAGAATCAATACAGTCATGCATCACTTAAAGGGGTCCATTCTGAGAAATGCATCTTTAGGCGATTTTGCCGTTGTAATTACCTAATCGAATGTACTTACACAAGCCTAGATGGCATAGCCTACTTAATAGCTAGGCTATATTGTCTAGCCTAAATAACGATAAAACTTGCAGTAAATACATGAACTAGTAACATAGTTGTTTATTGTCATTGTCAAGTATTATGTATTGCACATAGTGTGCACTATACTTTAACTGGCCTTTGAGTATGTTTTACACCGACACACCACAAACACATGAGTAATGTATAACGCTGCAACATCGCTAGACGAAAGTTCCATTCAGTTCTGTTACAATCTTATGGGTCTCATATGTGGTCAGTCATAGACCGAAACGTCATTTTTGCGATGCATGATTATATATCTATAATTGGCTCACTGATAAATGCTAAATGTTACTTCTTGCTTTTTCCACTTCGGATTTCTTTCGGTTACCGGAAATAGGTGCTAATATAGAGCTTTCGTAAAAAGTGCCACAAAGCAGATGCTTGTAAAGTGAAGGATACCTGTAAATGAACAAGGGATGACTGGCACGTCTCTTCTGCGTGCCTCAGCCGGGTTCGGATGGGTCAGGGTTAAGGAAGACGGGTGAATGAAAAGGGGCTGACTGGTACCTCTGCCATGTGCGACAGAGCTGGGTTTGGATCCAGAGGTGACGGCGCTGCTGAGCGAATGTGAGCGTCCCAGCCTGACGCAGACCCTGCTTCTGCCCGAGGACCTGGCCCTGCACAGCCTGCCTACCCTCAACGCATCCCACCGTCACCTGGACTTCACCCGCCAGAGACCCTCCCTCGGCCCACTGGAGGAGGTGCTGTACATTACTGTTCAGTAGGCAGGCCGCTCCCCCCTGCCCCCCCCTTACGCTCCTTTTCACATTTGTGGTACATGGGTAGAAAAAAACTGTAGTAACACAAAGCGCTCTTAGTCCTGGTATTTGTGTGAACCGTACTTTTAAAGCCTTAAGGTTTGTTAAGCCTGTGTGGACAGTTTCATGCAAAACTACCGCTCAAGAAGTGCTTAAGTGGCTTTACTGTTTATATAAGTGACCTTTGTGATGCTGAAGGAATTTTACCCTTCGGGGAATAGTTGGATACCTCTGGTTCCAGAAATAACGGGACTGAATTGGTGCTTTTTTTCATCTGAAAGCTATTTATTCATAATAATTACTGTATCGCTCAGTAGAATCCAGTATTTATCAGATGTAGAAAGCTTAAATTTTAAGACACCTCAGTGTATCTTGTTTAAATCATTGTTGTTCAATGACCTCCAGAGATGCAGTTTTCTTAAAATTACAGTATGCATGTATTACAGTACACTATATGTAAGACTAAGAATGGCTGTTCTTTGTAATAAAAATTTGAGGTTTGCAATGGCTTTATTTAGTTTGTCTACCCAGCTCCTCTTTTCATTGAGTTTTTCTTTGTTCCCCTTCTCTCCGTCCCTTTCTTCTTGGCTCGCAGTGTGTGGTGAGACTGTGCTGCATCCGCAGTTTTGGCCACTTCCTCACTAATCTCCAGGGCAACGTGCTGCAGTACAACCCAGAGGCGGGCATCTTCACTAGCATCAGCCAATCGGAGCAGGAGAACCTAGTCCAGCAGGCCAAGGCCCAGTTCCGTATGGTCAGTGACTGACAGCGGGGGGCGGGAGCAATGAGCGGCTTGAGGGTCTGCTTTGCTATTGGTGCATGAAGAGGGCAGCACTTCCATTTACTGACAATTACCCATCATTCACCATTTTCAGCTGCTTGATAGGGGGCACAAGGCGTAAAATGCATACTGGAAAGCTCGATCATTTGATCCAGATTATCCATTTTCTGCAAGGGTATTCATTTTTATATTGTTTTATTTTAATCCTGAACCAAGGGCCAGTATTTTAAATTGGTTAAAAGTGGATATTCCATGTATGCAGGAAAGCAAATTAGCTCAGGGAAATAGCAGATGTCAATAAGTAACCAAGTGAAATTGGTCCACATTTTTTGCCTTAAATTTAATTTCAGCTTTGAGTGCCTAACAGTTAATGTTAGAGAATTGTTGAGTGTTACATTGTAGTGACTATTTAATATGCAGTGAATTTGCTAACTCAGGTAACAGTGTTGTTACTGGCAGTAGCCTGAACCTGTGGTCGGGTTTCTTGCCTGATACTGTCAAATTTTTAAGACTCCCTTTTCCACAGAAACATGATGAGATTATAGTACCCTGACATAAGTCATCAGCCTGCAATTTCCCTCCCATTGCAGCAATTTTCAGTTAAGATTAAATGTGTTTACATGGTATGGAGAGACTGCAGAACCAGTCACCTTTAAAAACAGAGACACTGTACAAACTGTAAACAGCCTTGGATTTGATGTCAGTTCCTGTCCAGTATGTAAAGACAGCCTTCAGTTGTGAGACTTCTGGCAGCGATTGGGTTGCTCTCTCTTTTATTCTGTTGCCTGCTGGCTGTTTGTCACGCAGGAAACCATATCGGCAATCAATTTTTCAGCTCGATGATGCTTCTGTGAGGCCTGAAAGGGAGGGACCGTCTATAGATGAATACTTGGAACAGAAACCCTAAAAGTCATTTAATCGCAATAATTAAGACCTGCTTTGCATTTGGCTGGTGTTTAGCTTGCCGCTCATCACTGTGCACCGTCTCCACTCTGCTCTATGTTTCTGTCTGCATGGATGCTAATAATAACTATGATTTAATGAGTAACACATTGCTCCCTCTGCGCCCCCCCCATGGCAGGCAGAACAGGAGGCTCGTCGCAACCGGCTGATGAGAGACATGGCCCAGCTTCGGCTGCAGGTCGGGTCGCCGCTCACGCTGGATACCGATCGCTGTGTTCCCCTCACTTACAGCCACGTCCACCTTTATACCCTGTGTCACCCCCCCATCAGTAAATGCTTCAATGGGGGCGTTCAGTTTGTATAGACGGTAAATGAGCCTGCTCATCCATCCATAGCAGGGTTCTTCAAACCTGGACCTGGATTCCAAATCCAGGCCGTGCTTTCAGTCCTCCCAGGTAGTTAGTTTAATAATTACTGATTCTGATTGGTCAGAGGCTTCACACCTGACTGACAGGTAAAGGAAGGCTGGAAAACCAGCGGGGCTCGGACCTGCAGGACCGTGATTTGAATAACCCCGATCGTTCGGGTTTTCCCTGAGATTAGGCTCTGAGGTGGTGGGTTCTGGCTGTTTAGTCATCCCTATCCCCCCCCCCCCCCCCACAGCTGGAGGTCTCTCAGCTGGAGGGAAGCCTGCAGCAGCCCAGGGCCCAGTCCTCCATGTCCCCGTACCTGGTGCCTGACACGGCGGTGCTCTGCCAGCACCTGGGCCTGCTGAGGCAGCTGGCCGGCAGCGGCTGCTTCATCATCATCATCCCGCGCACAGGTCAGTCCCGGGCCTGTCCTCTTACGGCCCTGTGTCAGGGTCACTGCCAGGGCAGCATAGTATTGTGCATGTGATGGATTGAAGAGCCAGAAACTGCGGACTTTTGCACCTCTGAGCATGAGGATGTGGGATCTTCAGCCCTTTAAATACTATGGTTCCTCACAGTGGAGTTTTTACACATTGAAGCTCCACAGTTTTCTTAAGCAGACCCGTGTTAGATTGACTTGCTGTGTGTGAACTAAGTTATGGTGACAAACTTCTCGTTTAGCTGGTTGTTCTGCTGAAAGCAGGTTTTGATACAGAGGCTTTTTTGGCTCAGTTTTATGGGGGGTAACTAGCACGATAGTTTGTAGCACTGATGTTCAACAACCAAAAAAATTTTACAATTATCAAAAAAGGAATCGTGTAAAGAAACTTTCTGAGAAACTTGAGATTTTTGTTTTTTGTCCTCTCCTTCCAGTAATTGATGGTCTCGATATCCTGAAGAAGGAGAACTCGGGTGCGAGAGACGGAATCCGCTTCCTGGAGTCGGAATTCCGCAGGGGCAACAGGTGCGTGTCTGTCCTCCCGTCTAATGGAGCCCATTAGCAGGAACCGGATCAGAGCGTGGAAATAAACGGCGCGCTGTGTTTACTGTCATCCATAATGCAGTCTGCAGTCAGTATCGTGCAGGTACCCTTTATGGATACTGCTTTAACATTCAGTGCAATGATTGTGCGTTAATCAAAGTAGTAATATAGATGTCCTTTTAAAAGAAAATGGATAGTAACTGATTAAAAGCAAAACCTTATAGCTTAAGATAGCCTGTGCGTTCTGTACTTAATGTAATGACTCTTAGCTTAGTGCTTTGAGATTGTATAAGCCTGAAGCCGTTATCCACCCATATGTTTGCAGAGCTTTTCCATCTTTGCTTTTATGAAATGTGTAATCAATGCACCCATCTGCTTTCTGCAACTGCTTATCCAGCACGATATACCCAAGCCCCCCCCCCCAGGAAGGTCAGAGCACAGGGCCCACGTGCAACCTGGAAGTACTGCCAGTATAGGGCAGATTAGTGTGTGTCATTCAAACACTGCATGTCTATGGACTATGGGTGCAGATTCTGATTTCTTTAGTTGTATTTAGTTTATATATGTATGTTAAGAACATTGGATATAAGCTGGAATCTCATATGCCTCATAAGCCTGCGCGCTTTCCGTCATTAAGAAATGTTGTTTAATTAAGTGCTATAGTGTCGACCCTTTCGTATGCCAGCTTTCCGTATTGCCCTAACCTCTGTGAGGTGGAAGGAATGACTGTATGTGACTGTATACCTTCTGTGATTTTTTTTTTCTTTCTCTCATTTTGATGCTTCTGCATGTGCCTTATTACTCTGGTAGGTATATCCGCTGCCAGAAAGAGACGGGTAGGAGCTTTGAGAGAGACAAGCTAAAAAAGCAGGACGTCGAAGCCTGGTGAGCTGAGCCCTTCACTGTGTCTATGCAGAATTGTCGGGTTTTATTGTAGCTTTGTGATGGTTCATCTTTCTTTTAATTTTAGGCACTTGTACAAGATGGTGGACAGCTGCCGCCAGCTGACCATTTCCCAGAGCAACGGGGACGAGGACACGTCTGGCATGGTGACGATCCTCACGGGACATTCCGTCGAGGACCTGCCGGATCGTTCCGCGAGTATGAAGGTCGGTGTCGGTGACGTTGCTGTTTGCTGTGCTCATGCTGGATGGTTTTTTTCCCTCAGGTGGTGACTTTTAGCTTAATGTCACAGTTTTTAGAAAATTGAAGTATATTGTGTTCATGTGACTTTGTTCACCAGTGAGATTTACATAGATCCAAACTGTCTGGAGTAGGTGATGTTTACGAACAGGCAGCGTATCCTGGTTTTCCCTTTTGTGTAGATTATGGTGTTTCATTACATTCTGCCTTGATTCCACAAAACATTAGGGCTGTCTGTGCTTTCTACAAAATTTCTAGCTGAATGCTATTATCCTTGATGTGGTCTCACCTGTTAACTCAATATCAGTCATCAGGGACCAAGAGAAGGAAACAAGTTAAAGAGTTTTTAAGACCTGAGACTTGAAGTGTATGTAAGCGAGAAGAATCTGGTGCGTAATAGTAGGTGCCATGCACTCTGGTTCGAGTGTGTCAGGAGCTACTGCACTGTTGGGTTTCTCAAACAGTGTGTATCTGGGATGGTTTAGCGCCAAAAAGAGATCCAGCCATTGCAACACGCTTTGTGGAGCTCATGCCATGTTGATCTGTTCCGAAGGCAATTGTTGGTGGGATGGAACGTATCGAAGGTGCCTTTAGTACATTGACTGTGTGGTTCTAAAAGTTCTCTTAGATATTCCATAGCTGCTGTGCTCCTCCTATTGTAAAACATCTCAACCCCTCCCACCCCCCCCAACCCAGTCTGCTGTCCAGGCAGTGGCAGCGGCAGGCATAGAGCTGAAGAACATTCAGGAGTTCTACCGACAGTGGAAGGAGATTGGCTGAAAGCTCGAGGGGGCAAAGGTCGGCAAGGCGGTCAGCTGATCACTCACTCACTCACTCCCTCTCTCTCCCACTCTTTTGCTCTGTCTGTATCTGCGTCTTTGGGGAAACATAACAAAGGAAAGAGTGGAGAAAGTGTGACGGTAGAGGAACAGAAGGCGCGTGAAATGGGTTTGGGTCGAATAAAGATCAGCAGATCCTTCCCCCCTAACCCAACCCCCCCCAACCAAAGGAAGTGACTTCAATCGTTGGGGAGAGGAAGACAGTTGGGTGGGGGGGGGTGACATCAGAAATGGTGCCTCCAGTACACGTTTTAACCAGGTATATACTGTATATGAATGAATGAAAGTATATACATGACCAGAGGGAAACATGCGCACACGCAACACACACACACACACACACACTCACACCGAAGTATACATATACATAGAAAATTGCTTTTGGTTTTTTATTTCTTTTGTCTTTCTCCTTAAGGTCTTGTTGGGATGTAGAGGAGGCCTTGGTTGAATTTGCATGGCTATTGCCTGGGTTGTAATGGTACCCTGACAATACAACAATCACCGTTTGGTACCCTGGTCTATTGTTAAAAGAACGTAAACAAATGTCCTTCATCTGCTCAGGGTTCATTCAACCCAAAAAACAGCAGCTTAGGGGATGAAACAAAGGGTTCGGTTTGGTGGATGTACACTTCTTTGGGATTGTTTTCTTAAGCGTTTTTTTTTTTTTTTTTCTCATTTTGCTGTGTTCCTTTGTGAACAGTGACTAATGTTTGTGCTGTCTCCGTATGATGAGGACCTGTAAAATGACTGGGTTGCGTGCTGGCGCTCTTTTTTTTTAATTATTTTATTATTTTTTGTATGTTGTATGTTTGCTTTGCCAAGATCTGTTAATGCGGACTGCGGTCTCGTGGTCCCGCTCTCATCCCTGGGTAATGGGTGATGCCCTCAATTTTGAAACTGGGCCAGTCTTGCTCTTCATACAGAACAGATGAGGCAAACCCCCCCAGGTCCTGTGAATGGCTGCAAGGATGGGCCAAGGAAAAGGTGGAACTTGGGCCTCTTTAGACCCACAGTCCCGACAGGTGTGTTGATATGGCTATGTTGGAAATTTTAATGCCCAACCGTGACTCAGCGAACCCCCTCCCCAAATCATTCATCATCACCATAGTTTCTGTTCCATAATGCACTGTGCAGAGGAATCAAATAAGTGTGTGGCCATGCATTAAACAATAAACGTTACATTGAATTTCTTTGCCTTTATTTTATTGATAACACCTAACAGCAGATCCTATGTTGAGTAGGACAAAATTCACCAAAAAATGGAAAGCGGTACCTTTAAAAGGTAGGAACAAGTTTTTCTTGCACGACAGATAAACACTCTGCAGAATGAGAGGTGAAGTTGTGAAGGAATTAGACAAAGTTTTGTCTTCTGTGTTGAAAATCAAGTCACCCCACTTAAGGGTAAATAAACTGCCGCAGACAGACAAAAGCAGTGCTGACTTCACTGTCATGATTACATTTGTTCAGCTTAGCAATTATTCAGTCTGGCCCAAATGGCAGATAATTTTGATCATCACAGAAGTAATGTGTCATGACACTCAGGGTATCAAGGTCTATTGGCAATCATGTGACATAGCCTCCGGCCAATCAGAGTGCCCATGCTCAACCCAGACCACCGTCAAGAGCATCTACAATGGGCACGCAAGTATCAAAACTGGACCTTGGAGCGATCTAAGAAGGTCACCTGGTCTGATGCATCTGTTGCACCCTATGGACAGTCGGACATGTCGATCTTCTGTGGGATGCGTTGGACCAACAAGTATGATGCACGACTACAAAGCTCCATGTTACTGTGTGTCATGAGAAACTATTCCCATGACTATCAGCAAATTTATCTGTCATTTGTGTCGCAGTGACTCTTCTGTTGGTTTTACCACATAGAATAACCTTCATTCACAATTTGCGTCGATAAGTCTTGGCTGCCGAACACCGCCAGCAGGTTGTGGTTTTTCTCCTCGAATCACTCTCAGCAGGTACCACAGCCGACTGATCACTGCACAAGCCTTGCCGTCATGGAGATGTTCTGTCCCAGTCGTCTGACCATAACCTGGCCCTTTTCGAAGTCACTCAGATCTATATCTCGACCAATTTCTTCTGCATTCACTGCGAGTACTGAATGTTACCATCTAACATATCACAGAAGTTGACATGCACCGGTTTTACAAGAGAACATTATTCACTTCACATGGGTTCTGGCTCATTGGTCAATAGAGTGAAATGTTTTTATAATTTGGTGATCAGTGATGACACAGCACACAGTGCACAACAATGAAATGCGTCCTCTGCATTTAACCCATATGTGACACGGGGGGGGCAGTTAACTCAGTGCCCAGGGAGCAGTGCTTGGGGGCTGTGCCTTGTTAACCATTAGGCCACCACTGACCGCAGAGTACACATATTTTTATAATATATACTTTTAAACCGGGGACCAAATCATAGCCTCCATTTTTGTAATGTAGGCTGACCTGTTATCTGAAAACTAACAGTCGGTAAAATTGTCGTTCAGTGACCCAAATCATGCCCGCTATCAGTCTGACCGCCAACGACATGCTCTGTTCTTGTTCTTGTTCCACTGGTTCCTCGGCTCTCTCTCTCTCTCCAATGCTCTGTCTCCTTTTTAAAATATCTTCTTACACCCCGTCCATCTGCGTGTTCTCTGGACGTCTCGTAGTCGTGCCAGTCCTGGGCTTACGCCCAGTTCTCGTGGCACAAAGAAGCGCTCGGTCTCCCGACTGCGCCTCCACTGCCATCTGAAACGGAGATAACAAAACCCAGTCCCAGTTTATTGGAATTCCTCATAAGCCTGCCCTCGTGGCCGAGAGAAACCCCGAAGTGTGAGGGGAAAAAAAGGTCCGACTGCGCAGAGAGCGCCCCCATGAATCACCATTAGGTATTGCATACTTAGTCAAAGAAATAAAACGTAAATATATAAAATCCTCATTTGATCAACAATTCAAACATGAAATAATATTGCAGGTAGGTAAACATTTTAATAAAACTTTTTAATAAAACAATACTTTACTGTGGGCTAACTTTATATGAGATGTCCGTCGTGCATCGTGTTACGGGGGAAAAACGCCCTCTTTTTTATAAATACAGATTAAATGATGCGACAATTGCGCCGCTCGCTTTCGGCCCTCGCCTGATTCCGAACACAGCGTTTCATTCTTGTCCACATCCAATGAAAAGGGGGATGTGATGGAGGAGGGAGGGATATGGCCACTACCGCTAATGTGACCCTAATCCAACAGCGGCACAGCGCGTAGGAACGGGGATCGCATATAGATTTATCATGGGACCGTAGTCTTTCGTTTTTCCTACAAGCAACAAAATCAGGATTTTAAATACATTGTCACCTCAGTCAAGATGTGCTTAAATCACCACGCCGCCAAATAAAGCTGAAAGGTTTGCCTCTTACGCTTGATTTTTTTTTCTTGGCTATTCAGGTTGCCTCGACGGTTTTCTGCACATGTATGTTTAATAAACGCCAGTATTACGGCAATGTATTGTCAAGTAGCTTCAGGAAGTCGTGTTTTCTTGGGAGTATCATGATTTTTTGCATTTTCAGTCACTCCCTTTCTGGGGGGAATAATTGAGCTTGTTTTACACTTGATAATTTATTTGGCTAGAATAAAGACCGTATAAACTATCGTAATATAAAACACGACTTAGTTACAAGGTGCGGGGCAGTTGGCCTTGATTATGATTTGCAGTTTAAATTCCATTGCAGAAATAATTGACGAGAAAACTTACGGGCTTGTGTGTAAGGGAGAGACAGAATGTGTCGAGTGCCGCTTTTTATGATGTTGAAGGAAAAGTGTTATAATCCATCGATCTGCTACGTTGCAATGAATGCATAAAATAATTCAAATCGCATAAATATTTTGGTCTACATAGAAATTACCTGCTGCATGTACCAAGAATTGTAGGAAACTTTTGAAGTCTGTTTTCTGAATTACGGGAAAGTACTACGAGTTTTTGTAGGGGTGGAACCCAGCACATCCCGTGAAACTCATATTAACATTTTTAGGCACCCAGCCAAAGAATCTTTCACAACAATGTATTTAAAAGTTAGAATGGTGTAATTGTTTGCGACAACAAATGTATATAAGCAGAAAGATTTGGATGTTGATCTTTTTAATGCCAATATTTGACAGTGAAAACTGAGGAACGCGCCGTCAATCGCTGAAGTCCCATCAGTAAAACTGTTTTGTAAGAGTGTGAGAGGAGACTGGGCCTCTTAGCTTCCTGTCATTCCAAATCCCCCCTGTGCAATATCCCTCCCAGTCCGCCGGAGCCCACTTTCAGTGTCCTTCTGGCAGGAAACTTAATCCTCGTGCATTGAGGCACAAGGGAAAGCCATGCCTATATATATATATTATATATATAATATACCTTATATATACTATATATGCCAACGCTTCATTCGTAAGTAATTCTTCTGAGGCACTATAATACAAATTTAATATAATACATAAACGTAATATTATATGTTAGATCTGAAAAGTGTAATTTTAAACTGCTTAAGAACATTTAATTACACCTTAAAAAAAGATGTGCAAATTGGCAGTAAGGAAAAAGTCTGAATAAACGTTAATTATATGTATTTTATTTGGAACATTAAGATAATTGCTAACATTAAAAATATCTCCTGTACTTTTGGCTAGTTTTATCATCGTATTAAAAAAGGCAAAATACTATGTCTAGTGTTTGGTCATCTCCATTGCTGTTACGGTATGACAGAGGAAGCTAGGAATGCTGGGAATGTCGCTATGTCGCTATGTATGAACATCCTCATAAAGATATTTTCCTGCAGTATAAAAGATGATGGAGACATAATTTAACAAGCATTCTGTGTCTTACGTCTTTACCTAGTTAACACATTACAGTGATCTATACTGCTGCATTTCTTTGACATAAATGGTGATCTGGTCTTCATCGAAATCTTAAGTAATTGGTAACACCATCCCAAGCAGCCATGACTTAAGCCAAACCCTTCCGGTTCCCGTTGCTGGGTCCTGTACGTTGGCTTGGTGGCTGCATGTTCCTTTCTTATCTACAGAACTGCTTCCACACATTGATGCTTTTAAGAGTGTCTTGTATGGGCTGCTTAAAGTCACGGTACATTTCAGCTGAGCCAAGGTCATGATTTACTGACATGCTGGATGCTGACGTGACCTGATGGACAAAATGTGAAATTCCTTCTATTTGTGCCAATCTGCTGCAGATTTACTTGGATTGCCTATGTTACTGTCACTGAATGGGATCATTTACGAGACATTATAATTAAAAGCACTGTTCAGTGTAGTTTCACTGTCTGGGGGCTCAGCGAGCTAAGCCTCTGTGGCTGTGATCCGAAGGCTGCCGGTTCGAGCCTGGTTCTGGCGGAATAGTCACGTCTGTGGGTCCTTAATTGAGCAAGGCCCTTAACTTAGGTTCTGCTGCAGGTGGCTTCCAAGCCTGCTGTCACCTATATATGTGTCTCTGTGTCATGGGGGGCAGGACGGGGTAAGCAAGAAGAGAATTTCCCCGCAAAGGGTCAATAAAGTGCCATTATTGTTGTTGTTGTTGTTGTTGTTGTTGTTGTTGTTGCTGTTGTTGTTGTTGTTGTTGCTGCTGCTGTTGTTGTTGTTGTTGTTATCTAGTATAAAATGATGCAGAATTTGTCTTATGACTGTAGAATAAAACAGGATTGATATGTCTCAAGAATGGTACTGTTTATGTATATGAAAATGTCCGTGGTGCCCAAGTAAAATAGCACACCAGTGGAAGTTAGCGTGGGCATTACATGCATACTCTGCAAAGTGCATTTTGATAGTAATGCTTCTCCATGGCAAAGACTCATCATTGTGTATGACACAGATGGCCATTGAAAGGAGTCATGTGATCATGAGCGAATCACAAGCGAGGGGAAAATAATGCGGCTCTTAAGGAGGAGAGCGGTCAATACGGAACACTAGAGAAAGGCAGGGACACCGCTAGAGATTTTAGGCCCCATGAAAGCATATCATATTGGGCCCCCAATCCACAACAATCCAATTATCCTTAAATTTTTAGGTGGTTGTAACTCAGAGACACTTAGTGTGGTCTTAACTTACATGCCCTATACAGCACATCTGGAGTAAGGGATGTCAGATTACCTAGTACTCTGTTTTATTTATGTATATAATAATTTCTGTTATCATAAATACAGGAGTTCTATTATTCATTATTCTGAATAATGCAAGAATAGAGCACAATGGATTTCCAAGCAAAGGACATTAAGTGAATGTAGACATAGACTGTGCAAGAAGGTCAGAATAAAAACCAGGGAAATTGATCCCATCCTTAATTGGAACCTGGAGAAGACATTTGAAGCTTTAAGCCTTTAATAACCTTTTAGCTCTACTGCCACCATTACTGTTGGTTACAACTTTTCTTTAAAAGTGTCGTTGTTGCCGGTGAAGGTTATCTTCTGTCCCTGTTTCCTGTTGAGCTCTGGTGAGGAATTGCACACATTCTGAGATGGGTCTATGTGCTGATCATCAGCTACATGCTGGCTAAAATGTCAGAATGGGACCACAAATCTGTGAAATTTTGTTAAAGTCACGGCTTATATATAGCAGTTATAGTTTGGACTTTCTTCTTCTGTTGTTCACTGTTGTGTGGCTGGTCGCTCATACTTCATGTATGTATTCTGCAGAGATCTGAGCTTTAACTTTTTTTTTGTCTTAAGTGGTTACCTAGGAGAGTTTTTATAAGGATATTTTGGACAGGCGAGTCTTTAGCCACCTTAGCTCAGGAGGTCCACCCACGGCTTACTGTTATTGGCTGGGCTGAATCAAAATTAAGTGGTATCATGGCCTCTTCAAATCAGAGCAGTCTTTTCCTATTATCCCCGAGGTGTTCTCACTTCTTGCCCTCCCCTGTCTTTGGCAAGGCCTTGTCTGCTCATTGAGCTATTTTTCTCTCTTCGACAGTGGAAGAGAAATGGAAACAAAAGAAACATATCCATTTACAGGTTCTTTTCAAGTCTGACTTATAAATGTTTAACAGGGCATAGAGATGTGAAGACACTCTGGTGTGAAGATTTTAATGACAGTAAGCAGTGAAATATCTTAAAATGTTTCAAAAATACTCAATACATCTTTTTAATGGAGTTTCGTTACTCCTATTAATTGTTATAGACAAATTAGTGGAGTAAAGCATTGCAATAAAAAGGCTTAATTGTGGTAAGGTTATGAAATTCACATAGTATTAAACAATACAAACAGCACAAAACCAAAGTATACAACAGCTCCCACATATCACTGATGTCAGCTTACTGGTATAAACTAAACCATAATTGCATTTTGTACAGCTGTCTTGTTCAGACTGTATTTACCGAAGAGGAGGTATTTTGTCATTCAAGAGGTTCTCTACGGCTTTACAGATACTGGAGATTTGAAACTTGCATTCTCATCCACAGATCAATTTGACCCACATAAGACCAATGCATAGTCCACTGGACAGTGAAAGACGAGGTTCCAAGTTCCTGAATGGCCGCAGGAGCCAGACAGCAAGCACGAAGTCCTCAGTGACGAGTGCTTTTCACAGTCTCTCGAAGGCTGTTCAAACTCTGGACTGTCAGCATTCCTTGGACTGGTCCACAGGTCACCAGATCTACAAAGTAGCTTCTCTGTGTCTGGGACACCAAGGGCCAAGCAGGTGCAATTAATATATACGTCTCAACTTGAGAATCTAAATTTGAGAGGTCATATTGCAGACTTATATTACAGACCATACGCTTTATCTGTCATAGATGAGGGTTTGCACCAACTGTGCAGCCATGAAAAGATCCGTTGCTATGTGCTGTATATGTGCTATGTGGTGGAAGTGTGTCAGAGTTTATCAGAGGCTCTTGTTAAGTGTGCCGGGGTATGATGAGGAGCTGCTAGCTTAATAAAGCGGGATTTGATTGTATCAAACTAGAGGTGTGAAGTTACATGGCTTCCCACTGAGTCACATCGGCCTAACACAATCCCTTTGTTTTTAATTCTAAGAGGCCCGTCAAATAATCAGACATATACAGTAACTGTGGCCATGGGCCCCACCCATCCATCGAAGAGCCAGATCACCCTGGGGAGGATACCATCCCATTGCAGGGAACACAATATGGGCAATTTAGAGACACTAAGTCAAATTTTTCTGGACTTTGGGAGAAACCTGGAATACTAAGAGAAACCCTGTGCAATCTGCAGGGAATGGCATGCAAGCTCTGGACAGATGAGCTGGGAATCAAAACCCCCAGCACTGGATGTGCTATCCACTGGCACCCCAGATTCTTAAAACTAGTCTACCCAGCACTCTATTCTTACACTGCCTCCTGCGTTGACTTTCTTGATCTGCAGTCCCTTCCACCCTAGAGATACATCTACTTCTGAGTATTTTGTATTTTTTGCTTTGATATTGTGATGGTTTCCAAGATGTTACTTTTGGGACTGTGGTGCTGTCCTCCTAGGATAAACACCATCAGTTCCACAGCAGATACTTGATGTGTCTTCTTGCTCTGTGACGCGTCAGTTCTCGATGTTTATGAAATGATGACGTCTGATTCCCCCAACACCCCCCACCCCCCCCCCGGGAAGATGGCGGAGTGTCCGTCAGACTCGGCCCATTGTCCTATCCAGCCCTCGGCTTACATTCCTGTCCTAAGCACAGCCCGTTCTCATGGCCCGGCGTGTAACAGTCACTCCTCAGCCTACACTTTCCAGAGTGTTCACAAAGCACACATTGTTCACCCCCCTCTGCAGAGAGAAAGCTCACAGCTGTATCACTGCATGAGGGGGGTGGCAAACCTCTCTGTGCTCCTGTCATGGAATGAGACCTGTGTGATCCTTCAGGGAAAAAAATGGAGGGAAATGATTTCATGTCTAGCTGGATTTTAGCTAATAAAAGAACTGTTGTGCCATTTACGGCAATGTATGGTTATTCCTATAGTGCTGAATCTGAATCTATCACAGTTAAAAGGAAAAATAAGTATAATTTCTGGGCTGTAGGTTTATATTAAAACTCCGTCCATCCATCCATACATTTTCTGCCACTTATTGGAGGTTGGGCTCTCTCACACCAGCCTTCTCCTCCAGCTCCACCAGAGGAATACCAAGGTGTTCCCAGGCCAGCCAAGAGATATCATGTCTCCAACATGTCCTGAATCTGGGATCACCTCCCGGTTGGAAATGCCTGGAACACCTCCCCCGGGAGGCATCCAGGACTTATCCTACATAGATGCTTGAACCACTTCCACTGACTCTTTTTCATGCGGAGGAGCAGTGGCTCTACTTTGACCTCCTTCTGAATGTCCAAGCTTCTCACCCTAAGGCTCAGCAATGACACCCTGAGGAGGAAACTCATTTCTGCCGCTTTTATCTGCCATCTCATTCTTTCTCCCTAAAGATTGTGACCATAAGTGAGGATAGGAACGTAGATTGGCTGGCAAATCAAAAACTTTGCCTTCTGGCTCCGATCTCTTTTCCCCAAGACAGAACACTCCCTTCTTCCCTCACTCGTGAACAAGACCTGAAGATACTTAAACTCCTCCACTTGAGGCAGTAACTCCTCCCCTATCAGGAGAGGTCAATCCACCCTTTTCTGTTTGAGAACCATGGCCTCAGACTTGGAGATGCTGATGCTGGCTGCCTCACACTCAGCTGCAAACGTCTCCAGTGCATGCTGCAGGTCGCAGCCCAATGAATCCAACAGGACTACATTATATGCAAAATGCAAAGTTGCGATTCTGAGGCCAGCAAACTGGACCCCTTCCATCCATTGCCTATGCGTAGAAATTCTGTCCACGGTGACAAAGAGCAACCCCGGCAGAGTCCAACACCCACTGGGAACGAGTCTGACTTACTACTGGCAATATGAACCAAACTCTCGCTCTGTTTATACAAGGACCGGATAGCCCACAACAGCAGACCCCATACCCCATACTCGTGAAGCACCCCCCACGGGAGCCCCCCCCCAAGGGTCACAATCATATGCCTTTTCCAAATCCACAAAGCACATGTACACTCTACAGTACCCCCGTATAGACTTTCCCATGGAGGCTGAAGAATGTGATCCCTGAAGTTGGAACACATCCTCCTGTTACTTAAAGATTGGGACCGCCACCCCAGTCTAACTGCCACTCGATCTTCATCCACCCCTTACACCCCCTCCTGCACTTGGTGGGCCTACAGGAGGGTGTACCCATGTAACCCTTTCGGGCTATGCCCAGCTGGGCCCAATGGGTAGCGGTCTGGCCACCAGATGGACACCCACAAGCTCCCTCCCCAGGCCTTAGTCTGCCCATTTACCAAGGGCCGATTTGCCTTAAGGGACCGTACCTGGGGCAATTGGCCCAAACAATATAGCCCCTAGGATCACAAAGGCACACAAAGCCCTTCACCAGGATAAGTTAATGATATATGGGGGATATATTAAAACTGAAAAAACAAATTAAATTATACCCAGTTTTTTTACACATTACTTTAAAAAAAAAAAAAAAAATCCACCTGTAACAGTAATTAAATGCTAAGGATAACTTCTGTGGGAGGTTGCAAATGGAAGACATGCATAGTCAGCAGAAAATAGTGAAAGCCTTCATCAAACCTTCCATCAAACCTTCCATCAAACCTTCCATAAAATACCAAAGAGCAGAGAGGCTGGGACACTCTGACAAAATCACAGAGCACTATGGAGTATATACGATATTGACTGCTTTAGTTGATTCACGCACCAGTCTGAATGTTTGTATTGCTCTGGGCACTTTACTAACAAAGAGAATAACTCCAGTTAATTAATTAATACATTATAATAATTTACCTTTAATTAGGGGGGTCGTGGTGGTGCAGTGGCTAGCACTGTTACCTCACATCTCTGGGACCCGGATTTGAGTCTGTTCCGTTTGTGGAGTTTCCCCATGTCATTGTGGAGTATCCTCTGAGTAGTCCAGTTCCAGCCAAAACACGCTGAATTGGAGTTACCAAGCTGTGAATGGTGTGTGAGTGCGAGTGTGAGTGTGCCCTGTGATGGGTTGGTGCCCCATCCTGGGTTGTTCCCTGCCTTGTGCCCTGCGATGGGTTGGTGCCCCATCC
>JAODJW010000135.1:16196420-16220924 GCA_026777045.1 Hyperopisus bebe | reverse complement strand
GGTGCCCCATCCTGGGTTGTTCCCTGCCTTGTGCCCTGTGATGGGTTGGTGCCCCATCCTGGGTTGTTCCCTGCCTTCCACCCATGGGGTCTAGACCCCTCACAACCCTGAATAGGTTAAGCAGTTTCAGAAGACGGACGTGTTTAATGTTTGTAATTAGATGTGCAGGGACAGTACTTTCCAATTGACCATGTACAGTATCACTTTTTATACATGTCATGAATCACTCTTTTCCAAGCTGCTATCCAACACAAATAGCTGCACACTTAGATGCTTATGACTGCCACTCAGGACACCTTCCTCAGCAATGAATTTACCTTCAATAAATACTTCATAAGTGCTATAGGCGGTACCGACAGTACAGACGTGTAGTACCAGTCATGGTCAGGGAAGCTGGAGGTAGGACCCCACAGGGAGTGTGCTGCCTATTTTTGTGAAGAAGTGCAGCCTTAATATTTAAGTGCTGAGTGGTAAAGCTTTTAATAACCCGTGGTGAAGAAGGGTAAGTTAGGAGCATGCGTGGGCCATGGAACTGGGGGGGGGGGCATCAGTAAGAATGGCATAATGAACAATCATGAAAAAAATCACCTTAAAAAAAACATGAACCAACAAAATTTTATCAATAAAAGCCCATTATTAATTTTGCTCCATCGAAAATTTGTTTTAGGAAATATGCCCCCCCCCACCCCATTTAGATGTATTCTGTGGACCATGGGAACATGGGCTCCATGGGGAGGCCTTGAACATGGGCTATGCTCAGTCGTCTCCTTCGTGTTCTGCCTGCTGCAGGACCTTCTCATTTTGATAGTGGCTAGAGGACCAGCCTCTACTGTAGATGCTATAAAACCCAGAGCTTCTTGTCTTCAGTAGAGCAGCACAGTAAATCTCTTAGAAGATGCCGGATTGCATGGCACCCATTGGGAAGCGAAGGGTAAACTTGCAGCATTCCCCTACGCATTTTTAAGAACGGTTTATGGAATGTGGGCCCCTCATTTCCTGTGTTTACATACAAAAATGTCGTTTACGTCGCCGGCCAGTAGAGACTTGTCTTGGGATGGAGGGCTGGATAAGATTCCGGGAGGTACAAGAAAGTCTAAATATCACGCACGCTCTTCTCCTCGTTTCCCCCGCAGTCCTTCTTGTGCGGTGGCCTGGCCGTCAGGCTTGGGCCAGGGTCCAGTGTGAGTGGCGGGAGATGATGGAAGGGGCCAGACCCCCGCAGCTGGAGTGCCCCATGTGGTGTGTGCTGTGTCAGGGGGGGCAGGCCTGGCTGCAGCAGGTGCGCCGGTGGGCGGCTGAGGTCCTCTGGGTACCGACGGGCTCCGTGACCTTCAGAATCCCCCAGCTCTTCGATATCCACCAGGTTCCGAGGGTGAGTGGCCTTCATAGCGAAGTCAGCAAAAACTGGGGGCGCTATGTGACTCCCTGGGTTATGGTGCTGCGTATGTGAACGGAAGGTCGCTTGTTTAAATCCCCGTGTCAGCAGAGTGATTTAACTGTAGGGCTCCTGAGCAATACTCTTAACGCCCAAATGCTCCAGGGATTGTGTCACCCAGCCTTCTCAAAAACAAATGTCAGTTTCCATAAATGTATTTGCTGAATAAATAAAATGAAACTCAGACAAATGCAGTGTTGCATGACTAATACAAGGTCTGTTTTTCATTCAAATGAGTTTCCCTATCAATATGTCAGTGATTAATTATCTAGTCTTCACAGCATAAATAATATTTTAGAGAGGCAAGTACTATTAAACAGGTATTTAACAGCAAGTTTCTTCTGGTCAGGGACCTTCTGATCGTCAGTAGATACTTTGTAATCCTGCTGGTTTCTGCATTAGAACCTGCTGTCTCACCTGCTGGCGTGTGTTTGCCGGCGTGCATTTCTGCAGGTATACCAAGAGGATGGCATCATATCCGGGTACCGCCACCCCCGCAGCTCGGCGCTGGACTGCGTCCTCAGCAGCTTCCAGATGACCAATGAGACCGTCAACATCTGGACCCATTTCCTAGCCACCTGGTAAGCGGTCGCTTGATGGTCCACGGGCTGCAGACCCCAGTAAGGTTCTCCCTCGCTTACCTTTCGTTGCATATAAAGGTCGTGCATCTCTCATCATGCTTGTCACTCAAGCCCAGCATCAGTCCTAGAAAACAAGAAATTACGTTTTTTTCTTTCTGATTATGTTGTATTTTCCTATACGCAGGCGTGATATTAGTCTGCAACTATGTTCTAGCACCAATGCATTAAACCATCTAGCCATTCTAGGCACTGGTGTGCATCTTTTCAAAGCCTCAAGGAGTCGTCAAGCTTTCCAAGAGTATGCTAGTAGCAGATATTCATAACATACCCATTAAAATATCACAGATGCATCAAGAATTACTTCAGACTGGATAATTACACTTGTTAAGGACTTTATGCTTATTTACCCACTTATTACCAACAAAGAAGCGCTCACATTACATATGTTTACATAGAGCCACTGCTACACTTTGATTCACTGTTGCTCTGACCCTGAATTATGCCGCAATATGTGACGTGTCTCGCCAGCACCCTCCAGTCAGTGTCAGATAAGTGTCAAATATGCATCATTTATTTTCTACTATTAGAGGCACTTAAAGGATGCATGGGAATATGTGCAATCCATTGTCACACAAGAGTCTCAAGTCCAGAGCTCAGTCACTAAGAAGTTTTGCTATACATAGATTTGGAATGATAACGAATCACATCTGTAATATTAACAAAAGTACATTAATCCATAACGCTTTAAAAAAAGCCTTTTCCCTTTTTCTTTTAATCTGCAACCGGCAATTAAACTTCACCGTTGGCCAACCTCCTTCCCTCCCACTGCATAACGCCCACGTGGGCCTCGCAGGGGTGACATCTAGCACATGCCTCTCCTGATCTGTATGCTGCCGGCCACCTGCTTCCTGTCGCCCTACGGAACTGTTGGCTTCTTTCTCCAGGCCTCTCACTCCAGTGTTTCCCAATCCAGTCCTCAGGGACCCACAAACATCCACGTTTTTGCTCCCTCCCAGCTCCCTGGCAGACAGTTCACATTTATGTTCCATCCCTTGAGTGGTGGATTGTGAAACTCTGCTCTAACAGAGTTGGAGAGAGGCACTGTTCAGTGGTGGAGAAAGTGCTCAAACAATTTACCTGAGTAAAAGTACAAATAAACAGGCAAAAATGTACTCTAGTAAAAGTACCTCATTGGCCATCCTACTTAAGTACAAGTACATACTTGTAAATATATTTACAGTATTAAAGTAAAAGTACTTGAACGTGTAGTCCCAATGCAACTGTGTAACATGGTATTAAGTATGTCAACTGTACATATATTTTGTTAAATACAAAAATTCAGGCATGAAAGTGTATTTTCCAATCTAAACATTTAAATCATGAAATGCTAGTTTATAAGAGTTTCAGAAAGATAAACTAGCTAATATGATTAATGCCATGTGGTTCAGCAATAGTTCTAGTACTGACACATGTGTACAAATATCTACCAATATGATATATATCGTTATTAGGATATGAGAATTTGGTCATATTGCAAAGCCTTATATGGCAATAGGATGCAAATGTTAACGCTTTTCTCATGACATTATCCACATGCTATTCACAATTTACCAATGTTAGCCTGATCACAAACATCCGAGGATCTCACCTCCTGCCCTTTCCAGAGTCACAAAATACAACAGCCAAAGGTTTCATTTTGGTTTCATGTCAAGATCTGACAGGATTCAAAACCTCTGACACGGGCTTTACTTTGGCAAAACAAGTCCCAAAATTTCTGTATTTTCTGTCCCATTACTACCTTTCCTTGTCATCATCTGATTAAAAAAAAAAACAAAAACAACGTGATTGTAAAATGTAACACAACACTAAGTAGTAATGTAGCATAGTACAAGGTATTAGTGCTATACAAAAGATCATGGTTTTTAATTTTTAATTTATACTTATTTTACAATTTCCCAATGGCACAGCAGAGTTATTTAAATGTAAAGGTCTGTTTATTGGGGGGTATGTATGAATCCATATTAAACATTTGGAGTCCCTATGCCCCTGTTAGTATTAATGGTCCATTTGGTCAGTGTGATTCATAGGATTATACTAGACGCAGATGCCCTGCAATCCTGTTTCCCCTTAACTTCACTGCCTCGCTCTCTCATGATGACAGCGGCCCCATTCCCCCGCAGCGAGCGGATCCGTCGAACGCCCCCCTCTCTCACGAGCGCGGCGGCCCGCCCCCCCTCTCTCCCTTGACAGGTACTTCCTGTGGCGCTTCAGCGTGCTCTGCGGCTCTCTGGACTTCCTGTCGGAGAGCTACACCTGGCCCCTGCTGGTCTACATGCTGCTGATCTGCCTGTATCCCTTCACCTCCAGCTGTGCCCACACCTTCAGCACCATGTCGCCCGAGTCGCGTCACATCTGCTACTTCTTTGACTACGGCGCCATCAGCCTCTACAGCCTGGGTATAGCCGGCCCCCCGCCAAGACCCACTGTGCTGCCCCTTAGCACCTCCCTTAGTGCCTCCCTTAGCACCTCCCTTAGCACCTCCCTTAGTGCCTCCCTTAGCACCTCCCTTAACACCTCCCTTAGTGCCTCCCTTAGTGCCTCCCTTAGCACCTCCCTTAACACCTCCCTTAGCGCCTCCCTTAGCGCCTCCCTTAGCACCTCCCTTAGCACCTCCCTTACCACCTCCCTTAGCGCCTCCCTTAGCACCTCCCTTAGCGCCTCCCTTAGCACCTCCCTTAGCGCCTCCCTTAGCACCTTAGTCTAAATCCCATCCCTGCTCTTCAAATTTAGGGGTTTGAATCTCACACCCACTCGGTGTATTTGCGCGGTCTCTCACTGTCATGTGCCTTTCCTCCCACGGTCTGTTTGATGAACTGGCAACTTTAAATTGCCTGATGCCTGTATACCCTGCAATGGACTGGCATTCCATCCAGGTTGTCGTCTGCTTTGTGCTGGATAGGTTAAGCTCCAACGTCCTCCTGTGACCCAAAACCGGATAAGGTCGGTGGATGGACTCAAAGGGAATGAATATTTTAACTGGAGGTGTTTTGCTTGGCTTTCTGCTTACAGGTTGTGCCATTACTTATGGATCTTATGTGATGCCCGATTGCTGGGTGAACACCTGGCTGCACGAGTACTTTGTAGCTTTGGCTGTTGGGAACACACTGGTGTGCACTGGACTGTCCTGCTATTCCAGGTAAGAGGCAGAACACACAGTGTCCCAGCTGGGCATAATCTGTGCTCGTGGGTTAATTAGCTAACGACTGTGTGCTGTGCATGTGCTTGTCTAACGAATCATCCGCATTTACAGCAACAAATATCGGGTATCATTGCATGACCTCTTTGTGTTCTCTACTTAAAAGTGTTTACATTTTAATGATTAATGGCTGATGACATCTGCCTATAGCAACAACAGCAATTATTATTAAAAGCATTCTTTTGTGATGTGTGTAGTATAGAAGAATCACAAATACTGCATATAATTAGTAAAGTGCACATAACCTTAAGAGTGTCTTTCACATTATTATCAACGCTAAATCTTTTTATAGGTTCCTTGAGATAGAGTTTCCCCGCAAGAGTAAGATCTTGAGAACGGCAGCTTTTGTTTATCCCTTTATCTTCGACAATATCCCCCTCTTCCACAGAGTGAGTAGATTCCCCCTGGGTAGGAGTGATTAATGCCTGGAAGCTCTTCACTGCAGAACTGTACCTGAGTGTCACAGCATGTGCTCTCATCTCCATAGCTGCTGCTGTGCTGTGGAGATAGCTTTAGCCACAACGAAGCCTCGTCCAGCCACTGTTACCACCTGATCTTCGCCTTCCTCACCTGCTTCCTGTTCACATCACACCTCCCCGAGAGACTGGCCCCAGGACGTTTCGATTTCATCGGTGCGTCTCTTCATCCTTTGCCTTCTGTCTTTCCGCTTCAATGTCCTTTTCAAACCCTATTTTGTAACGTTGAGCCAAGTCTTTGTTTCCTCCCTTAATCATATTACTTGTTTAAATATGAATTATAAACAGCAGGGCTGCCCAATTTTGCTCCTGCAGATCGACCAGCATACAGAGCTTAGTTACAGCCCTAATTTAACACACCTGATACAAATAATCAGGCTTCAGCATAGCTTTCATCCCGATACTAAAAGGCTAGATTATCTGTAACATCTATTATTCTTTTGGTTTTATTCCACTCCATTACCCATCGTGTTCCTCTCCAATCTCTCCAATCCAGGCCACAGTCACCAGCTCTTCCATATCTGTGCTGTGGTAGGCACATACTTCCAGATGGAGGCACTGTTGGCAGATATGACGTCACGTAGCGCCTGGCTGATGGTCAACACCGCTGTTCCGTCGCTCCTGGGCACTATAGGGGCCATGGTCCTGGGCGTCCTGCTCAACCTTGGGATCATCGGCGCGTTCAGCGCCGCTCTGCTCAGAGTGCCGGGTCGCAGGCCCGCTAGTCACGCTATCGCCGCCCAAGGCAGCCCTGAGCTCAAGGAATAACGAAGGTGCTCATGTCACGTGTTAATCACATGCTCAGTAGTGTGTTTGACATGCTCGTGTAAACACCTCACTCAACCTCTGACGGTGACCTTCAGAGACCTCTGGAATTGAAACTCCTCTGTTAGCCTCAATGCCCTGTGCAGTTAGCTCTGGGTGATTTTTAAACAGTAGCATGCTAAAACTTTTATTTAGGTTTTATTGTGCACTAAGTTGAAGATCCAGCTGTAATCAAAATGGTCACCCCGGAGTCCTGACATGCAGGTAATTTAGGAAGTATTTTAATTGTTTAACACTTGTTAAGGCCAAATTATTTTCTGAGATGTATATGAAGTCAGAGATGGACCTGAAGTCACAAACCACAAAATATCTGGCAAAGCTAAAATCATGGTATGACCCAATTATGCAAAAATCGGTTTAATTATACTTAGGATTTATTAATTGTTGTACTCCTGTTACATTTGTTTATTTCTTAGGCCTCTACTAATCAAACTATGAAAGAGATCTGTCAGTAAAATGATTTTTAATGTATAAATCTCAGCCATACCCAGGATTTCCCTCAGCACTAACTGTGCACGATAACAATGTTTAACATTCTGTGTATTTAGTTCAGTAACTTCTCAGTTATTCCCTAAAGTTCACTAACGTTAACTAAGGTTTCTTTTTTTTTAACTTAGTAAATATATATATTTTTGAAAAGGTGCTTTCATTGCTGACATTATGTCAATGGTGGATCAAAAGTACATTTTTAGTTCTCATTCCAGAGCAACTGGAGAAATAACTACCAAAGAGTGCCGATTAGTGTGTTTACAGACAAGTGCCAATCTGTAAGTTAAAAAGGACCACATCTTAATGGCTTTGCAAACTGTAAAACTGGAGATATTTAGTTTTATCCCATTCGTTCGGAGCCTTTTTAGCATTCTTAAATTTTAACAAACCAATTTATAAGAACAAAATGATAATTCTGCACTAAAATAATGGAACAGCAAGATGAGTTAGTTAGTGTGTATGGACACCTTACAAGAACATGTAATTAGAAATATATAAGCATAGATCTAAGGTTTTCAGAAACACATTTTGCACACTGAAAACAAATAAAAGATGCATTGTTAAAATGTGTTGAATAGGTAACTAAACTTTCTAGAATAGTCCTTATGTCCACAGGTAGAGTATGCAGTTGTGTTTTCATAATGTAATGAGAAATATTGTGTTAAGTGCAGTTATGTCTCTCAGACACGTGAAATTTGGCCGATTTCCTTCCTGACATTTGGTTTGGTTTGAATTATGTGTAAGTGCCTTCGTCAAAAATGCCTTGCCCACTTTTTTGAAGCATATTTTCCCCTGAGTTTTAGTCATGTGGAGTAGTGAGCTATCAAAAAGATTAATGGATCAGGAAGGTAGGGTAAGTGACATCATGGTTAGTGGGAGAGATGTGTAGTGCACTTGAGGAAAGTCCTGAGTTTTACGTGGGACTTAAATGGAGATCATGCAGCAGATTTTACAAAATAAAGCAAAGCTTTACCGTATGAGAAATGCGAGATGGTCAGTGAGAGTCATGTTCTGGAAAGAAGGATGGCTGCAATTATTTCTTTATTTATTACGTTCAGAAAAAAAGCAATGTTAAGCTACAACTGTTACCACTTCCTTCTGTTTCCTTGAACAGAGTCGACATTATTCGCTGTAGTTTTTAAGTCTTAAATTCACTAACCAGTGGATTATCCATAGTGTGTGATTGAGACAGGAACCAACACACGCTAACGCTTAACTGGTCCAAATGACAGTTACCTCAACCTGATTGCCTATTTCATGTTTCTAGCTGGTCGCATCTCCTTACCTTGCCGATAAAACTATGCAGATCAGTTTTCTGACTGCATGTAAAACTGTGTGAAACCCAACCCCCTATAGGACATTTCATGGGGCTCCTACAGCCTCATAACTAGCAATCTAAAAGGACAACGGCTGCTTGGAAGTCCTATGAATCCCAAAAACACTGAGCATGATGAAAGTGCTCATTATTGCACATTGTTAAGAATTTTAGAATTTAATACTAATAGCCTTGTGATACTTATCTATAATCGGTGTGAAACCCCTTTTCAACAGTATCTGTTGATTTATGTGACTATTTCGAAGTCGGACATGGCATATTTGTGAAAACAGTCGGAAATAAACCTTCCATTGCCTGGATGTGGTTGCTTTCACGTTACATTAGCGATAATAAGCTACAGGACTACGATTCCATATCCAGCCGACTGAGGTCATCAGCAAACAGTGCGGACCTGCACAGTAAATTCAGCGGTCTATTTGAGCTTATACAGACTCCCAAAGGGCTGATTTAAGCCTGTTGGTTTTGCTGTGTACAGGATCTAGTGTGTTGTTTGAAATTTACATCTACAGAAATTTTGAATGCATCAAACTGAATATTAGAGATTTATAACTTTAGAACTATGTAGAAAAATATTTTTGTTTAGTTAATCGAGGTGCTTTCCACTGGATTTTGAAATGTTTTTTTTTTTTTTATTCCTGCTTAAATTTTAGTTCTTTGTCCTTCAAAAGGGCACAAGATATTTTGAACAACTGTTCACTTTGAATTGTTGAGTTAACTTGTTTACTTGGGAAAATATCTTGTTTAACATTTATATTTACTACATAAAGCAACAAACTTGTACAGTGTTTTTGGAATAAAAATGACTGACTACATTCTTGATGAGAGTTATGGGTCTATCTCTCAATGGAAAATGTTTTTTTTTCTGGTGTGACAGGAATTAAACCATTTTATACTGTTATAAAATTATATACATGAATTTTATAACTATGCTTGCAATTGTTGGAAAAATCTTATTCACAGACTTAATTTTTTTGACAAATTTATGTATTAGACAACTATATATTTTTATATGCCTAATTTAGTAAACATATGTACACAGTTTACACTATTATAAAAAACACAACTTCATAGTTTCCTTTATCCATTCATTAAGTCAAATCTTATCTGGTTAGAGTGATCGTGAATCTAAGCAATTCAAATGATTAAGAGTGGTGACGACTCACAGACACAGCCAGGAAGACTCAGAGACACAGCCAAGAGGACTCACAGACACAGCCAGAAAGACTCACAGACACAGCCAGGAAGACTCACAGACACAGCCAAGAGGACTCACAGACACAGCCAGGAAGACTCACAGGCACAGCCAAGAGGACTCAGAGACACAGCCAAGAGGACTCACAGACACAGCCAAGAGGACTCACAGACACAGCCAGGAATACCCACAGACACAGCCAAGAGGACTCACAGACACAGCCATGAGGACTCACAGACACAGCCAGGAAGACTCACAGACACAGCCAAGAGGACTCACAGACACAGCCAAGAGGACTCAGAGACACAGCCATGAGGACTCACAGACACAGCCAGGAAGACTCACAGACACAGACTCACAGACACAGCCAGGAAGACTCACAGACTCACAGACACAGCCAAGAGGACTCACAGACACAGCCAGGAAGACTCACAGACACAGCCAAGAGGACTCAGAGACACAGCCATGAGGACTCACAGACACAGCCAGGAAGACTCACAGACACAGACTCAGAGACACAGCCAGGAAGACTCACAGACACAGCCAAGAGGACTCAGAGACACAGACTCACAGACACAGCCAGGAGGACTCATAGCAGCCATAAGCAGCGTTTGCTTTGATTGATCTAACAGTAAAGCAGTTTTAATTAAGAATCTTGTTAAAGGGCACAATAGCAAGGTACTTACTAGAATTTGGACTGATAACCTTCTTAACCGCATTTACATTGATTAATGAACACATTCAAATACTGTTCAATTTTTCCTTTTTCTCTCTGTTTCAGAAGAAAATAAGTATTTTACTCCCCCTAGTGGCCACTTAAACAAGAATTTCCAAATCCTGCTCGAGCTCGAGTCTTCATGCTAAGACACATGGTTAGGCCTGCTTAGATCACATAGTAACCTTGATACTGAGAAAGGGTGAAGATTCCTAATTAGGGAAGTGCTTAGAGCTCATAAGAAAATACAGATGCAGGAAGAATCTGGCTGTGACTAAACTTGCTGGGTTGAGATTTGCACACTCTACTACTTTAGCTGATTCTCTGTGCTGTTGCTCCTGTTTGCATTGTTTTTTTAGCCAGTTACATAAATAAACCCAGCTGACATGTCCGCAGTGTGTGTTGGCTCAGTGGTTTGGGCTGTGGCTTCACTCCAGCAGGGTTATGCGTGTGATTTCTGCCCCTGCACACGCAGTGTTTGCACGGTCCTCTCCATATTTGCGCAGGTTATCTCTGGGTACTCCTGTTTCCTTCCACAGTCCAAAAGAACACATTTATTATCATGCCACTGGTAATAACAACAAAAAAATTCAGCTTGCATTTCACGTCATTTCACATGTCATGCCTATTAGACCCACACAGATGTATCCAGGAGAGCTCAGAGAGCTATGTCAGCCACTTATTCCAGTGTCCCTGGAAGCTATGTCAGCCACTGGAGCAGTTGTGGTTAAGGGCCCAGGAGTCCGACAGTGATTTGATTACTGATCCAGCCACTGGATTTGAGCTGGAAACCCACGGCACTCCACCTGCAGAACCGCACACTGCTCCATTAAACATGGGATCACAACAATCCTATAGGTGCACAGCTGTGGGTTTGAAACCCACCCCTTCTCTACAGTTTGTCCATTCTCAGTGTCTTTCTGTCAACTTCAAAGATCCTCCCAAATTTCCAGGTGATATTCAGGTAAACTAGTGACTTTCCAATGTGACAGAAGGCAGGGGTGTAGGAACATCCCTGCCACCCCCCAATATTTATTTCGGCTTCATTCATCCCCCAGTAAACAGACTGTTGTATTTCAATTATTGTGTCTCCCTTAATCTCAAACTGTGAAAGTCAGAACTGGCCAACTAAGGAGAAGACGCATGGAAATGTACACAACTGCAAGAATTTCCTGCAGGCTGGCTTATGCTGCCCAAGCTGTTTTAAGTCTAAATACACATTTTGAAGCGTGGAAAACACAAGTGTGTACAACAGTTTACTTAGAACCTTCCTCCACAAGGTGGTCTTAACAAGTGGAACAGTGACAGAGAGTTGCAGTAATTCCACTGGTAAATCAATAATTAAGCAACTACAGGTATCCCTCATTTAACGTCCAATCGATCCATTCATTTTAACGACCATGACATATAATGAAAATAAGATCAGTGTTTTAATGTAGGACGTAGCGAGCGTCGTTTTTTTTAAATGTGTGGGCAGGCGGTAAGTAGCATTATCAGCCGACAGAGACGCTGTACTGTACATCGCTGCCTGACGTATAATGTGACTGTAGTGTACTGTACTAAATGTTTTCATATTGTGCTTTAGTAATCCAAAATAAAGTTTAAAATAGGGCACTATCTGCAAAGTATCTAAAGTACTTAGCACAATAATTAGGCATCTTACACTACGGCAGGGCAGCGTAGCCTAAATGGGGGAGACCCGTATTTAAAAACTGCTTGTATTGACTTGAACTGGAAGCCCCTGTGTAAGTATGCAGGCTTTTGAGCTGTTTCTCAGAAGGTTCATTAAATGCTTTCTTTTAACATTTAAGACAGCAGCTGCGAGAGATCAAGTCATTTGATTTAAATGGATGCTTCACAGTAAATTTTGGTCTAATTCTATCGCAAAATCAACAGCTACTCTGACATTAGCTATGTTCGAATTCAGGGGCTGCATCATTCAAAGGACCTGGACTATGAAGGTGTAGTCTTTGTAGGCTGTGTTCTTTGAAGGTCAAACAGAAAGCGCAGTCAAAGGGCATGGTCTGGCCTGCAGAAAAATTTCTGTTTGCATCACCAGCTATTCCCGCCCTTACCCTTGAGTTACAAAGCCCTGCTCTTATTGCCTAGGCAGGACAAACTGCCGCGCAATGAATCATGGGATAGACTAGGCTGCAGCCCCTGCTTTTGGACACAACCATTAGAGAGCCAATGAGATGTGTGTGGGGGAAGAGAAAGAGGGGGGTGGTCAGTCCATCTTGGAGGGAGAGTCACATGATCAGGATAACTGGGTTAATTCACTCTACCTGTTCCACATTCCCTTTGCGTATATCTGTTGAACGTGTTGCTACAGTGTTTTTATGCACGAAATGCTGCACAAAGTGTTGTTATCAACTGATATTGCTAACGAGGGTTAACAATTAACCAGGCTAGAACTGAGGCCTGTTTTAGAAAACAGAATTTCTTTCTTAGCCGGATACCTTGTCAGATTTAAGGTAGTCTGGGCTAAGTGTAAGTGAACAAAGATAAAGACCATTTAATTGGGGTGAATTAAATGCAACAAGTTATCCGGCTAAGCAACAAATCCTGCTTTTTGAAACAGGTCACTGAAATAGCTTTCCCACTTGCTCTACTTGAAGGCAGTTACCTCGGCTGTGGCGTCATTCCCAGCTCTGACATCCGACCTCCAGGGTAAATGTAACGCAGCATATAAATCGGCATGTTCTGAATAGCTTACTCCAAAACACCTGCCCCGTCAGGGTTCCTAGAGCTGTATACTGTAGCTCAGGGTTTCTCAACCCAGCCCTTGAAGACCCTAAAATGGTCCACATTTTTGCTCCCTCCCGTCACACAGGAGAACACCAAATACCCAGCTACCTAGTTCAGGTGTTTCGTGAGCTGAGAGACAGTAAAAATATGGACTCACCTGGGGTCCCTGATGACTGGACTGAGAAACACAGGTCTAGTTCAACCCCCCCTGCCCAAATTAAATATGTCTTGCTTGTTTGTTTCCCCGCACAGGATTATCTTGTTACTCCTATTTCCCTTTGAGCCACAACCATCCCAGTTCTGATTCCATCTTTTTTCTTAAAAAGACTTTTGGCCCACGGGCAGTTCCCTGTCTCACATGGTACTTTAGATACCCCTGCTTGAGATGTTTCAATGCAGACAAATCACAGGTGGTTGTGAATGGCCTTCTCAACAATGTGTTAAAAACTGACATGCTTTTAACAAGTGAATTGAATGGCAGATAAACTTTGGAATTTTCTGAGATAACGGGGACTAAAGTGTGTTATAAGGCATGCAGCATTTACTTGGATTCCCTTGTTCCATTGTTAAAATATAAATTTCGGTGTAATTCTGCTGGTTTCTTTTTAGGTGTAAAACTTACGTCTGAATTACTGCTTACAAGGCACGTTAAAGTTTGGGCTCCGGGAACTCAAAACGATATGTTAGCCCAAACATGCTGAAGATTTTCTTATAAATCCTACAAATACAACATCAGTGGAAAAGCCATCAAGTTCTACGTGATTAATTATACAGTAAAATACGAAACATACAGCACAAAGAAAGCGTGCAATTAGAGGGAGAGGGGTGAGCGTTTGCGGCAAGCAGGCGGCATATAGATTTGCATCTCAGTTAGTGGAATAAACAGCTAAATATACGCGATCGAAACGGTCGCGTTGTTAAAATTACAACATATATTATGCACTAATTAATGAGGAACTTAAGAACTGAGTGTAAAAACTACGACTCCAAATATAAATTTGATACCACTCCATATCATCTTTATAAGTAATATTCAACCAGATTGCAAGACAATGGCTCGTTCGAAGAAACCCATTCACGTTCATTTTTTTCATTTTCGTTGTGAAAAGTTATATTTTTGTTGTGCGTATATTAAGTGAATGTCTGTGTAGTGCTATCCTGAAAAATGCCACCGCGAACAAACTGACGCTTATATGACGCATCGCAAACCGCCCTGTAATTGATTTACCTTTAATACAAGTACCGATAGCCGTTTTAAAATAATATGCCCATTTGGAAATGTATGTGGCTGAAATTCTGATTTGCTTTAGTCATAGTAAGATGTCTTCTGGAGTAAAGTTTTTTTTAAGCAATGCACTTAGCAAATCTATACAAAAACTTGTGCTTGCGTTATTTCGAGGCGCTTTGATTATTTCAATTAGGAATAAAGAATCCTGGAAGAATTACACAAGAAGAAATTTCCAGAAGCCTAAGAAATGTGGTGAAGTGGACACGTCTCAAGCAGTTTTCCTGGACGTCATTTTAACATGACCTCAGCCTCTTGGGGGGGTGCCCCCCCCCTGCTCATACTGCCATTTCTGCCATATATACCATGGTGTGTGCCTTGGGGCTGATTGGTAACTTGATAGTATTGTGCTTTTTTCGTTCCACCAAATGCAAGTACCAAATCAACGTCTTTGTTCTGAACCTCCCCACCACTGATCTGCTTTTCTCCATGGGTCTGCTTCTCTGGACAGTTGATGTTAACCTGGATTACAGTTGGTGGCTGGTGTATGTGCATCTCCCTTTTGACAGCTGTAAATGTCTACGCAGGGGTGTCCCTCCTGACTGCCGTGACTGTGGTTTGATATTGGTTCTTAGCTGCTACACTGAGGCCATCTAGACATCGGTCTGTGTCTGGTGAGCCTCACAGCGTCTGGTTGGGTGCAGCCCCCAGTCTTGTCTTTTCCCACTGCTGCTAACATTGGCAATGACCAGCTCTGCCTTCTCAGATTCCCAGAGGGCAGCTTCTGGTTGGGTGTCCACCTCCTCCTGGGGACCTTCCTGGGGTTTCTGCTGCCATATTCAGTCCTGATTGACCCCTATGTACTTCTCCTGTCCTTCCTCTCTAGCCTCCACCTAAGCATGGCCAACCAGACGTGGTCTCAGATGTGCCTGAGGCTTCTTCTCCTGTGCTGAGCTCTGGTGAAGGGGAAGCCCAGGAGATCTGCTCACCTGCTCTGCTTAAACATATGGAAAGCCACACTGTCCATTTACCTCCATAGCCTCAATCCCCCATCTCCTGACTGTAGCACAGTGATAAGAATTATGGATATTTATTTATCTCTAAGTAATATTACATAGATTAAGAAGGGAGGCCAGATAGAGATAAAGGTTTAAGCTCGTAATCAAGGAACAGATTTGAACGTTTGACCCTTCTGTAATTGAGGATAATGTGCACTGGATGTATCTACACTCTGTCTTTACTGATGCCTGCAGGTAATTTGGAAAATGGAATACAAAAGTATTGTTTGCACATTTCAAATTTTAAGAACTAATTTGTTTTACTATGAAACACTGCACCCATGAAAACAAAGCATCTGTATAGGAAGTGAATTATATAAATACGACATAAATTGACCAATGTAGCATCCTAAAAAAGGTGTTTGCAGTTTTCCTGTGATTTATGCATTAATTATATGGCCTGTGGTAACTTTTTAAAATTTTCATGGCTGAAACAAACATGGGGTTCTTCTTTGAGGTCAGTGTTTGTGGGTTAGTAGCAGTGATCGGAATGTTGCTGGTTTGAATCCCACAACCGGCGGAGATGTCATAGTGGAGCCCTTGATCAAGACTTCCAACCCCAGTTGCTCCAGGTTCAGTGGTCGACACTTTGCTGTGAGCACCAGACCTGCTCTGACCTGCATGTGTTTGTGTCTCAGAGAGAGCTGGATGTAATAGTCAGTAAGACCACCCCCCCATGGGAGTGAGTAAAGTAGCATTATTCTCTTCTATTGAAACATCTCTGCCTGGTATAATTGTATAATTGTCTTTCTGTACTTCTAGTATTGCAAAGAGTACTTCTGTCCATCCATCAATGTTCTAACTGCATATCTTGGTCAGGGTCGTCTGGAGTCTATGCCAGGCATGACCAGGCAGTGGGATGGGGTTCACCCTGGGCGGAATATCAGCATAGAGGGTACTTGTGAACAATTACTGTAATTCCTCTGAAAATGGTAGCACTTTGGGGTGAGTTTTAAAAAGGACCATGCGAGAGCCAGGAAGTGCAAAAATGTCAGTGCCTGATGTAACTGCAGTGTAAGGTTAGATATACTCGACCTTGGTTTTGCCGTTTTCTTACGTACTCCGTGCAAAGTCCTGAAGCTTGAGCTGCTTAGATTTTACAACCTGTGGTTTCACAATGTTCACACCTCTTGTGTTGCATCAGATAGGCAACAAACGTTGTGTTCATGTGTTCAGAGCTGCATGTCTTTCATATGGCAAAATCCCAAGGGACTCGATATCATCTGGTATGAAAGGACTGTTTGTGTCAGCAAATTTATTTTTTAACAATATTCTCTTTGCAGGTAAAAGTTAAAACACTTATCTGAAAAGGAGCAAAATATTTGGTGTTGCCCTTAATTTAGTAAACTGTCACTTGGTAAATAGCAGCTACTGTTCTATAAAAACAACTTAAAATATGCTGAATCACTATTCTGTAAGGAATAACTTTAAGGAACACGAATATGTGCATTTGTAAATTCTGTTATTATAAGTGCATTTTTTAAAATCAATAATGTTATTGTCTTAAACTTTAAAGTGAAAAAAATGTAATTTTCCTATTTTTTCAATTCCTGTTTCCATTAACTATAAAGTTTGCGAACACTTCAAATGTTTGAATTGATTAAATCTGACAGCATGTAATGCATGCACACTTTCAGATTTTCAGTCTGATCTTCTGATGATTCTGATGAGTATACAGTCATTTTGAAACAAACAACCAGATATTACCAACAACTACTCATTCCACTGATGCATTAAAATTCTTGTAAACATACAATTAATTAATTCCTTAATAAATTAGTGCCTCATTTGTGCCTCATTTTCTATAGTCAGTTGTAAGGGTGCCCCTTCCAATTAGGGAGTAACCACCAGACTAATCTTCACAGGCATAATAAACGGGACTTATAAAATTTTTATTGCCTCATGATACATTTCTTGCTAGATGTCGTACCATTATTATGTAAGGATATTGGACTTCACAATGGGACTTAGTTCTTTTGGAGATGTATGTATAATTAAAGTAACAATCTTAAGCTTAGGCTGAGAAATGATTAATGGGTACGATTTGTTTTTCAGCCTCATCGGGATGCCATTTTTGCTTGTTAGCAGAGTTCCCTGATATCTCGGGGGGGGGGGGGGGGCCCCATTAATTAACACCCAGTGGGTTTTTGCCTTTCGAGTTTCATTACATACATCCTTACCACTGACCACACAGATCACGCAAGGAGTACTGATACCATCTGTTGTACTCTGGTACTCCCTTTTGATATCTGAGCCAAGGACCAGCTTTTGGGTCAGATTTATGGACCAGCTGTTTCGTGTTCAACTAACCCACACCGCTGACTCATCTCAGATATCATGGCCATAGACTGAATGTAAACACTTTAATCAGCATGAATGGACACACTTAACGGTGTCGAAGTGAGCAGTTTTTGGTTCGCCTCTTCAGCCGCTGCTGTATAAATCCCTCTTCTCATTATTTCATTTGTTTCTGTTGCTACCGACGTTATTATTGCAGTGACCCAGTTTGGTGGGAAACTACAGTCACCACTGAGTGGCAGCACAGTTCATGTTGTCTGTGGTCCTGATGCTGAGACCTGGTTTCACCAGGGCAAAAGATGGCATGTTTGTGCTTTCGGGAACAAAGACCTTCAGAAGATGAAGTAGCTGTATGGATGCAAACGGGATGCTGATGCAAATTTCACATTTTAATTGAATGGGTGAAGAGATGATTGACTACGACTGCAGCCTCAGTCCTCCAGGGCTGTGATTCTTTCCGTCTTTGTCTTTATTCCCCTACATTCTGAAAATATGTATTTTTTGTGAAGTGGTTTTTCCAATCAGTGGTTCTCAGACTGGTCCTCAGAGACCCCTTAAAGGTCCATGTTTCTGCTCCCTCCTGTCTGGCAGGAAGCTGGGAGGGAACAAAAAAGAACCCCGTGTTGAGGTTCTAGATTCTAAACACAGCTCTAAATTGCTTGGCGACATGAGTACCTGACAATGGATGAGCATGCAAACCAGGGTGTCCCCCGACTCATGTCCTGTGCTTCATCAGCAAGCTTCAGGCTTGCTGATATCCTCCATCTGATGAGCTTTTATGGAAAATTGATGCATTATAATTACCCAATAAGACTTGGACATGATTTCCTGAAGATATTAATATTTTTGATAAATCGTGAGCCTCGTATGGCCCCCAGCCTACGATAATGAAAATATTAAATTATTATTCACATTAGAATGCTACATGAATATAGTATTGAGAATACACATCTTACCTTTTGAAAAGTAAAACAGACCCTCTGCATTAAAAAAAAGACAAAAATCATCGTGGTTCTACAATAATTCGTGAAGGTTTATGTCTTTGTGTCTAGTTACAGCTTTTCTCATGAATTGCTCAGTCCATAACTGGCACAACATTATAAATTATTTGGAATATTAGGACTGCAACCTTGTACTGGAGACGACATGGAAGATGGATGAATGGATGAAATATTGGGGTTAAGTTCAAGTAAGTTTTAAGTTTTTCTTTTTGTTTTTTAGTTTGAGATGCAGGAAGGTCTGGCACACATAAGCCTCAGTGCAGTAACTGCTATTGATAAAACCACAGACACGGCTACTGCAGCAAATAGGTAAGCGCGTAAGTGCTGACAATAGTTTGCTGTAAATAATTTTCACATTAGATTTATAATAATGGGGGCAATGTTTTGAATAATTAAGTATATCATTCCTATAATCATGCTTAGAGTAGCATATCAATACTTCGCTTCCATCTAGCTGTGTTTATATGAGAGTATACATATTTTATTTATCGCACTTATATACGAAACTGACAGTTTCATGCAAAATTCATCTGACCATTTTACCGTAATATTTTCATGAGAGATATTTACCTACAACACATTTGTAAAGGACGTAGAGAAAGCATAGCGAGTAATTACATCATGACATGACTTTATAATTACACGTGCCTTTTATAATTACATATGTGTGAGCTGGGGGTGGGGGATAAAGTGGAGCGGGGTGCCAACGGTGACGTTCTATTTGTTTGGACCAGGTGAAATTAAATAATGCCTCTGACACCGGGGACCCCGGAGAGCCCTTGGACCAATCACTGCGGAGTGAGGCTCCGAGCCAGCGATCGCATTACTCAGAATCCATTACAGCTCCCTAGCGTGTGCATGTGAGAGTATGTAAAAGGCGAAGGGAGGGACGGACCTTAGCCGCGTGCCCGCGTCTGAGAGTGCGTGTGCCCGTGACGGAGAGGGAGAGGTCAGTGCTACGTGAGTGATGGAAGATTAAACACTTTTTTCCGTCTGATGGCCATGACGGAGATCAATGTTTGTTGATGCTGCAGTACCCCGAGAGGCTAACATGAAATGGAAAGTGTGACACGTTTATCGATAATGCACTTCGTTGTTTCGAGCGGTCCTTGGAAAGCACGTATTCATGGACAATAAAGAGGGCAGAGCTACAAAGACCGTAGCGTAACCTGGCGCTCAGTCGTCTTTATTCGTGGCAACACTATTTACAAACTTAAAGTTTCAGGATCACATTTTTTTTTTTAAATGACAGATTTTTTAATGTTTATTTTACAAATATTACACATATGGGATTGTCACATTCTCAGATCTGCTTTCTCTGACATTTTACTTTTTGCTTTCCTGCCCTACATATCTCTCCCCCAATGGATGCATTTAGATTCTCCTTTTCACTCATAGCTGTGTCTGACAGTGGGATAAAAGCACTGCCAGTTTTGCTGCGGTTTCTCTGCCGTACTGCTGTATCTCCTTGTCTCTCCCCTTTACCTTTTCTTTGTGATGTACTGACAGGCAGGCAAAATGCAACATCCTCTCCTCTGATTATTCTCTCACAGACTACTTCCACAAATCGAGGCCAAAAAGACTTAGAAAGTCCCTTTTCACAAGCACCTTTGGGTCATAGCGGTACCTTCTAGCCTAATGCTGTCGCTGGCTTGCTAATTGGTTACAGAAAGGAAGTTATTACTTTACACAATGGGAAATGCTGTAAATTCAAAGATCGCCCAAAAATGCTTTAACTAATAATTGAATAAAAAAAAAGCTATTAACTGTTATCAGTGGTGAACCTTTGTGGCTGTATAATGTGAATAAGGCTCATTAGAAATGCCTCAATTCATTTCACCTAAAAAACACCATGCTGTTTAAGTGGCTGAACAAAGAATTATTACTAATGAACCAAAAATAAACGAAACTGATTTGACTAGAAGTTGTTTTTATGACATTTTGCACATCGAGACACTTAAATCATTAAATAACACTGGCCAGTCTGAATAGGCCAACCTGAAACGTGGTGGCCTTTAGCTTAGTTATGAAGTCTTTTCTTAGGTATAAAGCAGCCTCTCCTGCAACAGGCTTATATTTTAAGAGAAGCAGGTTAGAAATACATACATATACAAGGCGACTGTAATGTAAATGATATAGAAGCTAAGCTGGTAAATAAATGGTAACGTTACAGATACATGAGACGCACTGCAGGTGTGGACTATGTACAGCTTTTGTCACATACAGAGATCATTCTCATCAAGTGGATATGACTTTGTAGGTTCAGTAACATGCATTTATGGCACACAAGATTGTAAAACATTCCATTCAAGGGATATCTATTAAAAAAGAGAAGATTATGTACATTTTAGTAAACATCTCCAAATGTCTCAGAGGCAGGGACCACCAGATTCCGTCTCTTTTATCGGTTGCTTGTTCTCAGACTCTGTGCACTGCTCTCGCGCATATATGCGACCTACTGTATATGAATTACAGTGTAGAGTCATACTCTAATTAAAAAATGTTTGACGTAAGTGCACTTTGTGGCCGGTCACTAGATAATATCAGTATCAGAAGGACAAAGAAACTTTGACTGTTTTTGACAGGAAATAACTTCTGTAGAAATAAAGTAGACTGGTGATAAAAAAATGGAAAATTCTGGCTTGTTTCTATAATAATCATCACAATAACTATTTACTGAATATTAAATAATTATAGATATATAACATAACTTCTCAAAACATTTAGGACTCGTTTTAGAAGGGCAAAGCCCTTTTAATGCTTTCAGAAATGACTAAGATCTTAAATATGAATCTATTGGAATAAATATTTTTTGCCAAAATCCTTTGATTTCACATTTTCACCCTACATATTGTATTGTTTCCTCCAGGTACTGTCAGAGGTCCCAGTTCCACCTTAAAAATAAACACGAATCCATACAGTTTGCCCAACCTCACCCACCTAGGGGAATACGTGAGGCTTTCTACTTCTTCAGAGGAACTTGTTCTGTTGAATCGTTCTTGGTTCTCGAGTGTTTTTCCTGGAATAGGGATGGCCAGAGCTGGAGAGGAGATCAGTGATTTTTCTCGCATGATTTTTGCACCAAGCTCACCCCCCGTCACCTAACCCCAGCCCTGCTTTTCCAGGCCCCCTCCTCACACCTCTACTCCAGGATATCCAGATAGACTGGTGGGCTTTTGACCAAAGCTACCAGACGGCTGTGGATGTCCTTGATGAGCATTCTCTGCTGGGGCTCCCTCTGCCAGCAGGCCTGCATGAGGAGGTGCACCTCCTTGGGACACGTTCGAGGTCTCTCCAACTCCCGGCCCTGGGTGATGCACTCTATTGCCTGTGAAGCACCACAGAGAGAAGCATGGCAGGATAACCGAATGTGGGAACTGTGGGTCTGATGCATATGGAGACGCATCCATACATTTAAACAATTGTTTAAAGATTTTTTTTTTACAGTAAATTGACAGTGATGTCATGAAAGTTGACTGATGATGTCATTAATAAGGATGAAGGGAGAAGGGAATGCTTTGCAATGAGCCACAATCTGTATTCGCAAAATGCTGACGGCAGACAGCTCATACATATACCTTTTGCACGGAACAGAAACAAGTATGGAAATAACAACAGGTTGCAGTTCGGCAGAAACTATTTACGCAACAATAACTCCTGTATGCTACAACTTCCATTTAAGTGTGAAAGAAGAAGGACTGAAATTTCGGTATAACATCTAGGGAGGAAAACAAAACGCATGCAAGTTCAAGCCTGTCCCTCACTGTGGTAAGGTGCTTTCTCACCGACGTTCAGGCACCTAGTGCCTTGGCCATCTCGACTTGTGTCGCCATCCCACTGAACAACAGGAACTGTCAATTTTATGCTACGTAAGCACGTAATCTCATACGAATCTACAGCACCACCCTAAAACAATGAAGGATAAACAAGCCAGTTTGTTAATTATTTGTTAATTATTGGGGGAATCAATCTCAATCAAAATGGGACACAGTGTTTTATTTATATTTATACGCCCTGCGATATGTTTATGGTTCATTATTAAATCTGGGCAGCAGATCGATCTTTTGTTTTCCACAGAATAAAAAAATGATGTAACGTATTTCCACTAATAAGTGCTGGCAGGTCTCACCGCTGGGCTGGCACCAGTGATATTAGACAAAAGTGTACTGGTTGTCGGTCAAATTTTCTGAGGCAGAAATATGGAGATGCACGTAAAAAGGTATTCATTAATGCATTAAATGTAATCGAGGTACAAAAACAATTCTGTCTGTTCAGTTTTCACTCTGCTGCTTCTATCTCTCTTCCCCTCAATTTTGCATAATTGATAAGCCTATTCTTGGCTGAGGCGTCCATGTTGTTAGTGTTACGATTACGTGATCACTGACTAGTCAACATCAAGCTTAAATTTGCATTGCAGAGCAGTAAAGTCATCTTTTTGACTAATCAATTAGTCTGTTCAACCAAACTGGGTTGTACAGGAACTGTCTAATGGTTTATACGGAGAAGTTATAGACTGCATACAAGATCATACTGGAACATTAAATCATTGTAAGAACATTAAATAAGAATATGAAGATATATGCAGTCTCGTGTTACAGTGCTTATTTTCACAAAAGGCAGTCCTTAATCTTTTCACATCCAAATCAATAAATCAGTCACTATCCTGGAGTAAAAGGGATGAATCTGATTGGCAAGCATGCCGCCCCCATTGGTGACCTCAGCCTATCACAAAACTTCTCCTAATTGAATAATCTGAAGTGGCTGTCAGCAGTAGACTGTTCGGCATGTAATAGGCTTTCAATCACCACAATGAACGTACAAAAAATAGATATTGACTCAACCTAACGTCTTCCACGCCCTCCAGACTCAGCCAGCGTGTCACAGGCCATCTATCCGTGCCTTCCGTAATTAGGCCTGGATGTCAATCACGAGTCGGGTGGGATTAGGCTAACGAAGTTAAACAAAGTCGACCCGGGGCGAAGATGAGAGCAAATGAGATTAAAATGGAGTGGATGGGAAAGGCAATCTACCTCTACTTGAAAGAAGAGAGGCCACTCTCTCGTAATGGCTTCGCTGTGGTTTTGCTGGAGTCCACTTCTTGGTACCGACTAACGCTAGACTCACCTTTAACGTCAAGGTGGGAATATTCTGGAGTCTTAAGATAGCCGTAACTTAATTACGGATTAGGGCGTTAGCCTCAAGTCTATAAACGCCGCTCACTTCGGACGGCGGTGTCTGTGAAGATGGCACCTAGCTCACCCACCTCGCTGTTGGAGAGCTGGTACCAGGGCTGCTTTCCGTAGGTGAAGATCTCCCAGAGGACCACGCCAAAACTCCAGATGTCGCTCTCCGTGGTGAATTTCCTGTACATGATGCTCTCCGGCGGCATCCAGCGTATGGGCAGCATGGTTCGTCCGCCCACCTGATGGGTATTAATCAGCAGGACTTTACAACAGTCTCATGTGCAGGAGATTTTGCTGCAGCGTCATTCTGACAAATTCAGCTGCACTTGCTCATGCTTTCCTGCTTTTTTTTTGGATATAGGCTCAATAAATAAAGAATAATAATAATAATAATATGTATGGGAAAAATGGGTAAAAGGAGATAGATCCAGGAATTTGTTGTACTGGAGCACATTGCTTGCAGTACCTTCAATTTATAATGGCTTGGTAACAAGACGACTTATCGTGCGTTCCATTTGCCCTCGGAACTCGGATTCCGAGTTTCGGAGCCGGAAGTGACGACACGCGCGCTCCCGTTTCTCGGAGATCCGAGAAATATCTCGGAAAACCCAGAGGATCCCGAGTTCAGAATCCAAGATGGCTGCGCCCTTTATCAACAGAAGGGAAAGTTGTAGTTTTATCCTGTT
>JAODJW010000135.1:16185894-16196320 GCA_026777045.1 Hyperopisus bebe | reverse complement strand
GAAGGGAAAGTTGTAGTTTTATCCTGTTTAAGCACTACTTCTCATTTGTGGCTCATTAAATCGGTCGCACACACTATGTGAACGTGTTGCTATGGAATTTAATACGTGAAGCACCACGCGTAATGTGTTATCTAGTGATATTGGTAACAATGGCTACCAATTAACCGGTCTAGAATTGGATTTCATGATTAGTCGGATTATTTGTCGGATTTTAGGTAGTTCGGGTGAATTGTAAGTGAACGAGGATAAAGGCCATTTAAACTGAGGTACCTTAAATCCGACAAATTGTCCGGCTAAGAAAAAATCTTGCTTTTTCATATGGGTCCATGGTATTGCTACTTCTGTAGGAAATGGAACGCATCCGACTGGGTTTTTCCGAGTTTTAACCGGATGTGATGTAATCTCGGATTCCGAAAATCGGACCCCGAGGCAAATGGAATGCACGATTATTACTGTCAAAGTTTGGGTGTTTCTCTTACCCTGTAGTAATCAGTGCTGTATATGTCTCGGGACATGCCGAAATCCCCAATCTTCACCACCAGACCTTCCCCGACGAGACAGTTTCGTGTAGCTAAGTCCCGGTGGACGAAGTGCAGAGAGGCCAGGTAGACCATGCCTGAGGCGATCTGAGCAGCGATCTGCAGCATCTGCGGCAGGGTGAGCTGCCCAGGGGGGGGTATCTTCACCTCCTCCAGCATCCGGGCGTCTGGTCCATGGCCCCTTCATTAGGGGAGATGGGGAGGAAGTTTGAAGAACTAGCAGCTACTACAGTTCAGTTTTAAGCAATTACTACTCATAATCTCATTGACTAAATGTAAAGAAGCCTGAAAATGTTTAGATAAATTCACAGAATATTGTAAACCTGAGAGTAATTTGTGCTAACAGATAAATCAGTAGTTAATACAAACATATGAGATCCAGTGTCCCATCCACCCTCTTCCAACTGCTTATCTTGGTCAGGGCTGCGAGACAATTAAAGTTATGTGATTTTGAAGTTAATCTACTGTAACATGAAGTCAAACACTAACCAAAATATAAGCTGCAAACAGCCACTGCAGCAGCTTTTGAACAAAGTAAGACTGATGCCCAAGGTTCATTAATCAATGATTTATCTGCTGACGTTGGTTGTGAGATATATTAATGCTAATTAATAATTATCCCATTGCAAATTATAAATATACTCCTTTAGAGCAGAGATGCACATGTTACTTCCTTCACACTCCAACAAGCAAATCACTGTTGACGTGTCTCCATTTGTCCTAATATTGGACTCTCGGTTTGTGTCACCCTCTGTTACATGTAGCATGGGCTCCATGGTTCATGAAGCTGGAGATGGGATCACTATTAGTTTAAAGGGCAGGTGGCAAAGCAGGAGCAGCTGCTGAGGCTGTAGCCATATCCAAACTGTCTGCTGGAAATGTGATTTTTCTCCCACTGCAGCATGCATGTACAGTTTGCGAATATACATCAGTGGGGTCCCCTGCTCCCAATCTGGCTGCACAGACACATGGTGCACAGACTTCATCTGGACAGACTTCCTCCTCTCCTGCTGCCCACCCTGGGGTCCAGGCCCAGGTGCAGAGGGGCCTGTACCCACAGCTCGACCCCTTGTAACACTCCTCAGACCAACTGTACGTTTCTTGTTGGATTTCTTTGGTAACTTTTTTTCCTCTAAGCATAAAACTAGTGTCTAAAAAGCCAAGATGGGCATGTGGAATGTTTGTATTGGGGCACTGTGTCTCCAACTCCAAGAGGTCCACGCATAAATTTTTAAACTGCATTAAATTATTCAGTAAAAAATCACTGTTATCCAGGATGGCCTGTTACAAACTGATACTCGCTGTTTGTTGGATATGTTTATTGTAGTTCTTTTGTTACCTGGTTCAAATAACTTCACATTCCAAGAATTGCGAAGATAAAGTCGGTGGGTCTTTTTTAGGGTTTAGAGAGTTAATAAAGTTGAGTACTGGTGTGATACGTAAATGTCTGGCAGAACCAGAGCAATTCAAGGTGATGGAGAGTGGAGATGGAGGATCGTACCTCAGGAAGCGGTTCAGGTCGCCGTGCCTCATGTACTCGAAGACCATGGCTAGGGGCTCCCCGTCGGTGCAGACGCCGTAGAAACGCACAATGTGCTCGTGCTGCAGCACCGTCAGCAGCTCGGCCTCACGCTGGAAGTCCTGCCGCGTCGACTCGTTGGCGTCCTTCAGGGTCTGCAGGCGAGAGTGAGCCGAGGCGGCGCTAAGCGTTTACTTTACTGGTAGCTATCATTTACTGGTAGCTATCATTTACTGGTAGCTAACTGTCAAACTATGCAATAATAAACAGCTTAGTTAACACTTATAATTAATCTACTAATCAATGTGTAAGGAAGTTGCCATATCTTGTCAGAAAATAACTGAATAATAATAATCGCAATGATTAGCAAGTCAGGATCAAATGGCTGATGCTCTGTTCCCCCATCCGGAGGTGTCGGGACTGTTGGGACTCAATTTGGCGCACTCTGCCCATACCTTAATGGCAACCAGCATCCTATCGCTGTCGGGACTCAGTTTGGCGCACTCTGCCCGTACCTTAATGGCAACCAGCATCCTATCGCTGTCGGGACTCAGTTTGGCGCACTCTGCCCGTACCTTAATGGCAACCAGCATCCTCTCGCTGTCGGGACTCAGTTTGGCGCACTCTGCCAGGTAAACCTTGCCGAAGGCCCCCTCTCCCAGCTCCCACTTCAGCACGATATCCTGCCTCTTAATGTGCTGCACGCCTGCAAAGAACAAGAGCGACATGTCACGGCTTCCGGCTGCAGAACGCAGCTGGCTGCGCAGTACAGAGTCACTGTCGGGAAAAAGTGTTCCAAAATGTAACTACGCTAAATGTTGCCAAAACAAGAGAATTATCTATTTTTGACAAAAAAAATTACGATAAAAAATATAATGCATTCAAAAAGGCCATCATGCCACAAATGTTTTCTGGTAAAGAGTATTTAACAAGATATGGGTTTATGTTATAGGCCGGTGTTTCTCAACCCGGTTATCAGGGCCCCCAACAGTCTATGTTTTTGCTCCCTCAAAGCCGGCAAAAATGTGGACTGTTTGGGAAGGAGCTGGAAGGGAGCAAAAACGTAGACTGTCTGGGGGGGTGTGTGTGCAAGGACTGGGTTGGGAAACGTTGCTGTACGGGGACACAGCTGTCAGAGCTGGAAGCTTTATACTCTATCCAGGGACAAAATGCAATGAAAAAGCTCTTGATTGCGAAACTCCTGCATGAATGTGGAATTTCAATTGCATTTTCTGGATGGAACAGGTTTGCCTGCCAAAAATGAAAGCTAAAATGCAGTGTCAATTTGCTGCAGATGCATTCCCGAAACAGCACAAGTGAGAAACAGAGATGCGACTTTGCGTAACTGCACACCAACGATGCAGACACAGAGCACGATGCATTTGCAGTACATTGACCTAGAAGACAATTTCCATTTACCAATCAATCTCAAGAGCGATTTCATTTTGTAGACCAATAGAAACGCCATAAATGATCCCCCAGTGCCTCCCACTCACACATGTCCTTATCCTTGATAATGCCGCAGAAATACTGGGGATTCTCCACAAAGCTGGACAGTCCGGACTCAAGGGTGCCCTTGTCTGATGTGGGGGTGTTGGTCCCAAAATTCATGAAGCGAAGTGAGACTGCAAGGTCCTCCTCAGTACCTAGGACAGATGCCCCTGTTTGCATTGAGAGTGGCATCGAGAGAAGGTTAGGGTTAAGGGATTATGAAGTGGGTATAGTCATATCATTCGTACAGGACAGCTTTACAGTTGTGTTTACATAGATCTTTAGTTATGGATTAGATACAGCGTAATCTCCCATTTCTTTATGTCAGGGTTAACTGCAAAATGAATGGGAGTCTAAGTAAAATATCCTAAAATATATAAAGTATTCTTGGACTAGCAGGGATGCAGAATGTCTGAATACAGAGGTTTCTGCATTGTCTCACACGCATGCAAAAGCATGTTGTTGTTCAGCGAAGATTGGAAAGATAGTTAGGCAATCAACTGGCTGACAGTTCCAAAGACCAAATTGCTTCTGAAATTCTCAGACCCAGTTAGAGTAATCACAAAACCCCAGAGGGCCAGGTAGGAAAAGGAGCATGCATCAGGTCCATTTAGATGCTTAGGATGATTTCCAAGAGTACTAGAAAAACCTGCATGCATCAGTGTTTTAATAGCCCCATCACCGCCAATGGCACCGAATGATATATACTTTTCATGAGGTAATTATCACTTAGTACACTGTGAAAGTAGCAACTGCACAGAATCTGTCTGTGATGTGCATTTCGTCTGACTCCACTATGCTGCAAAAAGTACATTTTCAGTACGGATCTCCTGTTTCAAAGCCGAAATTCAGGGCTGTCAAAATGATACCCAAGGCTCCTTGCAACAGGTGTGTCGGGAAAACTGTAATTTCTTCTTGTGGGAAGTATAACGGAAAAAAAGGATAATGGAAAACTACGTCAGGAAAGGAGAGAGCTTACTGTGGATGCCGAACTTGGAGTGCTGCCCACATTTATTGATGACCAGGACCATGATGAGCAGGAAGGTGCATGCAAATACAGCCAGACCCACTGCCACTGACACCTGCGGAAGTTACTTTGCTGGGTTATTGTCTTAGGCTTCATCGCAGCCCATGTTACCATCCACACGCAGTTACAGAAACGCCATGGAATCCAGGACTCTCATTCTGGGATCCGATACTCACACCAAAAACTCTGTTCTCCAGATTTTCAGTGACAGCATCATTGGCTTTGCTGCGAGGAGCTGTTAGATACAAGTAAGTTAAATGCACGTAGATCTACTGGATTATTTGTGTTTTGTTTTCTATCCCTCATTTATTTGTCACAAATAGCCTATTTTAGAGCTATAGCACATAAACAAACTGGGCTGAACTCTGAACTAAATCACATCAGATATTTTAAAATGTCCTTCAGAAAAATATTATTATCATTTGCAGGTTCTGACAAACATCCACTGCGGTATTATTCTTGGCAATTTAATTTTAAATGAATAATACAACATGTAGCCTGCATTTGGCTGCATTTAAGACCTTGAGATCTATGCCCCAGAATGTAATTCATCTAGTTGATGTGCTGCTTTTAAAATGCAACATTAATGTTGGTACATTGTGTGCAATATATCAGTACCATACAGTTCTGACAACTGAGCAATTAGCGATTTGCAAAAACATAATTCATAATTCAAGAAACTGCATTCATGGCCTTTCATGCAGGACTTGGAGACATGCAGTAAACTTACTTTTGATATCCCTTTGCACTGACATTCAAGGGAAAAAAAAGAGAAATGTTTTTATGCAACTTCAAAACATGTTACACAGACAGCGCAGGCAGCAGGTTGTTAACTTATGAGGCTTACTGGGGACGATGCCGTCAAGGTCGAGGGGTCCAAAGGGGCTGTCCATGAATATGCCTGTGGCGGTGGCCTGGTCGCTGCCAAGCCCGTTGTCCACGATGAGGGTGTAGTGGCCATTGTTAAGGTGGGTGGGTTTATTGAGGGATAGGCAGCCGTGCTGCACAGATCCATCGTCCCTCTCCACGAAGAGCTGGGTGTACATAAACTCTGACTCGATTAGCTCTGAGCCGTTGTAGAGCCAGCGGATTGTAGGGGCGGGGTTACCATCCACTGAGAAGGGGAAGCACCAGTGATGCTGGGACTCTGCATCCCTCAGCCATCGGATCTTGACTGGGACTAGATGTAGAGACCAATAGAAATTCAAGCTTAATATTCTCATGCTAGGATTGGCTAGGAGTGATCATGTGTTAAATTCAGCATCCAATGGATCTGGCCTGTGAGCTATAGCAAAAAAAAATAAAAAATTTAAGAAAAGGCATTCCAGGACTTTATAAGCACAGAAGCAGAAAGTAATTTGACCATACTGCCAAAAATAAGGCAAAGGATTATGATTAAAAGAGTGTGTTTTTCAAATAGAACTCAAAGCACGATAAGCTGCTGGGTTTTCTCATTATTCTCTATAAATCGATGTGTTCCGTCTTTACAGTAAACCTGTTGACCTGGCATTAATAATAAATCCTGATATTATTAGGGGCTGGGACCACAGATGGCACCTGGGAGCAACGTGGACAGGAGATACAGGAAATGGTCTATGTTAAGTGAAGGAGATTCTGATGCCTGGAGCGCTGGATTGTTCTTACTGCTAATACAATACTCTTATACTCTTAACCCGTGACCCTACTCAAGGAAGTACCCAGGCGTCCAGTGAGTGAGTCATAGAAACACCAGCTCAAGCTGTTCTATGCATAATCCTCACAGAATAACATGATAATTAATCAGTACCAGGATCTTCTGTTCGGGGAGACAAACGTCACAATATAAAATCATGCTTTGAAAACAATAAAATGCCTTTAAAACGATCAGTTTGACTATGCCATCTAATATGATTATTTCATCTAAGTCTTTCTCTGAATGCCTTATCCGGCATGATTTAGACTCTGCTTGCAGTTTTATCAAGTAATAAGTTAATGTAGCTGTGGTTTTCCTATTTATGCGGCATGTGCAAGGGAAAAATGAAGGCATTTCTCCCGGGATTTCAAAGCTGCTAAAGCCTCTGAAGAATGTGTGGTAAACGGGCACCGCAAAACAATCCTGCAGGTCCGCCCTGTAAACACCCTCCTGATCTAATTAAGGAGAGACGGTTAATGAGTGCCTGCCCAGGAGTGGGCCGATATCGACAGATTAGGACGGCCGCGCACTTACTGCCTGCCAATCAGGACCCAGCAATTAGACTTCAGGAGCGCGAGGGTGATGCCCATTAGCAGAACTCCATCCCTTATCTGGATACCCCCCGGCCCCCTAGCCCCCCCGGCCCTTTACTCGCTGGGGCAGACTCTCGACATTTTACACTGCTGGCTTCAGCTATCTGTGTCCCTACAAGCTTCTGGTGAAGTTTGATGACCCTCTCGGCATCCCAGCAATGGCGCGTGTCGCCGGAGAGAAATTTTTCGAAAGAGCCGTAATGGCAAATTACGTAAGATAATGTCTTGGGAGTTTCGCTTACGTGGGGCAGCCTTGTGAGGGACAGGTATGCTGTCCAGAGAGAATTATGGTTGCGCTTGAAAGGACAGGCTCCATAATACTGAAATTATGATGATATACTATATTACTGAAATTTATGGATGGAAAAAGTGTGTACTCGGTACTGATATTCAGCTTCTGATAAATCAGTGGCCTAGCGCGACTTTGTACAAAAACAGTCACACACCACCAGACTTCCTGTTCCAGCATCAGTGGCCTCTCGAGAATCATCAGGAGCCATGACAGTGAGCAGGCTGTGTTATACCACAGTGCTTATACATCGGTCTGTGATATACTGGTCACTCACACTGAATGTCCAGCATCACCACATCCTCTCCTGGACCTGCCCGGTTTTCGGCTTCACAGGTCAGGTTGTACAGATTGTCCATGGAGGAGACGTTAAAGAGACTGATAACCAGCTCCTGTGTGGGTCCCCAGATTCTCTCCTGTAGAAACAGAGCAAGGGAACACCCTCATTACCAGCACTCCCAGTCGGAACACTCATGCCAATGTCCTTAAAATCTGTTTTTTGTCAATAATGCTGTTTAAAAACCATCCATTTTCACAAAAAAACTAAACTGAATAAACCCAGTGAAATGTGAAAAGGTCACGAGAGCCGTTTGAAACAATCAAGATCTTTCCTACTGCGAATCAGAACACTACTTCAGTTAGAGTTATTACCCGTAACGTTGAATGTGAATTTTATCGTTACGTGCAAAGACTGCGCTTGGCACGACATAAGAATGCTTGTTGAGTTTTTCATGTACCTCCAAGGTGTAATAGGACCGCAGACCTTCTGTCTGCCATCTTGCCAAGGGCGTAGGGTCACCTTTCACCTGGCAAAGGAAGGTTAGGTTCCCTCCTTCCCGAACGGTGTTCTGAGAATCAATAACGGTGACCTCAGGCATACCTGTGGAAGAATAAAGTTATCAGGGCCCACTAAGGCCTGACATAAAGAATCTTCACAACATCCTGTAAGCCACACTAATGTAAACATTCAATCGCTTTTCTCAAACTCTGCGAGCTTCACCGTTTGCACACTATCAGACGCAAACAATGCAGGAACAGATTTCCATGTCAGAAAGGAGAATCGGTTCCACCCACTGCAGTTTTCCATCACCATGTTCTCCAACGGCAGGATGCTTCCATTGGAATAGCAGTGCAGCGTCTGGTGCAGGACGTCCGCGATCCCGCCGCGCTGCCACTGCTGAAGCCAGTGAAGGTCACACGAGCAGGACAGCATGTTGTCTTTCAAAATCCTGCGAAAGAGCATAGAAAAGTGACTGGACCACTGCTCTACTCCCACCCTAAATCCTTTCCATTTAAAATAGGACTACTAGGGCAAAGGCCAGTACAGTTACTGTACTGTACAGTGAATACAGTTACTCACAGGGTAAGTAGGGGAAGGGAATGGAACACCTTCCAGCTGATGAACTGCAGAGAGTTGGAAGCCAAGTTGCTGTATGACAAAGATGCAAAATGTACTATAATTTAAGACTTTTCATTGATTGCTATGCAATCCATTATTTACAATGATTTATGGACCGCCTTGTTTGTCCTGTTATTTCACCAACTAACTGAATACAGTTTCATGCTAGATTAAATATTAGTCTTTTATACAGTAGTTTATGGTTGTAAATGGTTTATATGCCGCTATAAATGCTACCATTTTGGTATCGTGAATTCAGTATGATGCATGCAGCCCTTGCTTGCTGTTTGCTAAGTGCACACTAAAAAACAATTACAAGTGGTGCCAGAAACTGCACGAATTAGGTTAATATGCCGAAATGAGGTGTTAAAGGATGCTATCTTTATTCGGATTACTGCAAAACATCACTTATCATACTGTGACCGCAAAGCTTTTTTGAGGCGAGGGGTGTGATCAGACCTAACGAGCCGTTTTCATGCTTGTTCTCAATGGAGGCAAACGCGGATGCAAGATGGCAAGCAGACACACTCCAGCTCCCCGCGGACAGAGTTCCATCACGGTTCTTCCATAATTATACGAGGTGCTGTTTCATTTCTGGGCTTAGCTCCACTGCTTCCATTAGAAGGCAGAGTTAATGTGCCATGATTCATGGCTTTCCTGAGCAAACACCTGAATGTCATTATGCAACACTTTTCATTTCCCTTTCGAATGGGTCATCTTCCAGAAAGTGTGCGCTCCAGTCCAAAGTCAACATATAGCTATCTAGTAAATATGTGATTCTAAGAAATGATGAACAAAACTGTCTATTTTTGTTAGCCACCCAGCTCTCAATAAATCTATCTATCTATAAAAACTAGACAAGTAAACTACAAACAGTTCTGCGCTCTTCCTGGGTCACTGTTGCTACCCAAACAGCTGTATGTTTCGCGGTTCGCATTAAATACAGTAAGAGGAAAAGTCACTCCATAGGTTTCCATGCATAGACTAATTGCTACGCTTCTGAAATGTATCAGTGTTCAGGGCTGAGTCTTGGTAGAGATGACGCACTTTGGCAAACTGCTGAAGCTCTTCAGTAAAAGGACAATAAATCTAAATGTCAGGGTCTTCTGAGGCCCACTTCTGTGAAGGATGTGTGGCTTTGATTCTTGGATTACTTTATTTTATGTCATAGTACTCAAAGTAGTATTATGTCACACACTCAAACCCTGAAGATAGCTAAGTTTTATACATGTCACTGAAAGGGGCTACAAGCGAAAAAAATACACTGTAAAAAGTTCAGTATTCTGTGGTGCTTCAAAAGGCAGGAACTTAAAGGCGTTCGCTAAGCTAACATGGCGACTTGTGATGTTCATGACGCATTTGTGCAGCCAGAGATTTTACCAGGACTTTGCAGATTAAATTCTTATTAAAAGACTTCATAATAAAAGGAGAACATGTTAACTGAAGCTCTTCTGGAAAGCACAGCTCAGTGATGACTCCTTAATTACCCATGATGCAGTCAGTGCGCGGAGTTCAGGCGACACTAAGGTCTGGAGCTGTCCGATACTAATGACATTTAGTCAGAGATAAATGCTGGAATGGATGCCTGTTGGTGGGAAATGAAAGTAAAACTACTCTAGTATGTAGTGATGACAGAACGCAACACTTTGGGGGGGGGGGTGGAGATTGCCACGGCTGATACATATCTACTGTGTCAGGGGTAATGGGGGGCAGAAGGGTTCAATTATTTGTTTTCCCCGCTCCCCGAATTTCATGTCAGATGGGTTGGCCATCAGGGCTTATCTGTTACCGGCTCGATTCGGCCCGAAGCCGCTCGGATACGGGGCCTGGAGCAGCTGCTGTTGGCTCTCGGAGGCTCACGTTCCCCAGACATATGAAGGAATTGTGTGTGTGTGTG
>JAODJW010000135.1:16173802-16185794 GCA_026777045.1 Hyperopisus bebe | reverse complement strand
TGGGAGGGTGGGGGGGGGGGGGGGGGGGGGGGGGGGGGGGGGGGTGCCATAAGGACACACTTAAATTCAGTCTTTTATGACCCTGCAGGAGGAACACACACATCCACCCTCCAGGCCCTCTCTCTCTTCTCTCTCCCCTCTCTCCCCTCTCTCTCTCGTGCACTAGAACCTTCCTCCATGTGCGTCACATCTGTCATGCTGTGCAGCCTCTGTGAAATATTGATTACGTGATAATGGACCCTTAGTGGAGAGTATTTATTATGCATCAATTGTCAATAATCGGCCCTGGCTTGGGAGTAAAAGGTGACGGGTGGACATCTTCTCCGATTACCCCAGACCCCCCCGGTTTCTCGTCCACAGACCACCCCACCCACCTCCTGTCCTCTCTACAGGGGCACAGAAGGTGGACGGGGGGGACGTGACCCCAGCACTGCTGGTGACCGAAGGGGACAATAAGGCCGCTCTCAAAATTGCCACTGCTCATACCTGGTCATACCACAACTCAAATCTCAGCTGTCTGGCTCATATTTCTAATAAAGGAGATTTTTTGGACCTAATTAGTTCTGATTAGACTGATCTAATTTCTATTATGGATGACAGAATATTGACCTATTTCATGGAGCTAAATGGTATTTGTTTGTCAGTTCTTTTGTTACTCATTATTTTCATGCTTAAAACATTTTTTATATACATACAGTACTGTGCAAAAGTCTTAGACAGGCAAAGAAAATCGTTAAAGCTACTCATCTGGGCAGTAAGTGTATATTTGCTCAGAAAAAGAACACAATTTAACATTATAATATATAATGGATCTGGATGCTGTTCAGCCAAATGGCTACTTCAATATTAGTTTAAATACTAGAACTCGTGGCCATAAGCAGGTGGAGATTAGCAGGATTTTAAAATGGATTTGAGGAAGCACTTCTTTACACAGCGTGTAGCCCGAGTATGGAATAGTCTCTCTGTTAGTGTAGTACAAGCTAAAACCCTGGTTTCCTTTAAATCAGAGCTAGATAAGATTTCAACAACTCTGACCTATTAGGTGAGTTCACCCCAAACAAGCTTGACGGGCCGAATGGCCTCCTCTCGTTTGTAAATTTCTTATGTTCTTACAAAAATGAACAGTAACAGATGGGAAAACAAGAAGAATCTCTTCTGTTCTCCAACAATTTAGTGGTATCTCAAAGCTAAAAGAACATCACTTTGATTTCCACACCTCAGGGGCAGTTTTGGATGGTTACTGTGAATATTGTGGTGACTTCTAGAATGGTTTTTAAACGGCTAAGCTAACACAATTTGACAGACATAAAATCATAATTTTATACCAGCATAAACATAATTGTCTTTAAATTCCTGTACAGATATTAAATAAAGTATATATAATAGAAATAAAATGTATATGTTAAAACAATATTCAGATTTGGAGTATTGAATATTACCGCAATATACCCCCCCACAGGTAACTGTCTGAGACACAGCTAAGGGAAAGCAGGAATTATGTCTGACTGACAGCTAGAGGCTTGACAGCCGAGACGAGCACGAGCAGAGAGATAGAAAGGCTTGTGGTTAAGACAAGGACACTCACACATACTGCAGCTTGAGGTTGTACTGGAAGGCCTTTGTGGAGATGTGAGCCAGCCCACAGAAAGTGATTGTTCTGGTGAAAGAAAACAGGAAGTCTTTGAAGAGCAGGCGGTGTGGGAGTCTGCTTATCTGATCATGTCTTGGGGACACGTGCGTGCATTAGGAACAATGACAGCATGCTCGGTACGATAAGGCTCTCATATAAAAAGATCGATATGGCCATGTGTGTTCTAGAAGTGCGACCACTCTGTACTCAGACTTCACAAAGATACACTTAGACGGCTCATTGTGGTGTGAATTTTCCTTGTTTAAGTCTGGCAAGTGTTACTCTGTATTTCAGCATTTTGATATTAATAATGATAACGACAATGATGAATTAGGCCCACATTTTCTCTTCCTATAGAAGTAATACAGATATTAAATGTCCTACTTTAATATTACAGTACTTCCCTGGCTTTCGCCAGTGATTTGAGGACCGGCTGAATATGTAGATGTGACACGTCTAACTCTAAACAGTAACTAGTTTTTAACATGACAGCATGTGCTATGTTGTTTGAAGGCACTTACAAGTTCTTCAGTTCCCTGTAGCTGGCAAAATCTAATTCTGTGATGTTTCTCAGGCCAGCCTGGTTTTCAATGTAGCTGGTGAAGGAAACACAAAGCAGCACAATTTCAGACATTAAAACCAAATAAAGTTAATATGTTACACCTTAACATGAACTGTAGCATAGCAAACACTTATCCTGTCTCTTCGATGCCCATCTAAGGATTCTAAATGTCTTGTGGAAGCGAGCCAGTTTCAGATGTCCTGCATCTGTGATACATTGACTGATAATATTGATTGTATTCCCAGAAAATTCTGGGGACTTTTAAAGTAGCCAAAAAGCTGGAACACTGTACACAAACATGAATCATGTGAATACAAGTATGAACCACAGTTCACAATAGCGAAAGAACATTGATGCTAATTTGGAATTTGACTTGACATTGCTGACAGAAGAGAATAAAAATCAACATGCCATTTATGTGTGAAAAGAAATCAAGGCAATGGGAATTAATTCATATGGTTCATTTTTGTATTGCACAGAAAAACACAAAATACTGAAGACTTTATATATGTCCATTGAGCCTCTCAAGGTATCCTCATTAGAAAAGAATTCAAAATATCTACAGCATTGATACCACAAGCCAAAAATCAATAAAATATGTTTACTGTAGAATTCATAAAACTAATTTAACCCTAATTAGTATAAAGAATTCTTTTTTACTCCTTGTTAACCATTTATTTGCACAAGGACTTTTCCTTTTCAGTATATGGTGTTTAAAATGCACTTGGTAACCTTGGATTTTTTGTTCAGATCATTGGGTTTCTACCCATCAACTTTATATGTTAGAATATATATAGAAGATATAAAATCATTTAGTTCAGCTTTACATCTGCTCCCACCACCACGAATACCACAAAATGAAGAAACATATCTGTTTTCCTTTGTATTGAACGATGGCCAAACATCTTCAATATCTACACCAGATCTTTCCTTTCTTAAGCCTTTCAGACAATCGTGTGTCGTAGCACCAAGAGATGTGGAGCATTCTTCTGCAGTCCCCTTCACGCCGGCGAGCTCAAAGGAATCACATCACTGGCCTGAAAACTCTCCCAGCCTTCTTCACACAGAAACAGCCAGAGCTAATGCAGCAGCAGCAGAGCCTTAGTCTAACAGTTTGTTATTACATTTGTACAAATCAAATTCCAAACCTTCCTGGGGCAGATATAGTGGATTTCTTAAAACGTGCTGAACAAGCACAGCACACACATCATATGTGACATTAACCTTGATTTTACTGTATGAACAACTGAAATGATCATCGGTTAATGGTTTTATAACTGGCTTTTTGCCTGTTTCACTACACTCAGCTGTACAGTTACTCTTGCCAATAAGGAAACACTTTTGATTGTAAACATTGCTGGTAGTTTAAGAACAAGTTATTGTTCTTGTTGTTGGTGGTAATGTTGATGAGGGTGACGCACGGTGATGATGTTGGTGATGATGATGCTGTTGGTGTATTTTTCCATGCATGGCAGCTAAAGTTTGATTATTTATTCACCATAATTTTTATTCTTCCCCTTTCCCCCAAAAAAATCTGAAAAAAACAGAAAACAAATCCGAAAAAGAATGCCAACCTCATACGATATTTTGCATTTCTTCAATTTTTTTATAGTTCTGAAGGATCAGACGCACAAAAGCATAATAAGAGCAGAGCTATGTATGTGTCTGCGATTGACTCATTGAGTTGTAACACGATTACAGAGCAGGTGGGACGCAGATCACAAATCGCCTCCGCTTATTGGATTGAGTCAAAAGGGTAATATTTCATCTATTGTTCTCAAGCCGCCGTTCACTAGCAATTTGCAAAATTGCATTTCTAACCTAATGGATTATAAATCTAAAGATTCTATACCCATACTAAGCGGTTTATGGTCTCTGTTCTCTCTGGCATACTGTATGCCCCCAGCCACTCTACCCTTTCATCCAAACACTCCATGGTGTTGGTCTACTTTGGCCACACAAAGCTCAGCGTCAACACATAGTGCATTTGATAAAATGGTTTGTAGTAAATCACTGTCCAATATCTGAGGTCAGCACAGCAAATTTGGCCCCCATTGTTTTCAGAAAAAGTGCATTCAAACTTTTATAGTTGTGGCTGTTGGTGGCACCCAACGTGTTACATGTGAAAATTTTGTGGTCGAGTCAGGGTTGGATTTACAAACATAACTGAGTACAAATTTAAGTGACATATATCAGACATCAAATAAAGGTTTCATTCACCTTTTACCAATAAAGTAATATCTATTATTATGGGTGCAAAGCCATGTTTATAAGATGATTACTACCTGTTGGTTTCCAAATCAGTTTTCAAACACAAAGCATCTGTTCTGTGTGACCGTGAATCTTCATTGCTTTGCTGCTAACACAACTCATTACAGACAGTGAACACAAATCGCTCAAGCTGCTCTCTGCAGTCTTCAGCATCCATCTATTCACCCCACATGAAATCATCAACTTGATTTCTTGAGAGTGATTCCAGGTCGTGCAGATAATATGCTATTGTAACACTTAGGCAGAGACGCCGAAAGAATATATCCATCTATCCGGCTTCCAGCCTCTTTCCCAGTACAGGCTTAGATGGTGAAATGCGATATGTCATAACATTTGTGTGTAAATAGGTTACCTGTTCAAACATCAACAAGCATCACTCAAGGACTGATGCCAATGAAAGATACAACTCATGTCAGTGTGGCTGAATTTCATAGAAAACTACAGATAAAACAAATGCATCTGACATCCTCTTAAAGGTCTTTACCGGAGACATACATTTACCAATTTCCATGCATGTCTCTATTAAAAGTGTACAGTAACATGCATTAGTATAGTAACATTGATTATCAAATTGACGTTAAGTCAGTGATTCCATATTTCATGAACAATTTCATGTCTTGAGTCTCATTTCAAGTAATCAAGATACTAAATCACAGCCCTGCCTTCCCAGAGTCTCATATCCATCTCCAAGCACAGATACTCAAAATGACATGATTCCTCACATTTCCAAACTAACGTATACATTTAATAAAATCATCTAAATATATAAATCCCCTTACCTGAAAAATTTGTCCCTTCTGTATTACACACCACCCTTCTTTTAAATACACATCAACAAACACTTTCATAATCAAAGAGATATTTACATGCTGGGTAAGACCCATATTTCATTTTGCGACAATCTGCAAACTGCAGAGCCACACTGATCTGCCAGTGTCTTCAGACACATTCATCATGTGGATCATTAACTTCAGGCTTCTTAGACCATTTTGCATGCATCACTCATCAAATCAAGCATGTTTCTGATCTCAGATCCTCCTTAGCTGCCGCAGCGACTGTTTGGAGAGCCCCACACATCAGGCTATGATTCCATGCAGATCGACTCTAGCATGAGATGTTACTCTAACTAACAAAAGTTCAGGCTCTCTAGACAATGAATAACATAGTATTAGTACTTTGTTGACGTTGCTGCTGCTGCTGAACACCTCAGTAAGTGGATGGGAGATCATCACAGTGTAACAGCAGAAGCAAACAAAACCTTTCTTTGCTTGTTCACTTATTCTGTGTGTGTGTGTCTATATATACGTAGAATATATATATAGAATATATATATATATATATTCAGTCCAAAACAAATCACAGACCATGGCAAGTGTGGGGACCCAGAAGTCATACAGAACTGATAGCATCTCAATGGGACAGGAGTCTCAAATAATAACAAACTTTGTACAGAAAACAACTGAAGTCTGTCTTCAACAAGAACAGCCAAATAAAAACTGGGACGTGCTCAAGAGCGAACCTGCGGCACTGGTACAGGTATAGAACTTTGTGAGATACAAGGTGCACAAGTCCTGCCATTGCTGGGAGACGGAGAGGCTGACGGACGGCGGCGAGGCGGCACTCACATGTCGGTGATGTTCTCGCTGTCCTGTGGTGCCAGCACAGGAACGCCGGTCAGCCGGTTGGGGTCCAGGCAGTTCAGGCTGGTGAAGGAGCATCGGCAGGCATCTGGGCATCCGCACAGCGCCGGCACAATCAGGCCGAGCAGCGCCAGGGACGCGAGGACCCCCCGGCGTGTGCCGCCCATGGCTTCGATGGGACGCGACGCGGGTACAGCACTCGGCACTCTGTCCGCACACCTCTTCCCCCTCGGCTGGCTCGTGGATTTCTGCTTCCAGCCAGGCACTCTGCTAGACGGCTGTGGTTGAGAGGCAGGACCCTGGGGACACTGGGCTGGAGCCCTCCTTTCCACCGTGCTCCACTCACAGATGGAGGGAGGGGCAAATAACTCTATGAAAGGCAGGAAGGAAGAGGTGTTGCTACTTAACAAAATTAAGATTTTACTGTATTGCTTCTTGGTAAGCCTAATAGCAGCTGTCCCAGTTGAGCTTCAAACTGGCCCAAAAGGGGCCATCCAAAAAATGATGTTTTCTCTCCTGAGATTGCAGATTTTAAACACTTTACATCAAAACATAGCTATATCATACAACTTACACCATTTTCCGCCAATATTACTTATAAAATGATGTACATGTAGTTATGTCCAGTGTAAAATTTTCACTCTAATAAGAGTGAACTAATTCAGCTGAAGGAACAGATCAGAAATTGCGTGTCTTTGTTCCACATTTTGGTAAATGGTCATGTTTGTTAACATCAAAACAAGTTTTCATTACAAGGTTATCAAGCCCTGCGCACGTCATTTCTTGTCATTTCTAAACCCACTGTTTTTGAAGCCCTCACACTTATCAAAATAGCTTAATGAGTAAAAGAAAAAAAAAACGTCGATCTCACACGGGGGCTGACGTGTATGATGAGAGAATTAGCTCAGAGAATTTGTCTCTCCTTGCGCACCCAGATATCTGATTGGCTGTGACACTCCGCAAGTACACTGCTACTCGCCGGCCTTTAAGTCACGTACAATGGAGTTTTTTGTCTGTCTTGCCCCTTGCTCACATGCGACTTTTTAGGCCTTTGGGCACCTTTCGCAATGGGGTAAACATGTCTTCCACGGGGGAGCGGGCGGAACAGAGCTCTACAGCCCGGCAGTGGACATGTTAAACAGCTCTGAGCAGCGGCTGCCTGTCGGAATAAAGGAGACGGGAGAGCCCAGATGCAGAACAGGTAAATGATTAGTCAGCCATATGTCTTCTGTAATCGCTTATCCTGTAGGTGGTGGGCGATGGATTACGATTTCCTGTTAAACACCAGAATTCAGTGTGAATATTTCTCATAATAGCAAAGATCACAACTGTGGCAGTGAGTCGCATACAGTAGCTTGGTTTTGTCCACTCAGTTATCTGTGCCTTCTTGGGTTATTAAGACTACATGGAAGGTGAGGTTCTTTAGTATACTAGTATACTTAAGTATTAGTGCTGGTACTGTAACAGGATTCTCTGGCACAGTGGGAAAGACGGAATGGGCAAAGTCCCTCTGTCTGCAAGTCACTATACTCTCACAGTAAGGTCACAAAGTCATGACCACAATTACTGCAAAGAGCTGAGTTGCTGTTTTTACTGCTCAGCGCTTCCTCTCCACCATCCTGCGGGCGAATCAGCGACAGGCTCTGGTGCTCCATCGGACGTGGGACCGTGTGAGGGATGGCGTTTTTCCCTGCGGTCTTCAGAGGGGAGATGCCTGCCTTTTGCCTCCTCACCATGCCTTGGAGCGGACCAGTCCACATTAATTAGATGTATTTAGTAATCGCAGCTTAATGTAGCCGAGTAGTGCGGCCCTAAGATTAGGCATGTTTCCTTTCAAACACCTCAACCTCAGCAATCAATTGCCTTTCATTTTATTTGCATAGAGAACAGCAGTGAGTGCAACCAACTGGCACCTTCACTCCCTTAGCAGGAAAACTACTGCTGTCTTATTGACTGATGCAAGCTAATGGACTTGCAGGGGTAATTGTTCAAAATAACTGAATGAATAAAACCAGCCATTTTAATGTGAATTTAATTCACCCCGTACCTTAACTAAATTACTAATCAAACATGAAGTTTTGCTTAATAATGCACTAAAGAAAATGGAAGAAAGAATCCAAACACAGTTTTATGACCGACATCAAATTTCAGAAAATAAGATACGGCATTAATTATCCTTTTCATTTGTGTGGTTCAGTTTCTCTTACCCATCTGCGACAGTTAAGTAAAGGAAGTCACAAATAACAAGAGTCACTAAGACAATATGCTGGGGACTAAAGGGTAATTAAAGAGAAGATGTGATTAAAGCAACGAGTAATCAAATAAAAACAGGCAGCAAACTCCAAAATGTTGGGCTGTCCCTCCTTTCTGTCACGGAAGTCAGTGATCCATTCTTTCTAAGAGCGTTTATGAGACAGGATAGGCTTCTGCAAGCAAGACATTTTTTAACCGAAAGAAATATATATTTTCTACTAATTTCCTTAGTTTGTAGAATATTGCGTCGTTCCATGCAAGAGAGGCTCATGAAGGTCCAGCAATGTTCACAAAATAGAAGCAAATAAAATGAATCAAAAGACATAAAACATGTCAGTAACTATTCCGTCGATCTGAGAAGACGCTGAGCATCTTCTGTTTTCCAACAAACAATCAAGTCTCTGCAAAATGTGAATACTTTGACAGATAGGTTAAAAGCAGGCACATAGTCATGCAGTAAAATTATGGATTAGAAACCCCCCCCCTTAAATTTGTTTGCTCCTGACCAGCCAGATGGTAAAATAATATGTTTGAACTCCCCTCAAAATTTGTCTGACCCCCCAAAAAAATTCATTTCTGGCTGATGGCACGCTTAAAAGGTTTGGTATTTTCCATGTTTTAAATTTCCTGAATACAGTTTTTATAAGCTTAGAGTGTGAGTTAAATTTCATTTTAGTCAGCTGGGCTGCAGAGACAAGCAAGCGAAAAAGGTGCATTAAGGGAAATCCCAGTGTCCACGCCTCGGCCCAAGGAGTCCTGCGGGGGAAAGACTTCTGCTGCTTCTTTGCTTAGACATGTGCCACATGCTGCCAGATGCAGCAAGAAGTGTGACGCACTGAGCCCCAATTACACGGTGGTCGCCGGAGAAAGGGTGTGACTATAGCAATCACATTACTCTCAGCTTGTCCATCGCTGGAGCCTTACGGAGATGCCATGGCGTAAGGACAGAAGAGGGGACCATTGTCTCAGGTTTAAACAGGAGTCACGGACAGGCCAGTGTGTCCTGAATCACGCATTCATTGGAAACTCGGCTCCCTGATGACAAAAAAGAAAACACTCAACGTGTGAGGAGGCTAAAAATGTCTCACTGTCCCCCTCATGAAGGATTGCTTGATTCAATTTGTCCGGTTCATACTAGAATGATTGATGGGCAGCCGTTTAGGAGGACAAGGAACTGGTTAATCATTTTCGGGTTTCCTGTCCGATCATTAATCTATCTTCCTGCCATGGACCAGTGACAGAAAGCAATTAGCATGGATGTGGCGTGTTTTTTGGAAAGTGCTTCGTAACAAAGGACTTTGGTTGTGACTCGGTCACATTACGGTCAACACATGCAAATAAATAAAGCACTTTGACCATTTGCTTCGATTACCCAAATTGGTTCTTTTAAAATCCGACCAGAACTTCTTCAGCTTCTCAAATTAAATAGCTGATGTTAATAAGAAAAACAGTAACTATAGAAATTCTAGGAATATGTCTAGTGCTTGAAGTGAGCTGGTACTCAGTATCTGCTGGCATTGAATAATAAGGGGAATAACAGCACTTGGTACTGAATAACAAGAGGAGTACTGCTACCTAGTACTAAATAACATGGGGAATATCAGCACCTAGTACTGAATAACCAGGGGAGTACCAGCACCTGGTACTGAATAACAAAGGGAGTACTGGCACCTAATACTAAATAAGAAGGGGAGCACTGGCACCTGGTACTGAATAACAAGGAGAGTACTGGCACCTGGTACTGAATAACAAGGAGAGTACTGGCCCCTGGTGCTGAATAACAAAGGGAGTACTGGTACCTGGTACTGAATAACAAGGAGAGTACTGGTACCTGGTACTGAATAACAAGGGGAGTACTGGCCCCTGGTGCTGAATAACAAAGGGAGTACTGGTACCTGGTACTGAATAACAAGGAGAGTACTGGCACCTGGTACTGAATAACAAGGGGAGTAGTGGCACCTGGTGCTGAGTAACAAAGGGAGTACTGGTACCTGGTACTAAATAACAAAGGGAGTACTGGGAGCTGGTATTAAATAACAAGGGGTAGGTAGCTGGTACAAATGTATTATGTAGTTTTTTTACCCAGGACACATTTTACTGCCCTGGTCAATGTTTGACAAATTATAAAATACATACAGTAACATAATCACAATTAATGACACTAGTAAATACCTGAAAGGTTGTTATGATGTATTGTTATGATGATTTCCTGGGCTTGGACAGTATGATAGTTTACAGAAGCACTTTGTATTAAATGCCACAATTGATCGGCAGCAAACCAGAACTGGCCCATCTGAATTTTTCTAACATGATGTATCTAATTATATGTATAAATAATACATATAGACAATGGCAGCATTGTGGAGCTTTCTTTTGTGTTTTGTGTTTGTTGTTTGTGTTTTTTTTTTTATTATAAGCTGAGTGTTGGATAATTTAATACTGTGTCTTCATTTGTTCCTTCCTGCTTTCCATCAATTCCCCAGAAAAGGGGCAATTACACGGGATCGAGCGCTTCATCAAATGGTCAGTGATGATCATTCAGCCAATAAGTGTCAGTGAATTTAGATTTCACTGACTGAAAAAATAATAACAGAGAGCGAAGAGGATGGTAGCATCTGCGGCTTTTCTTGGGAGCGGAGGGGCGCGCGGGGGGCCTGAAAGAGCCACATTCCCGAATTCGTTAAAGCAGCACTAGGTCCCCTTCCAATTAACGTCCAGCGTCAGAATGCAGGCACAGTAAAATGAAACTGAGTAAAAGCACATTTGGAACTGGTACAAGGAAAGGCTTTTACTCAGAGGACAGTTAATGCATGGTGACGCTCTCCAGGTTGCAGGCCTGTGCTTCTCCCACGCAGGAATCCTGGAACAGTGGCTCTGCTCTGTCGGGAGATTGCTTCTCTTCTGCCACGGTAAGCCAATAATAAGGTCTTCCATTGCGTATTAAAATTGATCCCCTTTCCCTTGATTGTTAGCATGGAGACAAGCAGCAATCATTGTCCTATTCATAGTTCATCAGGCCAAGAAAGAAGGCTAAATAAAAAGCATTTTTATTCAAGAAGGATACTCATTATGGGATGTTTTTCCCCAAAATATGATTGGGAAAATTCATCTCAAATGATGACCTAATGAATAAAGATTTCAAAGGGATCTTTGTTCAGGGGAGGTTTTGTGTCGATATACTCAGCTAAATGAAACTCTGGGTATCTGACTTTACTTCTGGGGATCTCCAGCATCTATACGTTGAAGTCTTTTACGCATACGGACATATCACTACAGTCTGATTTTGGCTTAATTTTGTGGCAGTTGTATTTTTCCATTTGCAGATTCAGTCATGAGAAGAAAACAGAAAATACCAAAAATGTCCATCAACACCCAAACACCAAAATGAGGACTAGACAGCGAGTCGTGTTAGTGAAACTCACTGGGGTAAACCTAGAATCGATTGGACCCAGCTTCTCGGGATTCGCTAATGTAACCGAATGCCATCTCTCTCATTAGGACCGTCCTCTGGTCGGCTTGGGAGGGGAACGGGCCATCTTCATGCAGATTAGCCGAAACCCGAGGAGCACTGTGTCGCAAGCGGCCAAACCGAGACACACCCCCCCCCCCCCCCCCCCCCCCCCCCCCCCCCCCCCC
>JAODJW010000135.1:16158059-16168198 GCA_026777045.1 Hyperopisus bebe | reverse complement strand
GCCCATTGCTTCCGGGATAGGCTCCGGACCCCCCGCGACCCAATAGGATAAGCGGGTTGGAAAATGGATGGATGGATATATATATACACATAAATACACACACTAATAATAATAGTACATATTTTGGAGTGTTTGCTTCAGAATCTCCACAAAAAGAGATTATTTGAAATATCTAAATAGAGGTTCAGCTTTTGCAATAATTACAGTAGTTTTTGCCAAAATTAATGCAGATTTCTTCAAAAATATTTCAAGTGTATGACAGGACTTACAATCTGTATTACAATCTGTAATACTGCCTTTAAAAAACTGGTCTTCATAATCTGTAAACTGTAAAAAAAATTCACAAACGGAAGCTGAAATGAGTGGAATTCTGCTGTTCTTTATCCCGGGCTAGGTTGGCCTGAAATATACTAGCCGAGTTCCGATAGCGAAGGAGACGAGCATGTAGCAGGCCAGCATATGATGGAGCTGAAGGTAAACCTCATGACTGGGCCCATTCTCTTTCATTCAACTACCCAGGCGTTTCTGAAGTGTGCCTCTGTTCGGTGAATTACTAGTAAAGCTCGGTTTTCACCGAGCAGAAAGGAAGCTTCGCAGCAAGCGGGTGAATCAGCTCTGTCACAGTAATAAAGGTGTTGGGTCTGACATGTAAATAAACCGACACATTTGCAGCCCTGAGTTCTGTTTAATTTCTCATCCACACTTAAGCCATTACAAACCAGTAGCTGAAAAAGCCTATAACCTTGTATGCGAAAGACTTCTTTTGGAGCATTTATAAGGAATCCTGAAATAACCTGCCCCCCCCCCATCGCCCCCTGGGGATGTGGTTTGTTATTAACTCCAGCCAGCATTTTAGATTCTTATTGTTTTATAAAAGTATAACACACTAACGCAGTACATTTTTCATTCTTTTTTGTGGTTTTACTGAGGCCTTCCAACAACAATATTACTATTCAGACCATTCAGTCTATGTTCTGTTCTAGCACTTTAACATCTAGAGAAAGCAGCAAATGACAAACATTTCTCCAAATTCAACAAATTAGCTCTAATATCCCAGCTCCTATTTCTGAGATTATAATTGCGTTAAGACCTGCAAATGTGGAACAGTATGGACTCCTTGCTGAAGAACAGCAGGTTGTTGCTCTTACAGTTATATAATTCTGCTGCTGCGTATCTGGGCTGTTGGATGTATCATTAATGGAAGAGAAGTTTCATTCAATTCAGCTTATTTTTATATAGCGCCCTTCACGACGGAGTGGCCCCGAGGCGCGTTACACGGATTTGATGTGATGGATTACAGCATCATCAAGAGAGAGTGATACAAAGACGGAAAAGGAAAGACAAAGAAATGAAAGAAAGGAAGAAATAAAGAAAGAAAGAAAGCCAGATGACAATGGAGGAGAGGAAGCAATAATTCCCAAGTATGGATAAAAAAATGAGGGGGGAGAAGGGTGTTATATTCCTGCTAGGATGCTCACCCTGCAGGGGGTCCCTGTTATGGTTTCAGATTCATCCCTAAATGCACCAGCTGGGCTCTGTATACTGTGACTGTTCAGGCTGCTTGACTGGCGTATCTGAGCCACAGGCAGAATGAGGGCCTCTATTTAACAGACCCTGTTTGGAGTGTCAGAAACTCTCTGACTACAGGGAAGGAGTCCCGCTACCCCCCTCTCCCTCCCCCAGACAGCTCTCTATCACCAAGGCAGCTTATATTTTTATTTATTTAACAGATGCTTTTATCGACATACATTTTGGAGGAAGCCGGGTCAGACGGCCCAGGGAGCAATGAGAGGTTAAGGGCCTTGCTTCCTACACTGTCGACCATGAGATTTAAACCGGCAACCTTCCGATCACAGGAGTAGTGTCCCAACGGACTGAGCATACTGGGAATGGTCACTGGGCAGTCATCTGTGCCCAGATGAGGTTAAAGTAGAAACTTGAAGTAGAGAGAGAAACGACAAGTCATACAGAACTGACGGTGAGGAGCATTATCTTGGGCACTTTACTGACATATACAATAAAATTTTCGTAATAGCTATTTATTATTAATGTTAATGTTTGTTATTGCGTAGTAACAGCCGTCTCCTTCAGTGACGTTCACCTCCAAACACTTGTCATTGTTGCTATACATTTTGCTTCCTTTTTAATCTTTTTGTATTTTCTACGTTTTAACGGACAAAATAGAAATCAAAACAGGACCAATCCGGGACACACAACAGGCCGTCGTTTGATTGGCTAAGACAATCGCATGTCAGGCAGGCGACCAATACGTCAGCAGCATACATCGCATGCCTGTGCAGCTCTGTAATATTTATTTAAGGAGATTTACTTAAATGCCTTTGGTGTTGTCTACAAGAGGAAGTTCTGTTCTTTGAATGCAAGATACACAGAACAAAAAAAGTGTGCCGACAGCTCAGGTACAGTATAGGTCCCTGTTCACTTAAGGGGACCAGCTTAGAACGTTCTAAGAGTTTATGGAAATCATGTTGAAAAGTAGGGCAGCGCAGTGACTAACACCCCTGCAGGTTCTGCGTGAAGTTTACATGTTCTGTCGTGTCGCATAGTTTTCCTTTCCTGATTACTACCCACAGTCCAAAGACATGCAGTTAGTGAATTCCACCCATCTTCCAAACTCTTATCCATTTTGCTGTCATGTGGGACCCTGGAGCCTATCCCTATACCAGTGTTCTCCAACCTGGTCCGCAGGAACCACCCCCCCCAGACAGTCCACATTTTTCGGCTTGTGCCCGGCGCTGCCCAGGAGGCCCAATGCTCCCCCCCCACCAGCCAGCCCATAACTGGAGGATAAGTAGTCGGAAGATCGATGGAATTTGAAATGTAACAAAATTCAGCGCGATGTTAGTCCGGCGTTTGCTGTTGCAGAAGCTCCCCAGGGCCGTTACTCCAGTCATTGTGGTTCATCTAATGAACATCATCACAATTACATTTAATAAACTGGAACTAATTTGAAGATGTGAAACTAATTGTGAAAGAAATGGCGCCAGTGCACACGGCACTGATTGTTAACCGTTAACCCTTGTGTCGGCGAGGACCTTTCCGTAGACAAGGAAAAGAAGTGAGAAGAGAGGGATTTGTGTGCATAAGTGTGAAAATAAAACCGTATATCAAATATATCAAATATCACAAGCTGCAAGCTTACATATTGTTACATATAGTCCTTCTGTGTGCTGTGTAAACCATTTAAATGGTTTCTCCTTTGTCTTAGACAGAACCACATTATAACTGTAAGCACCTAAATGACAAAATAACCACATGCACTTTAGATTTTTCTTAAGTGCCTCGTTCTTGTTTTGTTCCTTTCGACCCCCTTATAGGCCTTCAGTTTCTAAGGAGGCCACTATATTTCTTCCATTGCCTAGCAACCATCACCAAGGCCAGCACTCCGCTGTTACCAGGGTGAAGCACCTGCATTGTTTCTCAATGCCATCCCTTTATCTTTTCAAATATTTGTCCAATATATTTTTTTTTTTACAAAATGGAGGGAAATGGCAATTAAGGTATGGTTTCACAACATCATGTAGCAGAAAATAGCTATTTTTTAATGAAAAGGGTCCTTTATAATTTCTTGCTCATACCTTATGTTTAACGTGAATATAACTTCAGAGTAATCACTGACTTGCACACATGATGAAAATCCGCATTTATACAGCATTTCCTTGAAGCATCATACTATAGCAGTAACACGTGAAATATGGGGGATGTCACCAAGACAGACTTCTCTACGTGTCTACGCATGCATTGGTGTCTTTCTCAAAGTGCAGGGGATGCTAACAGCTGCGAGGGAGGGGGCTGCTTCAGCTAAAAGGTGGGACTTTTATGTTGAAGGGATTAAAAAAATTGAGACATCATGTTTCTTTTTACCCCCCTCAAAATTTCCTTGAATAGCACCTGTGCACAATTATGGATGTGCATCTCTCACTCTGTCTTTTTACGTGTGTGTGTGTGTGTGTTAAAGGGAGCCCCCCTGAGTAAACACCACAGGCTATGCCCGTCAAGCACATCAATCTGTCAACACCCCCCTGCCCTGAAAGACACTCAGTCCCCCCTGGTGCCACCAAGGCCAGAGCAACTAGAGATCTCGCCTGTCCAGGGCTCCCGCAGCAGGAACACCGACCAGCAGGTCTAACGCCACCCCAACTTTGTTCTTCCCCTCTGTCCCCTGTTCTCCTCCACGGGCGGGCGGGGAGGGGTACACTACTTTTTTCTATGCAGCTTGTTCTTTTTCAAGAGTGTTCGAGAGCCTGTGGTTCGCCAGATTGTTCCTCCCTTTTTTGAAAATTTGCAGGAGAACCCCAACTGGCGCCGTCGTATTTGGTGAGTACGACTTCCCTTCCACCGTTATACTCCAAAGCTATTTTGAACATAGACAATGCACATAGTGTATGTATTTTTTGCGTGTCCTATAAACCTCAATATTGAAAACTGTCTAATCCTTTCTCGTAAAGCCTCTTTGCGCTGCAGATCGGTTCTTTTCACAATGATGCTGTCGCTCGCTGGCTCGCATAGAGAATGCCCCGGCTTCGTTAGCTGGCAATTCCTAGCAAATGATGTATTGTAGACGACTTTAACTATAAATTCTATAGCGGTTGTGTGTAATTGTGAGCACATTGCATTGTGGGTGTGGCATTTCGTGAATTACTGAAAATGTAGCGAGGAAGACGCTAACCATCCCGTTAAAATGGGTCAGGCACATTTCCAGATAACTTGCCTCTTCCTTGTCTGCTACTGCACTGAATGGGCAGCTTAGTGGGATTCTAGGTGTTTCAGGCACAAAAACAATGCGAACAGTACATTTTTAGGAATTTATACAATTCAATTGCAGCTAACATATATATACATTTTCAGTCTATATATATTTTCAGTGTATATATGTATATATGTGTGTGGTAGGATGTTTATTACGTATTAGTTTTGCTTAATAATGCACATACACGGTGCCCCATTTTGTATAATTTCCTCAAATAAAACATGATGTGAGAAAGTCACCTGTAGATTCAATATTTGCTAATAATGTTTATTTGCATTGCAGATAATTAATTTTGGACAAAATCTTAAGAAAATCTATTAAAATGTGGAATATGTTTGAGGAAAACAATTTTATCCGCAATGTAAGGTAACAAAATTTTATGTCTGGCAAGTCACCAGAGAGCCAAAAAGTGATTGAAATTATGATCATGGGGATTAAACGCTGGTTATATCAGCACCTGGGAGAAATTGGTTTTGAGTGTTATAGAGATGTCTTTCTGATTTAATCTCAAACTTAAAGTCACAAAAAAAATTATTCTTAAATGTAGCGAATTTGTGAGCAGGATTCAGCATAAAAGCTGCAGGAATTGAGCCCCTCAGCTTGCCGTACCCAGCACCATGCCTGTCAAAACAGCTATAAGAGTCATGATTACCCTCAACGTAATCATTGGAACATGATTTGATGGTAACTCCTGACTTTGGACAGCTATCCTACATTTAACCTTTTGTCCTGAGTTTTAAATGGGTCTCAACATCTGAAGATCAGTTATGCAACTTATATGCGAGGCACAAACAGCAATAAAAGTCAGAGATTATCTCGTTTTTCTATCTAAACTAAAAGTTTTAAATATACATGCTCCATAGCATCCATGACAGAAGAATAAGATACCATAGTATTGCACTAAAAAGGCACAAAATTAGGCTGTGCAGACTGTATCATAGATCAGTGAATGAAACACAGAAATGCCAACACACATTTAATGGCTGCATTAGGAGAATATCAGTGAATATAATGTTAGGTGACCCTCGCAAACATAGGAACCACAGGAATGAGACACGAAGAACAGAACTAAGGAAGAGGAAATTAACGGCAGTAGGATGAAGGATTTACACCACCAGTTTCTTCCTGACAGACTGGTAAACCTGAACTTGAACCTAAAGCCAAAAACTTGCTTAAACCCAGAAAAAAAATCCTGAAGGACATTTTTCATTTTCCCCAAAAGGGAAAAGAAAGTCGCTCACAGACTTATTATCATCACTAAACAAGTAAACAAGACTAGAAACAAGTAAGACTATGGGCCACAGCTTCTAACACTGACGAATAAATAAATAGGTCTACAGGGATGCCGCAGGATCCTATGCACTAAGCCAGTGCGGTGCAAACTGGCAGTGTTCACAATCAACTGCATTTGATGCGACAGTGGGATCTCCAGAAGAAATATGTGCAGCATCTAGGAAATAAAAAATAAAATGAAATGGTTAGTGGTTGATATGAAATGTATCAGTTAAAGGACACTATATGATACATAAATGAAACACAGTTACTATCGAGGCGCTGTGATCTATAAATCAAAATGAACTCAGAAAGGACCCAATGTAATGGAACCAGATTGAACATTATTAGAAAACAAGGAGCTGGTGTGTCTGTATCATGTCACGCATGTGGCCGTATTGATGTCGGTCCACCGCAGTGTGGAAGACTAGTGATTTTGTTGTTTTTAGCATCACAACTGACGACAAATCACAGTCTACCTCACAGCTGTGTGACAAGTACACGTTCATGTCAGCTGTGAATCATGCAGCTTCCTTAGAAGGCATCCGTAAATAACAAAAGAGTGTATGGTAAAACAAACATACGGTTTTGTTATTATGGTGATTTCTGATATTTCTGTTCATCTTGCTGCTATATTACAGGTGATTCAGAGTTCTATGTTTTACACAAAGAAAAACTTGTAAGGTTAAATAATTTTTGTTTCTAGGTAATACATTTATTTAAGTGATAACAAATGTCAAATATTCACATTCATTTTAAGACAGCGCATCTAGCATATTTTTGTATTTATTGATCTTGTATTTATTTATGTGTGGTAGTGCAGTGGCTATCACCATCCACTGGTGGGACTTGGGTTCGAGTCTCTGCCAGTGTTCTGTCATAAAATCCTACCTATCGAAACACACTATCGAGTCTTTCTGCATATGTGCAGTTCCACCGTCCACCGGGATTAGGGTTAGGTTTTAGGGGTTAGGGTTAAGGTTAGGGTTTTAGGGGGTTTTGGGGGGGGGTAGGGTTAGGGCTATCGATTAGCACTAGGGTAGCATTTTTTGACAGAACACCGGGGTTCCATGTGTGTGGAGTTTGCATGTTCTCCCTGGGATGTCATGGGGTTTCCTCCAGGTTCTCTCCCCCACAGTCCAAAAACATGCTGAGGTTCAGTGGAGTTGCCAAATTGCCTGTGAGCGAACGGTGTGTGAGTTTCTCCGTGCAACCCCATCCTGCTTTGTGCCCATTGGGTCTGGACCCCCCTGCAACCCAGAATAGGACAAACAGTTTCAGAAAATGGAATGATGATAAATATGCTTTAAAAAAATGCAACATGTTCACAATTGTTTCTATATGCACGATCCATTCGTTTTGTACTGTGGGTGAATTTTGTACCTTCTCTCCGGAGGTGCCAGTTTCTCCCATGTTTCCTCCCATAGTCCGAAGACACGTAGTTTTCAAGTAGCATCTCTGGAGTCTCTGAATTGCCCACAGAGCAAGGATTGAGCAAGACTTACTGGGGGGAGGGGGTAGGGTGGTTGCCAATGGGCAGATCTGTGGGTCAAATGTAAGTTTAACTGTTCCATTTTTCCCAAGGTGAGGTGGAGTCCTTATATTTGGGGGGAAGCCCTTAGGGTCTGCGCCCTAAGCGATGCCCTAGGAAACCCCATGCGATAATCGCCAGTGTCATAGAGTGTGTGCATATGTGTCCTGGGATGAACTGGAATCCTGTCCAGGGTGTTCGCCAGCTTCGTGCCCTACGCTGCCTGGGATTGGCCGCTCATCTCTCTATCCATCTTCACACTGCTTCTTCTGATCACCAGACCTCTCTGTGCAAGACTACAAACTGGTGGATCCCCAAGTCTTCCCAGCATGTCCTGGGCCTTCCCCAGTGATCCCATGGTGGGATTTGCCCAGAACAGCTGCCCTAAGATTTGACCAGGTGACGACATGAACTGCAGGCAGGGGTGGAAATTTCAGGTCCAGAAAGTACAAATCCAGACCATGATTTTGTTTCAACCAACCAGCTGAGTACTCTGTGACTCTTCATACTCAATTGGTTGGTTGAAACAAAATCCTGGTCTGGATTTTTACTTTCTGTACCTGAAATTCCCACCTCTGTCTGCAGGGACAGATTATCTATTTTGAAGTCTCTCTGGATTTCTTTTCACAAGCCCATTAACTACGCAGAGAAACTTGGAATTGCAATATTATTTTGGTTACTACCCTTGACTAATAGTGAGGAATGGAACCAAATCGACCATTCCCTCATAGCGTCACTAGTCAACAAGATACCGAAGGAAACTCTCGTTAAGGACCAATCTTACCCTTCAACTAAAAGGAGGGGTCCAGTCCCTTCAGTTGGACAATATCGACATCTAGTGGACGAAAGCAGATGTGAAACACTACTTATATGTTTACCGTCTTTCAGCTAATTAAACACGTGTAATAGACTTAAACGTGTTAGTAAGTTAAACATAAAGGGCAAAGCCGTTCATTTAATACTATTATCGTATATTACAATGCAACGGCTTTTAAAATTTATAATTTTGTTTTAAATATTTAGGTTTGATATTCATCGGGGGTGCGTTTTTCGATAAGATCGCGAACAACATTGGTTGTTACCAAAAGCACTTCGTTAGTCGATATGTAACGATCGAACCCGAAGTACTTCCTTGTTGCCTTCTCTCTATCGTCCATGTAAATATGTAGAAGGGCTCGCTCTTAGTACTTAGTCTGAGTGTCATATTTTACATATATCAAGATTTATATTTTACTTATATAAGCATTCTAAGAGTGGACTTTAGGGATTACAAAATATAGTGCTTTTTAAGTATATTTTATATATACAGTGGTCTTAACACTTCCTACAGCTGTGAGCTCTTAGAGTTACCCAAGAATGATTGTGATAAGCCTTACTCAAGACAAATATAATCAGAAACCTATATCTCCAAATAGCCTGTGGCAAAGTAAGGATGATGCAATTTCTTTTATAGTTCTTTATTGGTGAAAAAATATTACAGCAGATAAAGGCGCAAAGCAGTGTGAAGGATTAAAACGTACATTTTGAAACTGGGGAGATTCTCCTCTCTTTGCTTTAGGGTGGTGACAGTGAAAACTGTTTTACTGGGCAGGAAGCAGAGCTTTGACACGATTCATCACCTTCTTCCACATTTCCTCCATGACAGACTCAATCAGGGGTTCGACTTGTGCCTGCACAGAGTCGGTCAAAGGCTTAAGTGTCTTCTCGATGCTGGAGGTCAGGGGCTTCAGGTTCTCCTGAAGCTTATCTGCTAGAGGCTGCAGGTGGACTTTTCCTTGCTCAAGGTAGGTTCTGAAGGTAAGCAGACTCAGAGTTACCAACCTCCCCATTGTTTCTGTGGAACAAACCCTCAGCCAGAAGAACAAGTGCTATGATACACAGGGTGAGTGAGCTGTACATGTCAGCAGGGAGGTACTTACTGGGCCTTGCCAGTAAGCTCATGGTTCTTCACTTTCTCCACCAGTTCATGTGTAACACTAGTTACTATGGTGGAGAGATCCTGGACATACTTAGTCAGCTTATCAACATCAGTGGAAACATCTCTCTTTGCCACCGTGAAGGATTCACTGCCTGAAAGACATCGGAAACCACTCTGTGTAACTACTGCTGGACAGCAGACTTTGTTGTCCTCACACTTCTCCACTGTAATGCAGTATTAACTACTATCACATGAAATGCCAGAAATGTCAATAAGCAACAATATATTTATAACAAGCTATAATATGTTAATAAGCAAAACATGGTGCAAAAACACAAATGCATCTTATTGGTTGGACAGTTGCTTCTTACCCTGGATAAGTGCCAGTAGCAGAATGGCAGTGATTGGAAACTTCATCCTTTCTGGCTGGATAGACACCTGAACAGCTGACAGATATCAATAGAATTTTAATGCGATTTTAGTTTAGGCTTAGGAATATTTGAAGCCAAAGGTAAAGAAAAAGTTAAATGTGAAGTTTTTAGACCACATATAAGAAAACACGCCTTATCCTCACAATTTAAAATTAAATAACGAAGTAGCTGTAGACGTACCTTCTGCAGTGTTCAAACTCGATGGGAGTTCTCCTTACA
>JAODJW010000135.1:16145328-16157959 GCA_026777045.1 Hyperopisus bebe | reverse complement strand
CAATTTAAAATTAAATAACGAAGTAGCTGTAGACGTACCTTCTGCAGTGTTCAAACTCGATGGGAGTTCTCCTTACATCCCGTGGGTTTTATATGGCTCCACGGAGAACTGAGACCACACCTGAGGTGAAGATCATCAGCCTCAGTGGCTGAGTTTGTTTGCCACTGGGTGGTACTCTCCCAGATCAGATTATGCTAGTGTGAGCATACATTCTACTGGCTGCATGATCTTCTTCAAAGTCCAAAAGATTTTACAAGAATGCTGACTCCAGAAATGTTGGCCAATCACTGACACGCTACCTTACAGAGGTCATTTATCAAAAATCTGACCACATTCATTTAAAATCTTCCATTCAATAAGTACACAAGGAACTGATAACAATGATTTGATCAATACACTAACATGAATGAAAGGCAGGTTCTGACAATGATTTGTCACTGTTGTTTTGTACACAGAAATTTCGGTCTGTGGGTTTATCAGTAATTGCTTTACACAGTGTGTCAGTATTTTTTTCATCTGACCTACAAACCCATAAAAATAAAAAAAAACACTCATCTGAAATCCACCCAGAGATAAACCACCTTAAAACACATGTGATATGAATGCTTTCTGCACATTACCTATTCTGCTGATAATATAAATATATTACAACCATTCAGCATGAATTTTGAAAAAAAAAGACTCCAACGAAAGAACTGATCAGGAAAGACCTAAATCTGGTATTTGGTTATTTGTACAACAGGGCAGATTTATTTCTGCTTCTAAACCAGAATATAGTGATAATTCTTTTGCTTTAACAGTCCTCTATAATAATAGCATTTAACATAATTCAAATAAACTTATATGTTTATTGCCTATGAAACCAAGGTATAACAGCAATTAGTTGATTCAATAGAAGCGAAAAATCAGAATTACCCTGAATGTTTTCTGTTAGAGAAATGCATCTAGCAGAGGATTTGTTTAACAGCTCCTCCATCCTTCCCCTTAACACCCGCTGTGTTTATTCCTGCCATACTTAGTATGTTTAACAGTGTTATTCCTTCATTGTTTAACTGGTATAATGTTAAAGTTTTTATAGCTCACTCACAGCTGGATATTAGGTTTAGACACCGGCTGGTTTTAGAATTTTGTTTGGGCACTTTTTTCCACTGTGATGGTTTGGCATCCTGGGTTGTTCCCTGCTTTGCGCCTGTGGCCTCCAGAATCAATACAAGAGTTTTTTTTTTTACGACATGACATACGACAGTGACGTCAAAGATGAGCTGTCAGGACGTGTCATTGTGCCGGTCAATTGATCAGTTAATGAGTGACACGGAATTGAATAAGGTACACGGGCAAGCTTTTAATCAGTCCGAGTTCCAGTTGGTCACTAGCAAAATGTGACCTGTAATGTCCACTTTCAGGTTTGGAACAAAGAGATAGAAGTCAGTTTCATAAATATCCATACAGTATTTCACATAATTCATGTTATAATGACTTACCCTCGTCAGGGTCATGGATGGAACCCAGGCAGCAGAGAGCTCAAGGCGAGATGGGATGCCAGTCTGCCACAAGGCACACATTCAGTCATACATTTTGGGCAATTTAGAGGTGCCAGATAATAGCTGTATGTCTATGGCCTGCAGAAGGAAACCCACACAAGACAAGGAGAATATGCACACAGAGCATATGTGAGATTCAGAACAGCAACTTTATAGGTGTCAAGAAGCAGCCGTATTCACTGAGCCACATGTCACCCATGTGTCTAACTTTAGTACATTTTAATTGATGGAGAGTGTCATGGAGTACAGTATAAAGACATACAGTCAGACTAATTGGTGCCTAAAACGCCTGTAGTTTGTGTACCGTACGCCTGTAGAAGGTGTGTAAAATGCCTTCCAAGCTGCTTATTTTCCCCATTACTGAAAGTTGTAGTTTTTGTCCCCATGATCTGCACGTGTTTTTTCAAGTACTAAATATTAAATCTACAGTTATAATATGATTTATAAATTTTGAAGATCACACCACCATAATGCAAATTGATTTAACATAATGCTCCTTCTGCAGAAGCCAAAAAGCAAAACTAGAAATCAATAAACGCGAAGCTGCTTCCAAGGACCACGTGCTCTCCTTCTTCTCCACCCTTGGCCTGCAGACGTGTTACACTCCAGCTGCACTCATTAGCACCTCCTGCAGCATCATTAGGGCTGCATTTGCATTCAGGTCATTAGCATCACCGCTGCAGGGCACCAGCAAATCTCTGCCATCAGCAACAAATGCCTTAAAAATTTCCTTGTGACTCATACTTCAGAAATGCTTCCAACGTAAATAGTATTTGGGTACTGTTGCCTCACACCCAGACCTGCTGTAAGAGGGCAGAAAAGAGAAAACTTTCAGGGGGCCAGACACTAGGGGGAGCCCAAGAGTGTGTGTGTGGATGATGGTAGCGTTGGTCTAGAGAAGAAGGGGCTCCCGTTTGATCTTCATGCGGCCCTGCTCACGCCTCCAGGGTGGGGTTTGAACTTCCTCACTGTGGGTTCCCTCCTCGTCCTTCAGTTTCCTATTACAGTCCAAAGACATGCACATAAGCTGATTGGTGTCTCTAAATTAGCAGTTGTGTGTGGAGTGTGTGTTAATTACTCTTTGATATTATCTGGCTGACAAGGCACAAGGAACCACATATATTAAAAATGTTGAAATTTTATGTTGTGCTAAATGACAGCTCACACCAAGCTGCTGAAGCCACATGCTTTACGAGACACCAGACAGAAATACATGTATGCATATAAATTATCATATGCATTATGGATTACATCTGATATGGAGGAGGCAGAGTTAGCTTGGCAGCAGAATAGTTTCAAGCAGGAGAGCTGAAATTATGGTAATTAATATGCTTTTCAGCTTGTGTTTCCTGTGTTTTGCATCTTTTGTTCCAAAAATTTCTATAATTTCTTTCAATTCTTCCCATCTTTCTGTATTCACCCATATAAAGTTTTCTTGAACATATACTGTATGTTCATGCTTTTACAGGTAGACTATGCTAAAATATTTTAATCTAATTGACGTAATATATATTCACTATCTACGACAACACTAGACAAACAACCGTCTTGTCAACAGCTACATGCTGCTATTAATTCTTTGGGTGTCGTGGCCGCCATGTTGAATTCCTCATGCAGCGCTTCCGTTCTAGTTTTCCTGATTTCGGCCACTATCACTTCCGGGTTACTAAGTGAATTCCGAGTTCATATGGCACGCTGGGAAGACGCTGGATTTGTATGAAGTTCTGTACCGATTTAAAATCCTAGCATTTGTTTCAGTTTATGAGTAAACGTATCCCTGGATGATATGAAAAGCAGCTAAAGTATATAGATCCAGTCCAGTTTTGTAGGCTAGTTGTGAACGCTGTATCTAGCTACTAATAACACGCGGTTCCTTCTGCGTACGACGACCGCATACTTGTCCCTAACCCAGAAAGAAACAACACAAGCATAATGTCGGACGTGCTTGATCTCCATGAAGCGGGAGGCGAGGATTTTCCAATGGACGAGGATGGCGATGGTAAAACCAGTGATGTTTACTTATTTTTTCCTTATTAAACAGAAGTGTGTGGGTCTTCTTTTGAGATCTTGTTTTGCCTTAGTTATTACTGCAAGATTCTTGGGCAGAAGTTTTATTAATATTTGTGAATGTAACATGTCCAGGTTTTGTTATAGATTGGATTATTTGCAAGGAGTTTGTTTTGGCAAGTGTAAAACTACGATTCCGGAAAGGCTGATGACCATAAACAAAGATCTATTTCTGTGTAACCTGGTGTTCGTTTACTCCAAACTGTTTTAATCGGATCAGTGTTTTACGTTTCCAGAAGCAGCTGTCTTGCTTTCGGATTGATTATTCAACAGATAAATTACGTGAATTTGATTCCTGTAAGGTCATTTAAGAATCCTGTTTTTTTTCCTCAGTTATGTCTGTTACAGGCACCCGATTCCTATTTATCATTTTGTTTTAAATGTTTCCATTTTTTCTATTCTATTTTCTATTTATTTTTCTTTTTAGAGAGCATTCACAAGTTAAAGGAAAAAGCGAAGAAGAGAAAGGGACGCGGTTTTGGATTAGGTATGATTTTTTTCCCCTTTCCTTCCCTTCCCTCATTTGCATGTGCTGGCAGATGCATCTGCATATATAGTCAGTTATTTTTAACTTTGAAGGGACATTTAATACTGGCTTGTTATCTTCTACAGATGAGGGAGCAAGGTCTCGAGTGAGAGAAGATTATGACTCTGTGGAACAGGAGGGTGATGAACCAGGTCCACAACGCTGTAAGTTCTTCATGGCAGGCGAATCAGGGATGTTTCCTGAAAGCAGCCCCCCACTCTGCGGGTGGAGTCTGCATGATCTCCTCATGTTGGATAGGTTTCCTTCAAATATCCCTGTTCCTCCTGCAGTCCAAGGTTAGGCTCAAAAGGATATTCCTTTTTCATCTTTTGTTTTAATGTGTGATTCATCTCTGTTGCTGTCTAGCTGTGGAGGGCTGGATCCTCTTTGTCACCGGCGTGCAGGAGGAAGCCACAGAGGAAGACATCCATGATAAGTTTGCTGAGTTCGGGGAGATCAAGAACCTGCATCTGAATTTGGATCGTCGAACCGGTTACCTGAAAGTGAGGCATGAGATTTCAGCAATGTGATATTACTTACTTGGTTACTTTGAAAGTAAAATTCGTGGTCACGTGACGTTTTATCTTTATTCCGCATCTAAAAATTAGCTTTCTATGATGACACGTTGATTTAACATTAGCTCTGGTCATATGCATTGAGGTCGTTTTCTTTCTGCTGAGCTGGCTTGAATTCCGTGCCGTTACTGCAGTGACTCAATGTTCTCATGCAGGGATATGCGCTGGTTGAATATGAAACATACAAAGAGGCCCAAGCAGCTATGGAGGGGCTGAATGGACAGGACTTGATGGGCCAGCCAATCAGTGTGGACTGGTGCTTTGTGAGAGGACCACCCAAGAACAGGAGGAGGTACGCCGGGCGGGGCTTTGGGTCCGTTGCGTAGGCTGGTCATCGTTGTTTTTGGTTTTACACCTTTCATTGATCATTTTTTCAAATTCGTCAAAATCAGACTGCGAAAATGTTGGTCATTCATTTCCAGATTCGATATTGCAAAAGTATTTGCTTGAAAGTCTTGAATGTTGGGTAATTTTATGTTTGTTTCCTGACACATTCATGGGTGAAGTATTGTTAAAGGGCAGTCTGCATTGTAGTATGTTCCTTAATAATACTATTCCTAAGCTTTATTTTCCTAAATAAGTGACATGCGTATTTTCATACTTTTTTTTATTATATAAATCTATAAATTGTATAACTACTTTATTAGGACTGTGTAAATTATTTATTGGAACTTTGATCGATTTGTTTATAAGAACTGGCCTATAATCAACGTTTCACGTTTGTGCAGGGGTGGCCGGAGGCGGAGTCGTAGCCCTGACAGAAGGAGGCGCTGATTTCTACCTTCTACTTATCCGTTGGTTACATTTGTATCAGCGAGACCTCAGTAGAGAATTTTGGAACGTAGTGAGCGGGTTTGTTGAAGTGGCCATTATTGCCATGTCAGATATTGGCAGTAAAGGGCGTGTTTATGTGTGTAGGGATGCAATGTTCAGATTTAAGTAAAGGTGAAGATTTCTATATTTTTTGTCCCGTTATCTGAATCTTTGTTTAGACTCTTATTACACAGCTGAATAAGTCGTATTTTGTTACCCTTGCAAGTAGCATAATACCACTAAGTTTTTTAATTCGTCACGAAATTGATTGCATATTTCTATTACAGTGTGTTTGTTTATTTAGACATATTTGCGTAAACCTTTAATGATAAATACCACTGGCCCTTGTTTTAAAGTTGATTTTTTGTAAGAAGAATGTTTATTTCTTTAAAATCTAACATTGCATTAAAAAAATGTTTTTCTTTTAAAATCTCTTCAAGTCTTTTTCACACCACTGATCAGAGCTCGTCTCCTCTTCAGCCCCATATAATATGTAATATGTAAAATTTAGGCATTTAAATTAAGCAGATGCTTTCAACAAAAAATAACCGAATGGTTTATAAATGCTCAGACTTTGTGGGTTCTGTGTCATTGCTGTATATTGTTTATATATCGAAATCAGCTTGTCAAACTGAGAATTGTCTCTTGCTGAGCCTCTAAATCAGTTGTTCAGAACATTTATCCCTCATACCCCTGTTACATTGTCCCTCAAGGATTTACATGAATTTTAGCAAACAGTGTATGTTAGTGGCTCGGCTGACCAGCATAACCTGAATATGGTCAGATAGCATGTGGAGGAAACGGCGCCTGCAGCATCCGCCATTTTGTATCGGCACAATGTGAGGGTAATGCCACAAGACAAGCAGAACATCTACCTGATTATGCTGCAAAATGACCTTAAACGTAGGCTAATTCTGATTATGTCAGGAAGACCACTAGGTATGATGTACCCTGGGTGGAATACCCTTCCATAACAGATCTATCGCGCATGAACAGAAGCTATGAGCAATTTAGTAACACCAGTTTACCTACCTACTCTACCCGTCAGAAGTTGTTGCACCCCACGCTTGAACACTTCTCCATTTATTTCATAAACTACAATACAAGTTTCTTTTATAACTTGAGTTATAGCTTATAAGAGTATGTAACACTGCATGTGTGACATCCTTTTAAGTGGTTGTATGGTGATCACTGGGAGTGTAACAGTATGCAAAAATCACAGTTCGGTATGTACCTCTACAGTGGGGGTAAATGACCTATCTGATCTGTTCTGTATTCACATTAACAGCTTTCGGCTTTATATTAGAACTGTGCAACACAAACATTGTCTCATAATACAAAATACAAAACATAATGATGCAGCATTTAAAAAATACCTATACTGTACTAGTAATGGTGGAAGTTCTTCAAGTACTGGTCTATGAGCGCGTGCGTACTGGCGCAGCTATTTCTGCCACTTTCTGAATGTTGCTCAGAGGAAATGCAGAAACACAAAGGTTCCTGCATTTGCCACATTCATTCGGTACATATACATACCAAACCGAAACACCCGTACCGATAATTTTCTATAGGAATACGTATACCGTTACATGTACCGCTTCCGTTAGTGATGACATAGTAAAACTCTAGGCTGTTCTGTAACTTGCACTAATTAACTGTTTCATCCCACGAATGCCTCAAATTTGACTAATTAAGTGCTAGAGGTTACTTTGAGTCAAAGATACAACATTTTTGTGCTAATAAAGGAACTAAAATAGTGAACATACTGTAAATTTATTTGTTAGCAAAGAATACAGAGTGCATTTTCAGTAGGCCTAAATGCTAAGTGAGTAACATGCAAATGCAGAATATCTCAGTGTGTGCAAAACCTTTGACTGGTAGTGTACTAGTGTACCCAAGAGAACTCTGCACTCTATGGAGAGAACATGCAAGCTCCACGCGTAAAGAAGGACGTGAAACCCCCCACCCTGCAAGTATGTGGACAATGAGCAATGAAAGGACAGGTGGGATGGGCAGTGGGCATGATGCTTACCTCAGGTCCAGGATTACAGCCTGCTGACCTCAGTTAACTAACTAAACTAACTAACTAATCAAATAACTAGCTAACTGCACATTCAACACAAAAACAAGTGAAAACATCATTGTTGTCCCATTTTAGCGTGACGTTATGCATGCTGCTTAAACAGTAACAAAACGTATGCAAAGATTTAGGAAGAACTGATGTATTGCTGTAGAATCAGAGACTCTGGAAATCTTTTTGTGGGGAGTTTTTTTTTTTTTTAATCATCAGTTCAGGTAGAGAAAACTAGCATCTTCTGATCTTTTTCTCCCCTGAAGTCCAGTGCCTGGTTCTTTTCCATCATCTCTCCTGTTGTTATCGTCCCATAACTTGCAGCAGCCAAAACGCATATCCCAGCTTCGTGGATATGTTTGGGCAACTGACACACGGACCAGGTTCAGATCGCTTTGCTTGCTTGCATCAGGACCATGGATAGCTCTTTAATATGCGCGCATACAGAGATCTCCACAAGGGGACAGTATATGCCAGGTATTACGGCAAACTCCAGGTGGCGTTCCTGGCAGCCATTTCGATGGACAATCTGAGCATCCGCATGTTTCTAAAAATGAAACGAAAATTTGAAAACACGAAAGAAACATTTGTATAGCCTGACGAGATATTCTTGGCTAAAATTATTTTTGCACTGAGAGAACCGTCAATTTATCAAGTTCCTAATGACAATCGGTTTATCTATTTGAGGGCCTAATCAAAAAATTTTAATATGAAGGTAATTTTCCCTTCTTACATGAACTTTCTATTTTATAATCAGTCCCTCGGTTTGCTTTTAATTTCACCACATTTAAGATATTTTGAACGAATATCAAATACAGTGATTGTTCACTGGTGCTGTTATTAAACAGCATACTACTGCCACTGCTTTGCTTGACATAATCTGTATAGTCAGGAATAGTTTGGAAGACTAATGGATTTTGTGACATGTTTTGTATTATGGATTCCATATGCTCTTAATAAAAGAAAAATGCTATATAAAATAATGTTTTCGTTTTTTTTTTTCAGGAGTAATCATGGGCGTCGTTATGTCCGATCACTCGAGAGTTTAACCCCGTCTATTTTAAACCTGACTCCGAGAAAAAAAAGTCGATCCCCAGGTAAACTTCACTTAGCCCTTGATTTTTCAATAACTAGAACCCCCTGCGAATAATTCATAACGAATAACAAAACTTAAAGTAAAGCCTTAATTTATTTATATTACTATTGGCTCCACTGTGGTGGGTCTAATAGGTGCCACCTTTTAGCACATTTCAAGAAAACCTGAAGTCCGTGAAGGTATAAACTTTACAACGTTGAATATAATTGGATTATATGTGGTCCAGGGGTTTATCATTGTAAGCCAGTTGTTCTGTGTAATGAACGTAGTTAGAAAGCATTATTTATGGGAGGAAAAGTATGAGTCATATATTTCCAGTATAGTAATTGGCTTTTCGCTCTGTTTGGAATTATTCATTGGAAATATGCAACTCAGTTAAAGGAAAACAAGCCTTTTGAATCCCAATACACACCAGGGAGGCTAACAGTGGTATTCCGACTTTCTGCAACGTTATATGATTTTACTTTTATCGACATTTTATTCAAGTCTTTTTAAAGTAATATTGAAAGATGCATGAATATGTCATTAATGCGTAACAATTCAACGGCACCTTTTACTTTGTGGCACTGGCCCTTTAAGAGTGGTAGCTGGGACTGCGTGCTTCACAGTGGGTAGGACCAGTGTCATTTTTCGCAATGGCGAGATGGTAACCAGCGAAGTTGGGAGACGGCTGTGACTGTGCATCGCTTATTTGCCTGTTGCCATTAAAACCAAAGTGGCACCCATTTTCCTTTCGCGACTGGCTTTTGATGGCTAATATGTCCGGTTTCGGGATTTTACTACGGGGGCGATGAGGGGCAGGGATCGGTGCCTTTTGCGTGTGGCGCACAAGTGAAAGGAGCTGCCCGGGTTATTGATAACATAAGCCGAGATGCGGAGGGTCCGTGTCCGGCAATGTGAAACGCCATGAACCGCTTATATTGCTCTCTAGTACGGCAAGTCACTGGAAGCCGCGTGCTACGGACGTCTCCGCGGACACGTCGGCTTTTAACTTGACTTTAATGATCAGTTTGGTGATTTTTCGACTCAGAGATCTACAACAGGAGACTTCAAAATGTTAATGGGGTCCAAGACGACGTTCAAAGTGAGGCAGATTGTCCCCGATATGAAGGTGGGTAAATTCATTGATATTTTTTTAGAGATGATCTTGCACGTTGGCTTAGTTTCGTCTGCCCTACGTTTTAGTTACTCAAAGACTGGCTCAGGGACACAGCAGGAGCATGAACAGCCTGGTAGATTCAGGGGTTTCCACCACTTCGCAGGAACCCTTGAATATGAAAAAGTCTAAAATTATATAGGGCCTAATGTAAGGGGCGGGGGGGATCCAGGGTGACATGTTGGCAGGGGCCCTGGAATTTCTAGCTACACCTCTGGATATGGGTCATTGTAAAATTCCATCTGGAAAACTGAACAGGTGGTACTAAGTTCAATCAAATAAATCATTTATGCTATGTCGATTTACATTTTAAAAGTTTAGGTTCTTGAGGAATAGGGCGGACATGGGACACTTTCTGAGAAATTGCTTTCTGGAAAAACCATTTCCATGTCTTGAATCCCAACTTGATACCATTCTAAACACATTAATGCCTCTCTAACACTTTATAGAAGGGAAACTAAAGTGTTACTAAACACATATATTACCTGCAAAGTTTAACTGTCCCATTTTACCAGGTGTCCCATTTCCACAATACTCACCCTAGTGGAAATATATTTACAGTTATTAGGCCCACGTGGTCCTTCTAGTTAAATTACTAGTTTGGGGTGCCAATTGATGTGTTTATTTTAAACACATGGTGGGCCAATTAAACAACATCCTTGTTGTACTATATAATTACATGTGTACGCATGTGGAGTGGATAAAAAAGGAACTTTAGAATAAATAATGTAGCATCCTGCATAAATATACAGCTGTAGCATAGGATAACCCGCATTTAACCATGCTGTCAGCTCCACTCTGCATTTACGTGGGCAATGTCAGAGTTCCTCCACGAAAGTGCAGCTTCATCGAGGATCATTTCCGGTACACGTTTGCTAGGGATCCAGTTTGCAAACTTCTTGCTGTTTTGCCTGATTGGTTACTGGCAGTTTGGCTGCATAGTCTGATGAGTTATAATAGCTGACTATGCTCTGGATGATTGGAAATGTATGGTTCACTGTGGCGAGTCATAAACAGTTCTAGCTGTCCCACAATGGAGAGCTAATCTGATTGGTTACTGGGGTCTTACGCTACAGGCAGAGTATAATCCACATTGTTTGTCATGCCTGCATGGATGTTGTTTCTATAAGAGTCAGAGGTGATAGCAGGTGTCTGTTCTGTCACACAGTGCTAATGTGTGGGGTAGATGTGTTGGATCCCACATCCGGTTTCCATGGACACCACCTTAGACAACAAAAATAAAGCTTGCTTGCTGAGGGCAAGACGAAACTGAAACCACGCTTACCTTCCTAAACCTGACAGTTGACTCTCCAGTGCTCTCTGATAATGTATCTTTGAATAAGTTACTTAGCCGAATTGTTCCAGTGGAATATATGTGTGTACTGGGAAGACATGTTAAGTCGCTAACAAAATGACAACATGAAAAATAGCATTCCTCACGTAACAATTAAAAAAAAAAATCTCTTTTGAAATATCTGAATAATGGGGATTGTTTTGTTTGTAGACTTTTGTAGATATGTTACTTTATGCTGTAATAGCCCCTGCTCAGGATTTTACTGGGCAAAGTCACAAATAATATATGTAGAAGTTATTAACATGTCAGAGAAAAACAAGCAAATGCTCATAGCTTCCCATCGCAGTGCATGTCTTAGTAATGTGAGCACTAAGTATAGGGGTTTCAGATCCAAAGCCACACTTTCATGTTTATTCAGATTACAAAGCTGCAAAGAAACGTTTCTGTAATGGCCGTGTACGTATTAGATGCACACTGCAGCGTCGAGCATTCAGTCAGGACTGTAGAGAGGCTCTGAATAAAATTATGTTGATGCAGTTCTCCAATGTTCTTTTTAGAAAACTTTCTTTTTAGGGGAAGTCAACCCCTCCCCCCCTCATTAAAAAGTCTGGGATTGAGCTTCCCAGTGTCAAATCACACTTCTCTTATGAGCACGGTGAAATTCTACAGCTTCTACACAATTTTCCTGCTGTTTTACGACAGAAGGGAGTGCGTACATCTGATGCATTATGGGTATTTCAAAAGGGATACGGTGGTGGTTATTTAAATGTGAGGGTAATGCTTTGTTCCTTCCCTTGGGTCGCTGATGGACCAGAAAGATAAACAGTTGCTGAATGGCAACACAAACGCCACGGTCACACCCTGTCCCACAAGGTCCAGAAACTCATAAGTTACATCTGAGATAGAGCAGCTGCCATCTCTGATAATGTTTTTCCTCCACTGTACTTTTACAGCTGTAACTGCTTTGGCACATAGAGATCTTAAAAGAAACAATCAAGTGCAGCTACTAAAATAAAAGATTTCCTATTATATTCTGTATAAATCACTGCGTTGATTCAGTGTCGTGATGTAATGCTATATTTCGTATATTCCATTCTCAAAACTTATAGCTAAAATAGCTAAATCATAGTACTGACATAATTATGATGCTGATAAGGACATCGCAGGGTGTGTATGTGTCACCCCCTGCCTTTCAAGCTAACATAAGGTAATACTTTGTTGCACTAAGTTTAGTGTGAATTCAGAAAGATTAAATTTAAAATCTGTGATATTAGAATCTTGTCACTGCAGACCAGTACATCATGCGATCAACAGAAAGATCTCTAGGTATTTCTGACATATTTCAGTTGGAAAGCATGACGGGATTTGCCTAAGGGCAGTGAACAGCCCGCCTTTTGCCCTCTGGACTCCCTCTTCAGTTGACTGCCGCTTCATTTTGACCTGAAAGTTCAGTGGTCTGTTTACCTGACAGTTAACATTTCATCCGTCGGCC
>JAODJW010000135.1:16112827-16124383 GCA_026777045.1 Hyperopisus bebe | reverse complement strand
AGGATTCTTTATTTATAAATCGAATAGTTAGAGCATTGGAAGCCTGTTTACGACCTTCTAAATACGGTTTTTAACATCATTAGAGCCCTCTAGACATGAAATAACACCCTTTAGTCACCATTACTTTATGACCGCTGGACACGGAAGCAGGAACGGGGAGACGAGAAATCAGGATTGAAGGGTTTATTTGGAGTCACTCCAAATGCAGGACACTGGAAGATGTAACATCAAAACGTCAATGACAGACCTGAGGTTATAGACACTGACGTGGACTTCGAACTGAATCGAATTGACAGAAAACAGCTGGTCACAATCGGGGTTGCATATGTGGTTAATAAGGGGGCGTGGCACACAAGAGGACCGGACAGGCAGGTCATGACAATTACATTCGTATTACCCAAAATATTAGAAAAAATAATAGAAAATAAGAAATATTAGACGTTATAAATATCATATTGTTATTATTGTACATTTAATTACGAGGAGCAAAGATGCTTCCGATGCGTAGCGATGTATAATTTTCATTGTCATCAACTTTTTAATCAATAGACAAAAACCACGATAGAGTGAAGCCGCGGAAGTCGAAGCGCGAAGTGGCGAGGGACCACTGTATACAGTATAATCCGTAAGGCTTGTGATATGTATGCATGCAAATTGATGAATATAATACTTATTCGAAGTATTATATTGTTGTTTGTTGGATGTATGTCTTTGTCAGAAGTGTGAATATTGAGCAGATTCTTCTTCTGACTTTTTTTTGCATGTGGGTCATGTTACACACATTTTTGTGCCCATGTGTCCTTGTATGAGTGAGATGACAATACAGAATCTTGGCGGTAAAGTTTGACGGCGCCTACAAGCGGTTTTCGACGACAAGCAGCACTGTCCGCTCAATCTTTCATAGCCACATGAATGTCTTGCAGGTTTAAGTGACGACGAAATACTGGAGAGCTGTTTATGTGCCTGTTTATATTTTTAAAATCCGGCTGGTATGTAAATATACACTCTCAGTGTCATCTGGTTAAGGAAGTGATTGCGTAAAACCTTGCTGCTAAATAACAACGGCATGATGAAAAGCACATTTAAGAGGCCATATGTAAAAGTTAAGGGGCTAAAAGAACACTTGATGGTCTGTTTGGGAGTAAAAAAGAAGCTCTCTGTTCCTCAAAAAAAAACCTTCAAAAGAGTCTAAAGAGCGGTTTTGGGTCTCTCTGTGCCACTCCTCTGGCTGGTTTGGCATGGCAGTCGTGGCTGGAATGTCCACCATCTGTCCTTCTGCTCTCCCCTCCTCTGTGTAATTAGGGCACCGCTTCGGCTCCGCCCAGCACTGGAAAAACGTGGGCGTGCCTGCAGTGGTCCACACCAAGGATTCTGGGGGCCTGGTGAACAGCGCTCAGTTTAGCATCCCAGGAAGAGCGTGACAGGAGCCAATTGAATGTGACTGTCTTAGTCATGTGACTCCAACTCCATGTGACTCTGCTTCCATGTGATTCCTGTGTTTTTTTTTTAGTAGACCAATATATTTTTTCCCAAAATGTTATTTTTGTACTTTTGTGTTTCCTCAAAACTCTTTGCAGTTGTGAATAAACTTTATATAGTTTATCAACGAATAACCTATCCATGCTTTAATCACATCAAAGGATAAGTGTCCAGAGGGTAAGATAAAAGGAATGCAAATACCATTCGACACTAATTAATACAGTGCGAGGTGATTGCTGAATGTCCACCTGCAAACTGTTTGATTTTTCTATCCTGTATCCCTTCCCCCCTCCCTAAATGAAGCTCTAATTGCTGCATGCCTAAGCAGTCAGTCTCTCAGACTGGGACTTCGCCCAAGACCAATATTGTCATTCAGTCCAAGGTGATGAAATGACACTCCCACCGTCAGCAACATTAAACATTCATCCGCGTAGCAGAACAAGGCCAGTCACGGTGTTTCTCAGAGCCGCTCTCGAATAACGTGAGCTCCGATGATAGCAATAATTACGACACGGACGAATAGGTCGCCTCGTCCCGAATGGAATGGTCTTGAGGGGTGGTGAATTAGAATGTGAGTTTTTAATAGCCTGATTTAAAGGTGTTTCAAGTCAAGGATATTTTTATCAAACAGCCCCCGTCTTCCTCTCTCCCACTCAGCCGAACGATGGAGGCCTGGGCTCTGTCTTCCTTCTGTCCCGGGGCAGCTTCTCCTCCCCCTCGCACCTTCTGCCCTGGCGTAGCGGTGGGGGGTCCGGGGGGTCCTACCGGAAGAGCCACCGGCGAGCCCCTTCGTCCGAGAGCTTGCCTGGGCTGGAGCGGCTGCAGAAGGCCTGTTTACTGGCGGAGTCCTGCAGGGGGCGCTCTGAGCCGCAGGAGCTGCTTCCTCAGCTGCTGGGTCCTTGTGTGGGGATATGGAGGGAATGCTACCTCCGCGGGGCCCTACAGGCACAGGTATTTGCTGAGTCAGAGTTGCCTTCATTGACCGTTGACTTGACACGTGACTCCTTACAGTGACATTGTCCTTTGTGGTTGAAGGCCTTTTCACACCCGGCGCCCGTGTCCTCGCACCACCCGCTGGACCGACTGGCACAGGAGGTGCAGCAGCTGAGAGACAGGCTGGCGGCGGCGGCGGTGGCGGGATCCAGAGCCAAGAAGCAGGAGCTACACCGGGCCAACGTCAACCTCAACCAGAACGCCAACGGCGGCACCTTCCTCTTTTCGGCCCCGCGGATCTCCGTGGCCCGGGCCCCTCCCCCGACGTCCGCCCTGCCCACCCTCGCGCCACGGGATGCCGGCAAGCGCACGTTCCTCTTTGGCCAGTCGCAGGACGGCCGACCGGACCTGCGCTATGCCCCCATGCCCAGCACCAGGCTGAGCAAGAAGAAAGGTTCATCGCTGGCATCCTAAGTGCATTATCCCAGTAGACCTGCACAGTAAACTGAGGTACGGAACTGAGAGCAGCATTAATGACCAGACTCCTCTCACTCCTGTTGTGGACCAAGCTGAACAGCGAAATTAACTTCCCATGATGCAACAGGATAGTGTGACATCACCAACAACACAATGATAAGCATTTTATTTATTAAAATCATTGCACATTAAAATGTTAATGGCTTTCCCAAACTTTCTTTTTAAAGAATAAATTTCAGAGCTTATTCTTAAGAATGCCTTAGATTAAACATTATTTTTTAAAAAGTTTTCTTTAGTGACTGATCTTCAGTATGTTTTCTGGATTTCAGACATTTATTATTGTAAGGTATTTACCTTTTTTGTTTTACACAAATGCTATTTACTTTACTCATCAACCCTACATGTTGTATCTTCTTTCCCAAATCTGAATTGCTAGATTGTTCAGTCTACAAGCTATATCAAGTTTAACGTTGAACTAACCATCCAAATGAAAGCTCAAGGTTGAAAGATACTGGGTATATTTTTCATTACCAGCTTCCTCTGTCATTTGTTTATAACCCTTTTTTGTGCACAGAGTCATTACAAAAAAAAAAAAAGGGTCTGCCTGACAACAGCTGGTTATGACTAATATCAGTATTGGTCCGTGGGTTGTGAGTAATTCTAAAAATCTCTACAGAAGGGAGGAAGCTTAACAGAAAACCGTAAAAGTGCTAAAATGACATACCTTTCAGGGGCTCTTTGCATTTAACTGGATTCTGCTGGTTAAACAATTTTGATACAGATATTTTATATGGTGTTAAAATCCTGTAAACATACCATGCATTAACTGTAGTATATATATGATTGTAGCATACAGTATTATACCAGCAGGAAACATTTCCCATACATGGTACAGAGGGGAAAAATGGTTGTATGTTACTGTTTCTCAAACGGAATTTAATTTTTGAATAGTACCTTCCCTCCAGTGGGTGGGTGGGTTATGATTGAAATTGATAGCACTATAAATGATGGGAATGCAGTCATGTGCCAAATGTTCATTAAAGCTATTGTATTGTGCATGAAGCTGGCAGGAAAGGACAATGCGGCTGTGAAAAGAAGTGCCTAACATGTGTATGTATTCTCATTCCTGATTGGCTACAGCTCGCCCAACCAGATGGTACAACAGTGACATTAAGATTAAAGTAAAAAAAACCTTTTTTCAGTATTATGAGTATTACAAAGAAATTGTAGTATTAGTTGCTGCCGGTATTAACATTCCCTGCAACCCTGACCAGGATAAGCGGTTAGATGATGGGTGAATGATATTAACATGCTAAATATAACTGAGTAATCATCGAGAGCAACTGCCAGCATCTATTTTTGTTATGTATATTTATAATCTGTACATATAGCGTGCATTAAATGAATAGTTCTAGGATTTCTCCCCAAAGAAACTTTTAAGTGCAGCGTAGCTCTAAGAACATGCAGGAGAGTCGACGTATATGGACGACGTCAAGCGACAACGTAAGGGGACGGTGAAGTGGTCAGTGGGGCCTGTTTATATGAAGTGAATCTCCAGGTGACAAAGCACTGGTATAATTTTGGCTTTTATCTCCGTGGGATAATTTTGGCTTTTTATCTCCTCTAACGAGACCCCATCTTACTAATCTTGTAGGTCAGGGTTTCTCAACTGGTGAGTTGTGACCCAGAAGCGAGTTTGAGTCGATCGTCATGGAGGGTGCGGTGTTAAAAAAAAAAACGCGATGGGCGCATCTCCCAATATCATTTAACACAGACAGCGCCCCACCATGGCCAACGACAGAATTGTCGTGACTTACTGACTAAGGAATAACGTCGGTCCTGGGGCTAAAACATTTGAGAACCCTTGCTGTAGCTACTAGGCTATGTTTACTTCATGCGTTTCAGAAATTCTGGAGTAAAAAATATAAGTTCTGGAACAATGCTTTGAATTCCGCCCTACATTACCACGTACGGAGAGGGAGAAATTTTTGTTCAGCTTTTCTGATCTCAACATCTAATATATAATTCTTGGCATAGCTATAGGAAATGGACAGCATTATGCAGCCAATATTACTTTATATCAAAAGTGGTAAATAGCAAACAAAATACTTATTCCATTTTAAATCTATCATTGTAGTGCTTTTGTCCCAACTGGTTCATGGAGAAAACAATGGTCAAACAATATAAAATTGCAATTCAGTAAAATGGTGGCTATTTGAAGCAAATCCTTTCAAACAGAAATCCTCCTGCATCAAATAAAACATTTTTAGATGTATGAATATTTCCTGTTTTGGTACAAATTAAACTTAATATGTATATATTTTGTGTTTTTGCATTTTATTTAATGAACAAAAGAAATAAACTTTTGTTTTGAAAATCTTGTCTGCCTATTTTTTCCCAGCAATTTGATTGAAAAAAGTCATATACAGAATGTGTTTTATTTTTTATTGAAAATAAATATATTTACAGCATTGTCTGTCATTTGAAATAGCTTGATATTAGCACTACTAAACACTGAAGTGAGCAATTAAAATGCACAATTTTAAAACTTGTCACATATTACACCTTATAAAAGTTACTATGGAAACAGCTCAAACATTCATTGCCATAGCGATAGCTTGAACCTTTATGATTTACACTTCTGAAATAGCTCCTGCCCAACAGGAAATCTTATCAGTTTGAATTGATATACACACACACTGAAGACAACATACTAGAATACCAAATCACTGTACAATAAGCTTAGTAAATGTATATTTATCTCTCACAAATAAGATTAGCATTCTGTTGAATCTCCAGTCATGGTCACCCAGATATCCTCTTTTGAAATTCTCATTATGAAGTGTTTATCTTAAAAAAAAAAAAATCCCAAACACTGGTAGATGCATACTATCTTAAGATTGACTGGAGTCAGTGGTCCACCATATATACACACATCACATTACCTGTTACCTGTTCACAAATTCAGTTTATTTATACAGTGAAACATACACTGCCATAATGGTTTTTTGCTTCAGAAAATACTTGACATCCTGATTTTGGGTCATTATACTAAATCAGTCTTTCACTTATTACTGAGAAGTCCAAACCTCAGTTTAAACAGTTGATGGACCAGCCTCATAAATGTTAGGATGACCCACGGAAACATCAGCAACATCAACCATCCTCAGTTTCCCCTCCATTCCTCCCCTTTGATGACCTGTCGCTGCAGACTCCAAAACGGGACGCAGACGGGGGTGCTGAGGGCGTCTGGGACGTGCAGCAGGTCACCGAGCTGGCGGATGGACTTGCACATGGGACAAGGGTAGTCGGAGAGACCCTCGATGTCCTCGAAGGCCAGGTTGACGATGCGGTCAATGCAGGCGTCGCAATAGAGATGGCCACAGGAGAGGCGCCGGAGTCGGGCATCATAGGTGATGCAACACTGGCAGTGGGGTAAATCAGGGCCCAAAGACAGGCTTCCACTCAGGGAGCTGCTCTCTACACTCCCAGCCTGACTTGACTTTGTGGGAGACCTGGAGAAATGGCGTTAACTAATGGTTAGTAAACTGGTCATTAAAGACTATGTAGTGGAAGTCAAATCCTCCAGGGCGAATGGCCTCAGTATCATTTGGAATCTCAGATCGGTCATTTCCACTCTGGTACAAATGGACATTATACCAAACACGGCAAAAAACGGTTTTGGATGCCAAGTGAACAAAATTTACAAAAATACATCAGCTACGATATGTACTACTTCTCTATAGCATAATGCGTATCACAAGAAACTACGACACAGTGCCTGTGGTGACCTCATTACAAAAATGTTACAAGTAAGAATTTTTTAAACTATCTTTTTACGGTCTTGTTATTTCGTATGACAAACACGTTTAATCCGAATCAATCTCCAAAGCGTCTTTATTCCTTACCCTTACGAAACGGATATATTTCAGTCCCCCCTGTTGAAGACAGCCAACCCAGATATATACTACTGGGATGTAACTATGATTTGAATAGAAAAAATGCAATAACAATTGCGTAGCTAGTATAACACACCAACGCGTAATAAATCAAATTAATGCTGTTTTATGCGCGGTGTGGCTAAAGAGATACTGAGCCAACGCGGAAATTAAAGAGCGATTATTAAGGAGGAATGCAAAATGCTTTGAAACAATGCTTCGTATAATACTAACATTGCATTTAAAGACTGCGGTACTGACGATGCCAGGTAAACGCACCTCTGCCCGGTACACGACTCACGTCTGAAGCAGTCAAAGCTTAGAGCCGAGAAGATCCTCCACAGCAGATCCATGTTGTCAGCTATCATACTGATCCCGTCCGTGCGATCGGTCCGCCAGCGGATTTTGCTGGAACATGCTGAAGCTGCTGGTATTTTGATCGACACTGAATTTCAGCAGCTTCCAGTCTGGTGGCATTTACATGTTGGAGAATCCAGCGCATAGGTAAACCCACCGGTACTGATTTGCAAATCCCAAAAGGGTTTCTGGTAAAAGGGGCTATCTAGAAAATATCCATTTGCTTTCGATAGCGCCGTTAACTGGAGCTCTGCGTCAGCGTAAAGGTGAAACCTGTTGTACGACAGGAATGGGAGCTGGGAAAAAAAACAGGCGATGCTCACTGTTTGCTAATAGGATTCAGGTGGAACAGAGCAAACGTGGGCGTTAAGTTGGTGATTTGCATTTCAAAACCTAATGTGAATTAAGCAAATGTGTGGACCACGGGCTATAACGACCGATACGGCAGTGTTTTGTTTAATTTTAACTTACACTGTTAAAATTGTGCGTCTTATCCGTGGTTCGTCAATGGCCAGAATATTTAGTCGCGTTACTGCACGCGACCAAATACAAAAAAGCTTCGAGTCAATAATCGTTTGGAGAACATAGATATTTTACTTGGTTGTAAACAAATTGCCATTGTAAAATATATGTAAAATTATGTCTGAATTAAGATAAGCTTAACTAGGCTTATCAAATAGCAATGGTTCCAGGACAAATACAAGAAAAAGACCATATTCTCATTGCTTCAGGGTGAGCACACCGTGAGACATATTTGATAACCGGGATCTGAATAAGTCAAGAAAGTAAAACTGCTCTTTCCGCAACCTGTTATTTTACTTGCCTGACACACCCAAGGCCCGGAACCTACCATGGCAGCCGCTAGGTGGCGACACAGCCGTCATTTGAATTTAACGTGAAGCTGAACTTGTATTCGTTATATAAATTGTATTGTAATAGGCCTCAGGAATAAACACACATATAAATAATCTTTATCCCCTTCACTTGTATTAATTAAAATACAAATATATGAAATTGAAGATAAAAACACGAAGGTGAGCACATTATCCTTACATGACAGTATTGGAGTATTTTGCTTAAACTGCATATGTAATTAACATTAATGTAATTCATGGAACTAACTGCATGTAACGAACCCCAAATCCACACTCAGGACTAAGAAAGTGCTTTTTCCTATGGTAAAATACAAAGACACAAAGCTCTTATTTCATTTGAAAACATATAAATTACTGGTTCGGCATGATTGCAATACCAAATTCTTATGGATACATGCAAACTGTATGTCATAAATATTTATATTGCGGTTTAAAAATCACAAGCTACTTGCTTTCAAGCACTCTATTCAGATGGAGGCTGAGGGCATGCAGTTAATTATGGTTAATATTTGTAGTTTGTTCTTTGCTCTTTGGTATTATTTTAATATTTCTTGGTTCCTCCTTCTAATATTTTAATAAGGATGTAGATTTGGGTATGAACCAATTTGCTGGTCCCCATATAGTAAAATTCAATTTTATAAAATTCCATGGCTGGAATGAAAAAACTAAAAATGCAAAACCTCTTGTATTTTGTTTGGTTACTTATGGTTATGGTTAGGGCTGGGTAGGGGTTACGGTTGTCATTGTTAGCATTAGCATTTTTCCCATAGAAATAAATGAGCGGCCCCCACAAAGATATGATTACATGACTGTATGTGTGTGTGTGTGTGTGTGTGTGTGTGTCCAATGGACCTAAACTGTGTTTTTCTGGGAAAACCAACTCCAAACAAGGTGAGCAGTTCATCGCTTAGGACTGCCAATTTATTTGTTTTCTGGTGCCATCGATGGACCCAGGTTATGGCAGGAAAATATTTTCTAGAATGTTGCAGAATCACCACAGCAACTATGTGTGAGATAAAACAACATGAAAGAAATAGACACATTATGAATACTGAATTACTTAGCAGGAAACAACAATGACCTACTGATTTGGGCTTATCTGCTGAGAGGAGAATGTTCCAATACATAAAAATCACTAAAATGGATTAACCACTCGGTTTGGTGAATCAGAAGCTATTTCAATAAAATGTGAATCAGAATCACTTTTTATCTTATAGTATAATAGTCTTTCTGGACAAATTACCACAAATTATTGTTTAAAGAAAATTAAAGGAAACTGGTCCCCATAAGGTAAGGTTACTCTCTCTCTCTCTCTCTCTCTCTCACACACACACACACACACACATATATAATTTAAAGATAACTGCTCATATTGAGCAATGTTTTGATGGCAGTACTAGGCTAGCAATAGGCTAATGCCTAGCTATCTCCTACATGACATGCTTACAAGAATATGAAGTATGTAGTTGGTAGGGGGCCCAAAAAATATGGTTTCCCTTGTTCTATGACCTGCCCTGGTGGTCAGATCAATAGACTATTTGTTTATCTGACATTTAAATCTGATCCAGCCGAATGATTCCTTAAGAGTTACACCTTCATCTTCACACTCTTCCTCCTGGTGATGGTCACAGTGGCAGCCCCTGGCGCAGGTCAGGCCAGACCTCTTCTTCCTTCGGGCCTCTGCCCAGTGGGACACGCCCAGAACGGCTCCCATGGGCCGAGTTGATGGCATCCTTACCCGACGTCCAAACCGCCTCAACCAGCTCCATTTGAAGGACCAGCTCTCTTTTGAGGTCCCTCCAGATCTCCTCACGTCACAGAAAGTGAGCCCAGTGACCCTGCAGAGAAACTTAATTTCATGCATTACACACAGCTCATGACTGCAGGTGACGACAGGGACATAGATTAAGTGGTAAAACGTAAATCCAGCCTGATGACTCATCTCCCGCTTCACCAGCCCAGATTTCTTCATCGTCCTCAGAACTGCAGCCACCCAGCTGAGCTGATCCACCTCTCAGTCTCATGTTCCCTCTTACTGGCACATGTGAACAAAACCCCAATGTACTTAAACTCCTCCCCCAAGAGCGTAATCTCCCACTCAACCGAATGGGGAAATACACGTTCTTCTGAGCTTCTTCCATTAGCTAAAAACAGGGGTGTAGTTTGGGTCTTGAAACATCAGGGGTTAACCCAACCAAGAAATCTTTAGATTTTCATCTGTTAGGCTAATTGCACGATTTTCAGGTTATTTCAGAGTAAAACAAATATATGATGGGAGATACTCAACCAAAAGGTCCTGGTCAGTTGCATGTGGTTTTTACAACATGAAATCAAAATAAACAAAATTAGGGTAATCTGAGTTCTCATTCAGTTTCACTACTTTTTTAAAATTATTTTTTATCAGGAAGCGTAAAACCCCTGGAAGAAAAACTTTGACAATGATGAAGCAGTATGTTGCCAAAGCTTATTATGAATCTTTATTAACCATAACAGTCTTTTAAACATTTTCTCCACGATCTGAAACATACATGATGTTACATCTTAGATGGATGAATATTGACTGCAACACAAAACGACGAACAAAAGGACGTTTTTTTTTTTCTTCCCAATGTCGACTTTTTAATAGAAGGAATTAACACATACGGCTAAAAACCACAAGCGATCTATAGGTTTACGGGTTTGGGTTATATCATTTCCGAGTGCTTTAAAGTAAAATCGGAACGACAGGTTAATAGATCAGCATCTTAAATCGCTGAGCCACAAACACATACTGTACGACCCTACAGAATAAATCCTCAAGTGTATATGGGATTATGAACCCATGGCCCCTTACAACCAAAGCGAGAATCATACTCCTAGTCACAACCAAAGCGAGAATCATACTCCTAGTCACAACCAAAGCGAGAATCATACTCCTAGTCACAACCAAGGCGAGAATCATACTCCTAGTCACAACCAAAGCGAGAATCATACTCCTAGTCCAACAAGCCTGCACCGTCTGAGTAACATTACGGTTTTGGACGTGGAGGCGCCGATTCTCATCCTCGCTGCATCACACCAGCGTCGAACTGTCAAAAGAACAGTATTATCAGTAAATTGCAGCCACGATGTCTCCAGCAAACCGTACATTGTTCCAACTGCATTTGCTACACCTAGAAATCCTGTCTATGAAAATCACCAACAGTGAATGAAAAGCACACCTTGGTGGATGAGAAGTACGCCATTTAAGAAACAATTACAAAAGTATTAAGCTATATTTGAGCATATGGCGAAAGCTTATATCTTTTCTTCTGATAAAGTTCGTCTAAAAGAATATTTCATGAAGACTTATACTGTCCAAACAAATTCAGTCAAAATTACGCTATTTGTACCACAAAACCGCTTCTTTCTTTGCCTCAAAACCATGATAAATTATATACTATTGTACCTAGTTAACAGCCAACTACTGTGTGATTCTTTGAAGACATTTAGTTAATATTTTCTACTTTTTCTTTTTT
>JAODJW010000135.1:16073089-16084565 GCA_026777045.1 Hyperopisus bebe | reverse complement strand
GAGCACCCAGAGAAAGCTCCATAATGGCGTCAGGTGAACATGTAAACTCCACACGCATGGAGCATAGACAGTGCCATGAACCCCGGTCCTACAGGTTAGTGGCAACATATCATATCATATCATATCTAATATATCATATCATATCATATCATATCTAATATATCATATCATATCATATCATATCATATATCACATCATGTTACAGTATACATGCAATATATTACAATATATGATATATTACAGTATAGTATACATTGTTGAGGATACTACTTTTAAACGGTAGCTTTTCAAGCTACGAGCTACTTATGATTAAAAGTAGCTAAGCTACAGCCAAGCTGTTTTAATAGGGTAGTTAGCTACAAGCTACAGAGAAAAAGTAGCTAACTACACGAAGCTATTCCATCCAATAATACTTAATATTTGTACTGTAGGATACTCTTAAAGCAAATAATGTTAAAAATGTGAAACATGATATTAAAAGTACTATGAAAATCTATATATTTTTAGACAACGTAATGTTAAATCACAATAAGGTTTTTAAAAAGTTTCTTTATTTGGTGTAAACTAGGAGAATTTCTGTGTGAAATTTAGAAGTGTTACAACAAAAAAAGGTAGTTTTGGTAATCTGTCCAAGAACCAAAGTGCTCCTATGCATTTAAATGAAAGTGTCTAAAGTATTGTGTGTTGTGAAGTATTTTTCAACCCGTTGACATCCATCCCCAGAGTATATAATCAGAAAACACCAATTAGAAACACCTGGTAGCTGAAAATATCTTTGTAAAGAGAGAAAAATAATACTGGTCGCCGTCGACTTACAACCGAGAAAAATAATCACAGAGGAAGTGTACTGTATAATAAAAGAAATCGTCTTTTAAGTCATATAGTTTGGCGTTTTTTTTTTTAACTGTTTATCACTGTTTTCTTAATTCATTGTTGTTATAACCTTTTTATCACCATTTAAGCTGCTAAGACACAAATGAATGCAAATGTATACCGTACTGTGACTGCTGTGACCAGTAGCCTGAGCAGGGGATGAATGAATGGGCGTGACGCGGGGATGCTGGCACTGCCAGCAGCCAGGGCAGAAACTGTCACACACTCATGCTGGGCAGCCCTCCTGGTGCCAGGTGCAGTGCAGTCGTGGCCACATATTTGCGATCTTGGAACAGTCGTCAAGTCGATCAGCTGTAAGTCGCATAGGTGATGTCGACAACGACCTGTAATATTTTTTAACGATGTAGCGTTTCTCCACGCCACATCACTATTTGTAAATCAAAATAGTTACTTTTTAAACGTAGTAGCTTTTACAGTAACTGTGCTACTAATACACTACTAAAAAAAGTGGTTAATAGTGTCGCTAATTGTAGTTAGCTGCTCCCCAACACTGATAGTATAGTTTAGTGTTGTATGTTTGTTTCCCTGCCTTGAACCTGTTGTTTCCAGTATAGGCTCTGGACCACAATGACGCAGCATAGAACAGTGTAGAAAATGATAGATGGATAAATTATTTTGAATGACATTGTATTACATAAATTTTTCAGTGTGGTATATTATCCTCTGTGTGGCATTTAAATGGGTTTTGGGCATCAGACGACCAGCTTTTATTCCCTCAGGTACGAAGCAATTTCCTTACCTGTTTCTCTCCTGAGTATCGACGCATCACCTTCATGATGATGGCTGTTTGGTTCTCCATGTCCTTCAGGTTAGCAACACTGATTGGAGGATTCTGCTGCTGTTAGAGATACAGTAAACGTAATCTGGCCATATTACATGCCTACGATCTACAGAGCCTATTTATTGTATGTTTTGCCTCTAAGTCTATTTGTATTCCCATTGCTATTGATTTGATATTGTTGAAGTCAAAGCAAGATTCTGCATGCTTACAGATTCTTACAGACCACTTGTTTTGACTCTTTCTCCCCATCGTCAGTTATTACGGTTTGACGGTGTGGTTCCCCGACATGATCAAGTACTTGCAGAAGCAGGAGTATTCCAGTCGCACAAAGGTGTTTATCAAAGAGAAGGTGGAACATGTCACATTCAACTTCACCCTTGAGAACCAGGTGCATCGCAATGGAGAGTACTTCAATGACAAGTGAGTCCTCGCTTCATCCATGCTCAGGAAAATGTGCAGCACGTCTTTTTAAGAGCCTGTGAAAGACTTGCATGTTGCAAAACACTGAGGAACCGTGTTTTCCAAGCTTGAATACATCTCAAGGAAAATGAGGGTGCTGCTTAGTCTTTGGGTGTTTTTGTATGTTTCTCAAAGACATCGGCTGTGTGAATGTGTGCCCCAATTGCATTTTCTGCCCTGAAGGTTCATGAACTTGAGAATGAAGTCCATGGTGTTCGAAGACTCTCTGTTTGAGGAATGCTACTTTGAGGACATTACCTCCAGCAACACCTTCTTCAGAAACTGCACCTTCATCTCCACGCTCTTCTACAACACAGGTGTTCTGCAGCACACATGTTCCACTGTAGGAACTGCACCTTTATTCCTTGTGAGAATGGCTACCATGCATTATGAATTCTAATCAATGTACCTCAGAAGTAACCTAGCAACCTTGTCCGGTAACCATTTCATTTGGGAATGAGGGAAGCACAATGCAAAGCTGCCATTCTAATTTGACACGGCCTCAGTGATATTTTTTCAGAAAACACAATGAATGCTCATGATAACGAAAGTCTCCTGACAGGTGAGGGATGGAAAATAAAGGAATCTATCATGATGTTCTTGACTTATCGAACGTTCCTGGGAAGTCGTGTGACTTGCCTTGGCGCGAAAGGAACATTTTTCAGAATACATCAATAACAGGAACATGGTTTGATGTGCATTGCCTGACAAAGAAAGAATAATCTGATCAGATTAATCAGATTCTGTTGTCAGACTCATTTATAAAGGTGCTGCAATGCTTCAAAACATTTATTTTGAATACAGGGTACCACAAATGGCTCTGGATAGTGCTAGATGCCAGTGAAGCACCCCCCCCCCCACCCCCAGACCTTTTTCCAGTACAGGTTAGGGTTAAGAAGTGGAGTTCTAGCTGTACCTGTGTGATGATCATTCTCATCAGTAGCCAGTAAAGTCCCCCCCGCCCCACCCCCCAGACCTTTTCCAGTACAGGTTCATCAACTGCCGCCTGGTCAACAGCACCTTCCTTCACAACAAGGAGGGCTGCATGCTGGACTTCAGCGACGAAAACAACGCCTACATGATCTACTTCGTCAGCTTCCTGGGAACGTTGGCCGTGCTGCCAGGGAACATCGTGTCTGCTCTGCTCATGGATAAGATCGGCCGCCTGAGGATGCTGGGTGAGCTGGGGAGGCCTGGGGCTGTATCCTCGCTCAGACAGTCAGCTCGGGTTTGAGGCTTCGCTCTTTACACTCTGCACAGTTCCATGTTTACTATGGGCTTAGCTGTTTGCCCATTTATATCTAATGTCAGGTCCAGTAGAGAAAGATGCAGCAGAGGGAGAGACAGCTGTGAGGCACAAACAACTTTTAAAGAGGAGTAACTGTTTTTAGTATTATGTCAAACATGTATCCAGTGTGGGGCACCCCATTGGCAGAGGTGGGTAATTCAGGTCCACAGAGTAAAAGTCTAGACCGGGATTTTGTTTCAACCATCCAGTTGAGCATAAAGAGTCACAGTCACAGAGTACTCAACTGGTTGGCTGAAACAAAATCCCGGTCTAGACTTTTACTCTGTGGATCTACATTCCCCAACTCTGCACTTTGGTTAGGATTGTCATGGCTGTTGAATCACTGCCCCAGCTCTGAGTGTGTGGATTTTACATTTTTTCCCTGTATTGTTGTGGGGTTTCCTCCAGGTACTCCAGTGCCCCCCCCCCCACACACACACACACACAGTTAAAAGCATGCTGAGCTTCCAGGATAGAAACTAGACCCCTACAACCCTGCATAGGACAAGTGGGTACAGAAAATTGATTGAGCTGGTGTTAGACCAGTGCTGGTTTGAGAACCTTCTAGTAGATAATGTCTGTAAAAGATCCCTGGGATCAGTAAAGTGCATCTTAATCTTATTTGAGTAGCACCATGGCTCTGTGGGTAGTAGGATAACCACCTAGTCTATGTTAGGAGGGACAATGAACTGCAACTGGGTTGGTAAACCACCATTTAAATTAAAAGAACTCAGATTTCACTAGTTCTTGCTATGTGCTGCTTGGTCGGTCTCATATAATCAAGCGCTTGTCACTAATGTTAATGTGAAACAGCTGGATGAGTCTTTCAATAAAGGAAACGAAGCAGTAAAAGTACAAGACGAACCAAACAGTTTAGCCGAGTGCGGGAGCCTTTCAGGTTTAAAGTAGTTTGTAAAACTTGCGGTAGCTCATTGTGTCCCTCCTGATGTGGATTAACTGGTCATTCTAAATGAGTAGCATAGCGACCTCACCTCAGTAGGTTTAGGGTTCGAATACCAAACCTGTGCTTTATGCATTTGCATGTTGCATGGATTTCCTCCTGCACTCAGAAAACCGTACTATTGGTGTTAGAGTGTTGGCCGTAGTGTGAGTCTGTACCCTGCGGTGGACTGACTGGGCGTCCCCCTGCCCTGTGCCTATGGGGGTCGGCTGGAGACTCACACTGCAAGCGATCGCGGAGGATGTATGGTCAGTCACACTCTGTGACGTGCCAGCTTAATCATCAACCAAGACTCGTTATCTGTCTCATCTGTGTTCCAAGAATCTGCAGCCATTCCAGCCAGCAGAGTGACCCAATCCTCCTTTTGTACTCCTGCTTATTCTTCCCCATGTTTCCTGAAACTGCTGTTACATATTTTTAATTTCATCCCATTCGACATAATGTATATGTATTATTGTGGCGGAAAGGTCCGTGTTTCTTCGTCTAACAGCCCCTCCTCCTCCTCTCCGTCTTTTCCCTCCGCAGCCGGCTCCAGCGTGATCTCCTGTATCAGCTGTTTCTTCCTGTCGTTCGGCAGCAGCGAGTCGGCCATGATTGCGCTGCTCTGCCTTTTCGGGGGCATAAGCATCGCCTCTTGGAGCTCCTTGGACGTACTCACGGTGGAGCTGTACCCCTCGGACAAAAGGTGACCCCAGAGCGGCACGACCTGCTTACTTTTCGCCCACTGTTTGGATAACGTGTGACGTGGTGCGTGATCCATATTCTCCGGGTCGGTCTCGCAAGGCGATAGGTCAGGGCTCATCTTGCAGTTGCGGCTTTTCTGACACACGATATATCTCACAAGGTTCTTGCAGCTGCCTCCCTGAAATATTGTCCATTCTGTTACATAAGGACATCCCGATCATTTGAAAATACACACAGATGAGTGACATGCTCTTTTGAACTTTGACAGAGTATCTCATCACCTATTTTCACAGCTCTCTTCTCAGGCCCTGGTCTTCAAACCTACTGTGCATGTTAGTGCTTGATCCAGCTGAGTTCTTGTTTAATTTAGCTTTACTAATACCTGACTTGGATGCATTCCAAGAATGAAAACGTGAAAGAATGTACCGCTACAAATTTACAAATTTTAGGTGATAACCATGCAAAAACTTACCATAAATTATTTGTAAAAATTGTTTGTAACATTTGACTCAATTCAATATATTTGCTAATTTTTACTAATTTGATAAATTAGTTCTGTTGTTGTTTAAAAGCCACAAACAAATAACCATCGATTAATTAAACTGATCAGTTATTAATGTATTATTTCTTTTATGGTACAGAACTAAAGATTTTTGAAAGAACATTTAGACATTGTAGTTTTACAAGTATTTATAAAAGAATTGCTTCAATGCAATTAGGAGATGAAAGCGGGTCCTAAGGAAATGCATTCCAGAAAGATTTTATCTTAATTAGAATGTGATGATTTCTCCACTTAGCAGCTCAGTCAGTGGTGGGTGCTGGTGGATGAAATGCAGCATCCACAGTGCATTGTAAAGGCCAGGCTTCATGTACCCTAATGTACAGCAACAGGTGATATAAAATAGCTCTTTGGATTATAGCACCACCTTGTGGCCAGATTCTGCTATTGGGATTCAAAAGGATTCAAATGCAAATAAAAACGGTATTAAGTATAGTTAAGTGACTGAGCACAGTTACTATTAATTAACAGTTGATGATGATTCCTGTTTATGAATTATAGCCCCAAAGATAAGACAGTGTGCTATTTTACATGTTACATTGTTATTGATGATGTGCATATGGGGTATGTACAGTGGGCTAAGCCAGTGTGCCTGTAATCACAAGGTCACTGGTTCAAACCCAGCCTCAGCACATCTGTGGGTCCTTGAGAAAGGCCCTTAACCCCCAGCTCCCTGGGCGCCCCAACAGGTGGCTGCCCTTCGCGGACAACTTACTCTACAAAGAGCAAGTTGAGAGAGGCGTAAAGACAATTTTCCCATGGGGATTAATAAAGTATCAATTATTATTATTATTATTATTATTATTATTGTATACAAAGTAGTCTGGAGCACAAGTTCTAAAATGAAATTGAAAACATTTGAAAAGAAAATGCTTGTGTATATCAGTATGAAAACTGCACCCAGAGATTTAGGGATCTGTGCTTATGTTCAGAAGGTTATGAGTTCAAATCCCTTGGCCAACAGTATAATCACATCACCACTGAGCCCTTGAGTGAGACCCTTAACTCTAACTGCACTAGGGACACTGACTGACCCCACATTCTCATGCTCTGCTAAATTAATAAAATGTAAAATGTAACTCATGCATGTCGCTTCTGTATGCAGAACAACAGCCTTTGGGTTCCTGAATGCCATGTGCAAGTTGGCAGCCGTGTTGGGCATCAGCATCTTCACCTCCTTCGTGGGCATCACCAAGGCTGTGCCCATCTTGTTTGCGTCGGGGGCACTGGCCGTGGGCAGCTATCTGGCCCTGAAACTCCCAGAGACGCGAGGTCAAGTGCTGCAGTAACGTGGAGCCGTCAGCAGGGGGCAGTGAGGAGAGCAAGCAGCCACACTGTGACTGGAGCCACTCATCATTGGTCCAAAAATCCCAGGTGACTGCATATGGTTGTGAAAAAAAACCACAGCCCGTAAATCATGAAGTACTCGTTGCCATCATATAATATTGTATGGGTGTAGAAGCAATTTTTTGCTTTGATTTTCAGCTGCCCTTTCAAAAAAACACTGAGCAAGGTATTTGTCGCAAAATGTTATTAAGCATCTGTAATTTCTTCACATCTGGACTTCTGTTTTAGAAGAACCTGCTTCTGGTGTTATTTAATCTCAACTCACCGCATCTGTCAATAATATAAAAAAAAAAAAATAGAAAAAATCTGGCTATAAAAATGTGTAAAAATTACAATATTGGTCCTATAATATGTAAGTGATGTCAAACATCTTAAATGTTTGGTTTAATTATGCTGTATAATTACAATGATAATTTTATCTACTTAGAATTCCATATGATGTCTGTTGTGTCTACAGTAATGTTTACCTAACTTTCACTGAGCTAAGATGCATTGTGTAATACTTATAGCACAATTTCAAGGGACAGTGGGAGCAGACGTTCAAGGCACATTCTGTGGGTAAGGTGCTGCAAGGTACAGTAGAAGGTACAGTAGAAGGTACAGTAGAAGCTGTCCCCAGGGGTGTGTGGTGGGGTTAGATGCTTTAACTATGAGAGTCACCTGCACTTTTTTCATCCTGTCTTGGACGGTCAGCGTGTCTACAGGTATTGTCCCTTGTCACGGTCTTTTAAGGTTGTTAACAACCAGAACGAGAAGGCCCTGAATTTGATGATCTATTCAGATTCTTTCCATGATCGCTAGGATCTCGCATATTCCGACAGGGAGCCGCCCTTTAATTATCCAGAACATTCCAGACTCACTCTTCCGTTCCATTCCTTTAAATGTATCCTTGCTGAACAGAAGAGCACATATTAACGGAACAAAAAAAAATGTTTGAATGGGTTATACATTGACTGGTTTGATTTTTGTTGAGCTCTCACAGTCACTGCCACCAGTCTGATATGCTTTGCCATACCATCACCTTCTCGACTACAGGGTATACAGCAATGTCAGGTCATTGAATATAACTCTTTGAAATATGACAGGTCACCAGACATCACTATTAGGTCATTTTAGTCCAATGTAGAATTACCCTTTTTAAACCTGTTTAGTTATATTTCTAGCATTGAAACAGTCATATCAGTGTAAGCTGTTACATTGTTATGCTGCATTAAAACATGCATTATGACGTAAATACACCTCAAATTAAGCGTCTATGAAAATAATTCATACATGTTAAATGAAAAAATGAATTCAGCAAGTGTCTACAAGGCACCACAAAGCCAAAGGCACAGATGTCTTTGGACTTGGAAAGGGAATAGAATACAGTTTTATATTTTGCAGTTTTATGGCATTAATGTTGTGTTCTTTCTACATTTGACATTGACATCTTTTGGACACCCCCCCTCCAAAAAAAAAAAATCCCTGGTATATGAGAGGAAGAGTGACACTGTTTTCTGATCAAGGGGGTGGGGGGGTCGCTTCATATAAGTCAAGATGAGAGAAGCACAGCTGTGTTAAAAGGATCATTTTTAAACGAGTTGAAGGAAATCGAAATTCAGTAAAATTCAAAATTGAACACTTGTTCTATTAATGTATGATAGTATAACGAGACTCTTGCAGGTTTTATTATGTATATATTTTGGTTTATTTGATTATTTATTCACAATTTAAAAAGAGATATATTTTACTGAGATTCCATGCTATCATGCATTTTGAGTGTTTGTCCTTGTTAAATATTCTGTGCCAAAACAATGGAAACACAAGACGTGTTTATATGGAAGCATGCCTGTGGCGTGTATGTGGGTGCGTATATCCAGTACCTTTGAGCGTGTTCTTTATTAACTATATTTTTGTTTCCTAATTGTCTTAAATTATGAAGCCGGTTTAGTAATAATCCGTTTGTTACACCGCGTCATTTCTGTATATGTAAATCCAGCGGCCTTGCTGTTTGAAATGCACATTTTTTTTAATGTCATAAGACCACAGACATTTTTAAAGTCAAAGATAGGCGTCATGGATTGAAAGAGGCATCAGGTGCGATAGAATCTGTGTCTGAGATTGCAGTAAGCCAGTGTTTTACAATGATATTGTGCCATTGTATAAACTTAGCACTTTTCCGCTGTAAGAATACATGCAAATTGTTGCAGTAGATTTTTCTCGCACTAATAACGGAGTCGGATTGAATGGGCTGATCAAACAGTCTGTACCCTATTCTGCCAAAATCAATGGAAACAGCTTTCAGCCATATTTGTATTTATTTTTATTTTTAAATGTTAATTTGTGTGGTCAGTTTCTCACCCTTGATCCTCCTGCATTAGACGCCATTCTTTAGTCCGCAAGAAATGGGAGAGGCGGGTGATTCTAATTGTAAGGACAGTATCTTTTTGCACCTGAAAAGATGTTACATAACTGTCATGCTATAGGGAGAAGGTTATTTCTTTTTCTTGAAATGTCAGCAAGAAGACTCCATCACCTCCTTTTAATCTGTGAACTGCCACTAAAAAACACTGACTAAGAAAATTTCTGCACAGAGTCAAACAAAAATACCAGTGAAAAGACCTTCCACATGCTGTGTATTACTGCCAAGTTATAGTCGGATAGTAGCCATATAGCACTGTATCTAGCAAAAACTACAGCACTAAGATTTTTTTTTGCCACTTTGGAATTTAGAAAATCATTCCAGAGCATATAAACACAACTGGAAATCACTCATAATATCAACGTGGCCAAAGGTTCCTTGCAGGGTGACAAAGCACAAAAAGAAACATACAGTTAATTTTACTCACTTTTTTGGTTAGTTCATGATAGAATCCGTTGAGAACCGCGGACATAAATCAGGATCTTACATTCCTGCAGTGGTTTACTAACGTTTTACTATGTGAGTTTTACCACATAATATTAGCACAGAAACACAAAGACACAGATTTGAATATCAGCATGAATCTAGACCCATCAAAGCACTATGCTCTGTGTGATGCATCTGCCAGATCTACGGTCCTTCTGAGACCCCTTTGTCTGCCTTGTGCTCTTGACTAATGCATGATGAGCACAGCACATTAAAGATCTAGTAATTCGACTAAGTTACCTGGTCCTACTTTATAAACTGCATATTTGATGGTGAATCGTGGACATCGTAGTTTACAAAATGAAAGATCACCACCTGTAAATCACTTGTTGATGACAGTTCAACAAAGTCTGATTAAGAAACTTTAAGCTATCAGGACCACAGTCAGCATTAATGCATGTCTCTGATATCCTGCTATATTTTCTTTATTTCTCTGCCAATTTGCTTCAGCGTTATGTTGTCATAACAGTTTTTGTATGGAACAAAACTGATATTGATCAATTACCACTGACCCGAGAACCAGAATTAGAACCACATCTTGGTTCTCTGCACATGGAACAAAACGTAACTAAAAGCAAAACAAACAAATGTCAGATTTGTTGCATTCCTTTGTCTTTTTATTTTCCTTAAATTAGACCGAGTCTTAATTACAGGTGCAAGATAATTGAAGCAATAACCACAGAAATATTTTTTTTTGCTCAGCACTGCCCAGCCAGCTTAGAGAAGCCAAACACAACGCCGGTTTGCAGTTCAACCCGTGTGACGTAGGGGGTGCTTCACCATGTAAACGTCCAACTAGATCTCCGAGGAATGCCATGTCTGTGTCAAATATGAAGCATCGCCATTATTTAAACTTAATACAACTTTTAACTTTGTAATTGTCGTGTGCTGTAGAAATTGTGGATGTTTATATGTAAACATATAATATGTTCAAAAACAACAAAAATACAAAAAAAACCAACCTCTAAATGACTGAATACTATTGTATGTTGTCTATAATTTTTTGTGTTTTGTAAAGGACAATTTAAAGATGTGAATTATTATGTCAATGGTAATTATTACTGGATATGAAGACTATGTTAATGTAACACCCTCAAGTTATTGCACATTGGTTTATGTGAGTTTTTTTTTTTCAGCTTAATTTTGTTAATGAAAGAGGATTCTACAGTCCTTACTATAACTCAGCCTCCCACTACTGCAATGGAGTGAAAAATACACATGAATAAAGTACAGTAATAAACATTGAAGAAACAATCTGATTTGCACCATCTCACTCTGTTATTCTTTCCTGTGTTCTGCATTTATACCACATTTTTTGCTTATATAGCAGACGATTTTATTCAAAGTGACGCAGAAGCAAGACAGATAGTAACATCACAGATGTACAGCTATCATGCAGCCAACTTAGGTACAAGTGCTGCCAAGCTAAGCTACCAATGAGTGACCAAGTTATTTTTGTTTGATACCCCACACTGGAGCACTGTTTCTTCAACTTTGTAATACATTAAATACTGTCCAGTTTCCTCAACATACATTAGTTAAAATACACTGAATTTGGTGAATTGACAGTTTTTTTTTTACTTCCCATCATGTGTGTGTGTGTGTGTGTGTGTGTG
>JAODJW010000135.1:16057685-16072989 GCA_026777045.1 Hyperopisus bebe | reverse complement strand
TAAAATACACTGAATTTGGTGAATTGACAGTTTTTTTTTTACTTCCCATCATGTGTGTGTGTGTGTGTGTGTGTGTGCGTGCAATAACACACAAGGCCGGTGTCCCATCCAGGGCCTCGCCTGGCCAAGTGCCCTTGGCTGCTAAGGTTTGCTCTGGGCCTCCATGTGAGTGTGACCCAGTGCTGGAGTGGATAGGCAGGAGCCTAATACCGAATTTATGCAAATGTAATGTGACATAATTGCATTATTTTTACATTACATTTTATTCCCAAAAGGTATGATATATGCTCTGAATTCAGTTTAGAATAATATGAACTTAATTCCATAAACTGTCATTCTCAGTAAACTCAAAAACAGGACCAAGTATACATCATACAGTAATGGTAAATTAAGTTTTCAATACGACATTTTAAGTAGTGTTATTATTCTCATTATAAAAGACCACATTAACAAACTGAAATTCATATTGCATTCTTATGAATCACTTCGAAGACGCTTTGCATACAGCACTACAATGCCCAGGATTCAATGCGCTCCTCCCAGTTTGCGCATGCGGTCAGGATCCCTAGTATAGGTCGTCTTTCAGCGACGGTGAGACAAACTTTAATGGCGTTTTATATTGCAGTATGACTGAGTAAAACTATAGACGTTTGTTATAGGTATATAGGAATATCATTAGATCAAATGTATTTATTCGTTATGAATGGATGCAATATGAATAAGCAGGACAAGCCGCCGTGTTAGCAATGTCGCCGTTTGTAATGCATGGAGTATCTTTCGGTTTGCGATGTTTTCTCTAAAGTTGTATTGGTCGATTACTGATGTTAAACTTTTTATTTCTCAAGTAATAGATACAGTCAGCAAAAGCCGTGGCAGTGTTGCCAACTACCTTGCCGATCGTTCAAAGGGCACCGAATGGTGCGATATTCCCCACACCGGCCTTGAAATTTCGGTTATATCCCCCTGAGACCCAAGGAAAAAAGTGTCCTTCAATTTTAGGTTATTTGTCTTTGGAGGAAATAAGACATCTTACAATTTAGATTTTTTCAAATTTATCTTTATTTTTAATTTCACAGCATGTCCTCTTTAGTGTACAACAGGAATAAATGCGTTTCCTTACATCAGTGAAAAGAAAGATGCAAAAACGAAATGTCCACTACAATGGACATAAATGAATGGGTGGGCTCTCAGGAGGATATGGATCTGATTTTCATTCAGGTTTGAGCTTATAGGTTCGGAAATGGTGACTCCGTTAAACGTACCGCACATTTCTCTCACTATTTGGTTGAATTTAATTTTCGGTGTTATTTTAAGAGTCGTGTAGTTGAAAATACTACTTCACTTTTAACGTTGAAACTCTGACCTAGAAAGGCATTGCTTGTTTCCTTGGTTACAGCTTTCCGTTGGTATATCTTCAGCCTTGACCGACTGGGTTGAATGGGCAGCCCTGACAGTATCCACTGATGCTGCACAGAGTCCTCAGTAACACCCGTCCCTTTCTCAGCACACTCTCCTTCTCCTGGAACACCGTCCCAGCCCGACCTCGGATGGACACCAGCCGGCCGGTTGAGCGCACTATACGGGCCAAGCTGACCCAGGCCCTGGATCCGAAGCACCTGGAGGTCCTGAATGAGAGCCATATGCACGCAGTCCCTCCAGGGTCCGAGTCTCACTTCCGGGTGCTGGTGGTGAGCTCTCGCTTCGATGGGCTCTCCCTGCTGCAGCGTCACAGGCTGGTCAACGAGGCCTTACGAGAAGAACTCAGCAGCTCTGTGCACGCCCTGGCCATCCAGGCCAAGACACCGGAGCAGTGGCAGGAACGCCCCACCCTAGCCAAGAGCCCACCGTGCTTGGGGGGCTCAAAGCATGACGGCACCATGGCTGAAAAACTAAAAGCAGCTCAGGACTGAGCCAGGATCAGTCAGTCTGCACTGGTGTAGGCAACGAGAGACGAGATGATAAGGCTGAGATATTAACAGTATCGAAACAAACTTTTCAGCTTGTTACTGTTAACTTGGGTGTTAGGAATTTCTATACATGGGAGTTTGAAACATATTTTTTTAATTATTATTGTGAAATATGTAAAGATTTGTCAGCACTGCTGTATAATAACCAGCTGAAATGTACATCCACAGCATTTAACAGCAAGGCCTATTATACGCAGTGCTGTGAAAATGTACTCTTTGCTTTAGACAAAAGACTGGCGATGACTTCAGATCTGTCACTGATTATTATTTGAGGATCTACCCAAGTGGACACTAGACTAATGACTTGCCAGTACAAACCAATTTATTTCTCAAAGCTGTCAGCAAAAACTGTTCTAAAAAGTACTATGTTATATTGTTTTCTGTTGTCTACTAGTGTATTTCTAGTGTTAGAAATTTACATTAAAACCTGACTAGCGTACCTGTCATAGAGTGGTTGGAGACAGCGGGAAGTTTTTATTTTGCTTTTGTGAAAGACCAAACATAATACATAATTTTGACTGAACATGTACCTTATATCAAGTTGCACATAAAATATGTAATAAAAGGAAAATAATATTACTTCTTTCACCCCCAAAAACTATTTCCATCCTGAAATGCGTATTTACTTGTCAGAAGATGTTTCAGACGATCACCACATGAGGGCAGTAAACATTCACATCTTTGAATTTAAATAAACTACAAATTGGTAGTTGCTTTACGTACAACAGTTATAGTCAGTAGGAATTTGCCTAGTTTAGTCACACTGGTGTAGAGGAGAATTATAGGATTAATTCCAAATGAAATTGTGATAACTAATTATTTACTGTTCTAGCCAGGGTGGTGATTAAAAATCAGCCCTGGACTGTCGCGATACAAGCTCACCATACATGCAGTCTTTGGACACGTCACTAAAAATACTGCAAGTGCAAATTTATAGGTTTTATAACAAGAATCATTGTTCATTTGTTTACAAAATATATGTCACAAGAAACACCCAGTAAACATTTATTTCAAGTAGTAAATTGAAACCCTAATTATAATTCTAACAGAGTTGTTCTGAGATCATTAACAAGCAGTCTCATTGGGTGCTTTTTAATTAGTAACATCTTTGCAATAACATAAAACACCAAACATTTGTGTTTAGTGTCCCTTTGGGAGTCAATGACTGAAACTGCATCTGGTAGCAAAATGGCAAGAACAGAACTGAATGAGTCAGTCCAAAATTTTTTGACACTTAAAAAAATGTCTATGAGGAAGATATGAGCAGATACGATAAACACTGTTCGAGCACCAGACGTGATGAATTTTGATCATTGTTGGGGGAGAGGTTCTCCCATGATGACTTTTTTCTTAGTACAGCGCTCCCCCAAGATAAATTTTACTGGGCCACAGCCCCACTAACCCACTGGGACAGTACCCAGTAAGCCAGATGGCCAGTCCAGCCCTGGTCCTCAGCTCAAATAACATTAACCGTGGACATGAGAACAAAATGTATTAAGAAATATTTTATATCTAAAGGAGGTTGTCACCCTAAACACTGAAAACAGGATTATCGGTATTAATAAATCCTGCACGTGAATGCAGTGTGATAATTTTGTATCCCTGTGTAGTAAATCAGTTCTGTACAGTATGTAGGCCTAAGCCTGAGGGGGTGTCGCTCTGGCTTTAGTTGGTTAAAGCACCTGTCTAGTTAACAGGAGATCCTGGGATCATAATCCCAGCAGTACCTTTGGTCAACTGTGAAAGCCCCCAGCGTAGAGGGTCAGGGGTGGGACTTTTTGTTACTAACACGGTCAGTGCATGGCCAGTCCCATCCCTAGCCATCCAGCTAAGTTTTTTTCTCATCTCCTCATATTTTTTTAAGTCTACATTAGGACTCGTTGGCAATGCATTAAGTCTAGTTCGTTTTTCTTTTTCATTTTCTATGTCATCAGTTGACTGACACTGCTTTGAGTAAGTGACTATTATAGTGGATCGGGCAGATGGCTCTGAATGAATATGCGTTACGTACCAGCGTCTGTGACAGCAAACAAAAAAGTGCAAACTCAGCATGTTGATTTGACGGTGCTGTTGTGAGCAGGACGGTGTTATTTCCAAGACTGACACGAGAAACAAAAATTGAAAGTACACTCTCTTCAGGTGATATTGGCAACACGCAAAAAGTGAGTAGGTAACTCGTGCTGGATGAGCGACACGTCGCTCGCGTGTGAAATATTTATGTGGTGGATCTTAAGCATTTTTGCTACTAGCTAACTGGGCTGATTCTGCAAAAATGCACTAGTCCAGACACAATGTACAATATAATTTTCAAGCATAATGAACACCAAAACGCCTCCATATCCTACAATTATAAAAGACCATGTAAAACATTGTGTTCAATTATGAATTTCTATGAACAATTCACTCATTTAGAACACAAAAATAAGTTCCCAGCCAATCCCTACCAGTCACCCAGCCATCCAAAACTTTTCAAATTCTCATATCCTCTTGTTTTTTTAAGTATATATTAGGACAGTTCGTCAATGCAGTAAATATAGTATTTTTTTCATTTTGTCCAGCTTGCCAGTATTACAGGTCTCTATTAAACATCTTTGCTCAAACTATTCTCCCAAAATGGGTGTCAAAATTAACACATGCAAAATTAACAAGAAATTATAACCCAGTCTGCCTAAGTGCATGTTAAAATGAATGCAGAGGCTTTATCATTGACATCCCTACGTGCAATTTCTTTACTAGCCAGCAAACCAGTGTGCAATGTTTTGTACTTGCCCTTTGTCTGAATGACTCACCTCTGGCGAGTGGGCAAGTTTAATTTCCAGCCTTGTATGTCATGTCTTATCCTATATGGGAGTGTTGTGTGACTCAGTGGATTAACAAACTGTAATGGGGATCAGATGGTCGCTGGTTCAGATCCTGTTGTTGGCAGAGTGATGTTGCCATTTGGCCCTAAAGCAAAGGCCTTCCAGCTCCTCCAGGGACAGTCTGACCCTGCTTCCAGTTATTTGTCACATTGGATGGAAGCATATTCTGAATACAATGTAAATTGTAGGTAATAATAATGCAGTATCAGCTACTGTAAGTAGATTATTGAATAAAACTTATGGCCAATATAATGATCACTCCTATGTTAGAATTCCCATAGTTGCTTGATTTAAGGATGTTATTTAAACAAGATTTTGATAGTCCTGAAGGATATTTGGGAAAGAAATATTTATTGACTGAATGCATCATTTTCTTTGGCTAGCATTGATTGATGTTTTGCTGGGGACCTTTCCATGGGGTCTCTGCAGTGCCCCCGTGACCCAGTCTGCAAACATCTCCAGTGGGAAGTATTGCTGTCTTGCGTCATCGCGTTGCAAATGTTGGGAATTGCCTTGCTGGAGAAGGCTGGGATGTTGGGTTTCGGTGTGTTCCCGCGAGTGGCCTGCGAATTTGGCATTCTGGGTGATTTATACCAGTGCACCAGGGAAGGGCTGCTCAGCTCAGCTGGCTTCTCCAGTGGGGTCTGCAAAGACACGTCTGTTCCATGCCTGCCCCTGTCACTCCAAATGGATCCCAGAGGAATAGGGACCCAGGGACGGTCCACGTTTTTGCTCCCTCCCAACTCCTAGTAGGGAACAAAAATGTGCACTGTCTGGCAGGGAGCTGGGAGGCAGCAAAAACATGGACCGTCCCTGAAGTTCAGGTTGGGAAACACTGGAAAGCGTATTCAATATCAGCTGGGGCAGTTTGGGAGAATTCGCTTCAAAAACAAAATCTCATCTGACACTTGCTGCGGTTTTTGTTTTGTCTTGTCTGGTTTGTGTTTTACTGGTGTCTGATACAATTTCATTATTCGGGAGAGTAATTTTCATATTGCGTCTTCATCCAGAAACTTTGCAAGATGTCTAGATCAGTGTTTTCCGATCCGGTCCTCGTGGACCCGCAGTCCGTCCATGTTTTCCCCAGGAGCTGGGTGGGAGCAAAAACCATGGACTGGCTTGAGTCCCTGAGGACCGGGTTGGGAAACACTGGTGTAGATAAACTGATCGCCATGGAAATAATGAGACACGGAGAAGGGAAATGTGCATGTGCTTTAGTAACACTCAGTAGTCCGAGGATTTAATGCAGGAAAGGATCAGTGGGGATTTGTGGGAAAAATGCATGCAGGTGTGAAAAGTTAACATCACATGATTTATCTGGTGGAGTTCTAAGTAAGGTCAAATGTTTCTTTTTTTCAGGATGGCCATAAAAATGTGTTTGATTTAATTAAATTACTTTGGCACTGTTCGCAATAAAATCATGCTAATGTTCTATGTAAAGTTTAAATGAATACTTTGATTTTGTGTTAATATGACATTTTTATGTGGTCAGTTGGATTGTTGCGAGTCCTACTTTTGTATCTGTGTCTTTTGAGCCCTACTTTTGTATCTGTAGTGATGCACACATTGCAGCATCTGTGGGTTCAGCGATTAGTTGTGGCTTCAGCACATGGCTTCTATCAATCTTTACTGCTGCCATTTCCACTAACACTAGAATGAAGCCATTCAGCACTGGCTAGTTAAATATTAATGAGAGGCATTATAGTTGTGGCACTTTGTTGAGAGCTAAAAAAAACAGACAATAAAATGGAATTTCCAAGCCATTGGAAACTGGCTGTAGGGTGATAGCATGGCAGCATGGTCACCTCACACCTCTGGAGATTCCACCCCAGCTCTCTGCGTGTGGAGATTGCATGTTCTCCCCGTGTCATTGTGGGGTTTCCTCTGGGTTCTCTGCTTTTCTCCACAGCCCATAAAAATACTGAAATGAACTGGAGTAACCTCCCCCCCCCACCATGAGCCTAAATAGTTCATATGGCAGATTATGATCATAGAGCTGAATGTCAAATCCATACTGTTACAGTTCATAATTGGAGTGCGGCTCGGGAGAAGTGGCTGGTGTTAGACACGACTGGTATGCCGACAAGTACGGACAGAGGAGACGAGAAAAGTTGATATAGGGAATGAAGTTTCGCGATGGAGAACGGCAGAGGTTCGCGCTCCAGCCGCCGCATGCGTTCCCGCCGTAAGGTCACACGCGGATGGGTCGAAGTTCCCCCCAGGGTCCTTGTCATCTGTCATCCACGTTTATTTCACAAGAAGAGGCACAAAATCGCTCCTGCTCAGCCTAACATAGTTCAGGACAATCTTTGCACGTTGGCCTCACTAGTAACCTAGTAAATGGTTACCAGTCAATATCTCCACGATTGTGAGTATGGAAGTAAGGAATAATTAGAGCATCCAGGCTCGTGACCAAACGATCTGTAAGTGTTATGTGAAAGCTGACACCAGAGAAACTGGCCTCTGGTTAAGCTGGAGTGGAACTTGGGCAGATAATAACATAGTAGCACTAGATTTTGCTCCTATAAATCTTTTCTTAGCCGTGCACTTGGGCCACATCTGGTCGCCCTGGTTTCCTTCGCGCCCACAGTCGGTGGACAAATGTGGGCCCTCTGGAGCAGAGGCAGCCGTGACCCCCCCATGCTAGAAGGGCATGCATTCCCTGGTGCCAGAGACCGGCCAAATGGGCATCTGTGCACAGATGCTCCACAGGTAAGCCCTGTGCATCTATCACCCCCCCATCCCCCAGAGTTCCAGTCAGCTGCACCTTGCTCGTTGACGGCTGAGCTCCTGGTGCTTCGCTTCGGCCGTTGTAAATGCAAAGCCTTGAAAAGAACCTCAAGAACGCTGATTCTTTTTTTTTTCTTCAATTTTTTTCAGTTTTTTTTCCAGCGCAAGCAATATTACAATGTCTGCTGTCCAAATCCAGCATTATCTCACACAACTAGAAATTACTGCCCCCCCCCCCCCAACCTATCTAGACTAAAGTAAGGAGGCCAAGCGGGAAGATCTGAAGAATCCAAACACAAAGAAAGCAAAACAGCGCTACACTTCAAAAATAACAAAACACATTAACATTCAGGTGTCAGGTGGTTTGATATATTTTAGCTTGTGCTCTCAAACAGGTCTTTTGATTTTCTAAGTGCCGCTTCTCGTCTGCACAATGATGGCTGAAGGACTTTTGACATCAAGCCATGTGACCTGTTTTTTTATGGCCTTTGTTCAAAATGACCCCCCGCTCCTCTACCTCTCTCTAAACTTAGATCTCCATTTTTAACCCATAAAGAAAGAAGGCTCAGGGTTCAATTTATGAGTGCCTTGAATAATTATTATCCATTAACATTATGCTCTTAAGCCAGAGCAAATGTCAGGGTAAGTGCTTCCATTTGGATAATATAACACAAGTATATCACATTTCTTTTGCCTTATTTGGGTAGAATATAGATGTTACTGCAGCTTATTGTGTCTGTGATGAACCAAGGACCAGAAATAAAAAAAAAAAAACATCTCTCTTTTTGTTCTGTCCACTTCCAGTAGACCAAACAGAGAAGGAAATGGTAATTGGTGAGTAATTTTGGAGCAAATTGAGCACTTTGATTTCTAAACCTGTTTTTTTTTCTTTTCTTTTCTTAATGGCACAAAAGGCTCCCTAAATTGTCCTCATTTTACTCTTATAGTGTTTTGATGTTACCCTTGGAACACGGCATCTGCCTCCCTTTCCCCCTTTCCTATGGGGCCGCGACTGACTTGGGAATATTTACAAAACAGAGCAGCCCCTCTCCGAGCCCGCTTCCTGTACCCTGACACCCTGCATCCGTCTCTCAAACACACAAACAGACATCTACATGGTTCTTTGTTTGGGTCCATTTGACCAGAAAAGACCTCAAATCTGCTTGTTGGAGATATATCTCATGTGACTGGCAGAAGCTCTTAAGCTGGTGTGTTCTTCACAGAGCATTCCAGCCTGTCTTCTCCCCCAGGTCAAAGTGGGGAATACACAGGCATCCTAGGCACAAAGAATCTGACCCTTTCATGTCGTATAAAGTGCCGTTGGAATCACATGTTTGATGACACACGTGATTAGTGTTCACAAAAGTAAATCTTAGCACATGTATCAAAACATGTTCAGATATAGAACATTATGGTTATTTTGATCTTTAAAAATGGAGGTGTGATACAAATGGTAGCTTAGTTAAACCTACCATTTCATTACATCTTAATCTTTACATTTGGAATAAAAATGTTGAATGTTGAAAAGTCTACAACAGATATAGCTTTTTAATCGAAGGTAAAGCACTTGTGTGCAATGCAAGAATCGTGGTATAACTCATTTTGTAAATTCATTTTGTAATAATGCAATTGCAGTTTCAGACTATACATGAATTTCTATTAGAGTTACTGTCAAACATCTGTGAAGAATCTATAGCTGTCTTAAAAGCTGATATTAATTCATTTATCTTATAACAGGCGAGAAATGCAATTGGAGATTTCTAATTTACTGAGGGTTAAAGTTTCTTCTGATTTGTAAGGCTGCGCGAGTCCATGCCAGGAAGGAGGCTTCCATTCAATGAAGCTGCAATATTTTTTGTTTTGAAAAATAGCAATGAAAATGCAAACTATAAAGAAGATTGACTGTGTTATGGAGCAGCCAGATGATACAGAGCAGGATGGTGCATGTGAACTGCTCTTAGATGGCCATGTAGGTCAAGAGAATGAATGAGGGGGTGAAGGGGCTCACAAAAGCATAAGAAGAAGGTCAACCGTAAAATCCCCCCTACCCCCAGGGTGGAACCCTGGGACAGGAGACACTGAGGCTACTGGAGAGGGCATCAGCTCAGCTGTCCACTAGCTGTCCACAGACCGACAGTGGTGGTGTTTAGGGGTTTATTCATTCCTTCTGCTTACACTAGCTCTTCATACTTAAAAAAAAAATCAGGAAAAGGATGGATGACTGTTACAGTATATGTGGTCATGGAGAGGCCTGTGAAGATCAGGAGGAGACTGCCCTTGGTAAAGACCAAACCAGAGCTGAAGGCTTGACAAAGCACACGGAAGCAATGGATCTTCCCATAGTGACCAAAATGTAGCTGGATGTTTGGATGCAACCTTAACAAACTGTGGGGAGACATTGTGTCTCCCTGTTTGTGCAAAAGGCAGCAAAGTCTATGGAAACAGATTTGATTGGTTGGTTATTGGTTTATTTGACAGGGGCACTGATAACATTTTCTGTAAATATGCCCCTTAGCCAAAACACTAGTTTTCATCTATAGTCCCTACTTAAGTGATTTACTCAAGTATTTTATTGACACTAATTTTACAATTCAAATACTCCTTTGGATTCATTGAGCACCCTAACAAATTTGTAGCTCATGTGCATAATGAAGATGTTTGCATTGTATGTAATTGTGGGAAGACCCATTGTGTAAGTACTAAATGTGATAAAACAAAACTCTCCTTATGTTTTGTTCTGTCTGGGCATTTAAGGCTCTTAAGGAGCTTAAGTTTGTTTGCCGTAAGCATGGTTAATTGCTTCAGATTCTTTCTGTGTTTGGGCTCGGAGGCCACCAGGAGAAAAACAAAAACGAAATGGGTAGAATGAATTGTGTTTTATTCACCATGTTTTTCAATTGGTTGAATATAACGTATGGGCCTGTTTGAAGGATATCAGAACTAAAACCTCTCCCCAGGTTATGATGGGGTCACATTCCGATAAACCAATCATAAGATGGAAATATCTTAAGGCGGAAATGCATTTTAATACAGTACACCTAACTTAACAAACATCAGAGCCTAGCCTAACCTACCTTAAACATGCTTAGAACACTAGCCTGCAGTTGGGCAAAATCATTAGCGAAAAGCCTATTTTATAATAAAATGTTGAACATCTCATGTAATTTATCGAATAATGTACTGAAAGTGAAAAATATTTAACCTTCATAGAGCTGAAATATCATAACATGGACCATCGCGTCCCAGGGAGCATCTGTGCTAATAACAAACTGTAGCATTTACTGTAATGAGGGTCCATGTCTCCAGGAATGTTAGCTGTGGTTTCGGAAAGTGGCTGGGGGTGGGGAACCCAAACAGGGGGTGGAGATGGAGGAGCTGAGGAAAGGTGGTGGGAAGGCAGGGCTCCTCCCCAAATCAAGGGAGAGGATGAGACCTGTCATTAAGAAGGTGAAATGAAGGGGGCGTCTCTGCAGGGTGTCATTGTGCCAAGGCAGTGAGGAGGGTCAGGTCCCTAGTGCTTCAAATAACATAGCTTGGTACATTGTGTTGGGTCTCCTATTGTGGTGAAAGGGACGGAGGGGGGGCTGTCAGAGGAAAAGGAACTAGTGGGCTGAGACTCTGTGGGGGGGCAGCAATCATCTACTCCCCCCCCCTATGTTTTTTTTAACGGATTCTGTTTCTGGTCCTTTTTTTTTTTCTTCTTACAAACTCTTAGCATACGAAACAGTCCACCCTCAACTTGAAATATTTAACTTGTGGATTCTACATTAGATTTTACGTCGCTTTAATGCCTTAAAAGCTATGGAAACCCACAGAATGACTGGCTGGAACTTTCACATGTGAGACCAATCTTCCTGTGACTCCAAGTGGTTGCCAGGTTACTGCGTGTCTCTGAGTTTTGAGGATCATTCCTCTACCTTCGTCAATGCATCAGTGCACTGACTGGCCATAAGTTTAAGTAAGTGGTTATTAACCTTATTGTCTTAATCAGAAATATTAATTACTCTTAGCAAGATTTAGAGTAATACTTTCTAAGTGGCATGCAGTTGATGGATTGATGGGTTTGTTGATGGGTTGTTGATGGGTTAATATTTGATTTCAAAACTAATGCATACCAACGCATGATATTGGGCAATGGTGAGTCGACAGTGTCACAATAACCGGGTTCCAACAAACTGGGTTCCAAGCATCGGAGATTCTAGACCTTATTTTGGGGGCCAATAACTACAGGAACCCCATATTTCTTCAGCTTGAAAGTGGCAGCGCTACGGGGGAGTGATCCCCCCTGCAGGTCAAATCCTAGAATCACCCTGGTCCCAACACTGAATGAGGGTGTCAAAAAGAGTATTATAGGGAAAAAAGAAAGGTCAAGAAAGTTAGGATGAGGGAACGGGGGTAGTGATGGTGTTGGATTAAAAAAAAAAACCTCAACAATACACATAAATTCTCAAAAGCATTACCACAGTTTGCAAGAACGATAATACAACATTTATAAACCTTCAAAGACGTTTTTTTTAATTGTTTGATTCTTGCAATATTTAGCAAGCAACTACAATGCCATCTACACTTTTTGGCAAAGTGACTTTTGGTTGAGGAGAAGGTTACAATTTGCATCTGTTCCCTAGGATTCGAACCCAAGACATGTGCCTTGTTAGCACATTGTCCTACTGTTTGAGCAACACCACCACACATTGAGGAAAGAGGCAATTACATAAGCGAGAGACAACATGGGAATATGCATGGCAAAAGCAGCGGGTATTTACTGAGGGTAGGAGATAGCCAGAATCTGTTTTTGCTTTCAATTAGGGAGGGAAGACAATAGATGCTTGTGGTGTCAAGGAGAAATAGATTATTGCTTGCACAAAGGAGGAGGGGGGTAATCACTTTCCCTGGTGACTACTCAGAGGCTAGAGTGAAAGATCACAGCACTAGCAACAAGGCCTGCCCACTCTAGTTGGCTGCCCATCCCTCTTCCATTCAGAGACGCCCGGGGCGGCTGATCCTGACCGCTGGGCTATTCAGAGGTGATAGATGGCTTCATAAACCCTCTCGCGGGTGGGACTCCAGTGGGAGAATATGTCTGACAAGCCCTCAGGCTTGAGACAGAAGTGTAAACCTTTCATTTCTTGGATGTCCGATATCTCCCATAGAACAGTGTCGGGCAGCTCTGAGCCAATAGGTTGGCTGAACCAGTTTTTGATCTAACTGGAAAAACAGGGCAAATTTACTTAAATTTTAAATCAATTAACTTTAACTATCCAAACAAAGCTGTAAGTATTTCTTTATGAGGCACAATAAAGACATTTAAGGAACTCAAAGAGTCTGGGTCATTTTTGACGATCCACAATTTACAATGAGCCACATAATGGCTAATCTGTTTTAGTTAAAAAAAAATCTAAGATACAAAAAAGATGCCTATGTAACGGTTTTATGATGCACTGTAATTTCATGTTTAATATTTTCACGTTTAGAAATAAAACATTTTAAAGAGATTTAATGTTAGTCTTTAATGTCAAGCTATACAAAGTCAATCAATCTGCTGCTGTCGATGGTCAAAACACTTAACAATTAAGGACAATTAAGCCTTTTACTTTCAGAATTGATGATATGTTTGGATCAATAGCATGACTTCAGATAGACAACCATAACTAATCCAAGTCACATGAGAACTTCAGAACCCCAACATAACACTTTAAGCACTTTGAGAGTTTTTGAGGGTAACTTGAAACATGTTCAGCGGACATATTGCTGTTTGTTACAGACTGAAGTAGACTCTACTTAAGGGAAATTGTTCCGCCTTGAACAAGGATCTGTCTCCAAGCATCAGTAACACTGGAATCATTGTTGGGCCATTGCACACACACAATTCACAAATGCTAGTGACCAGCTTTAAAAAAAAAATTAATCTGTCCTTTTCTCCAGGCAGTGAGTTGAAAATAAAAGTTCCCTGCTCTAAGCATTGCCTTATTATGGGCTAGTACCAATATATGAAGAGGTAACTGTGGTCCAATAGGAATTACCTAGCTTCTGGTTTAGAGACATCTGAAGCTTAAGTTAGCTACAAGCGTGTGTGCATGTTTTTCTGTGCATGGTGGGGGTGTGGGGGGGGGGGTATGGTGGTATAGGAACAGGAGATTTTTTGTGTTGAGAAAAAGAGGCCCAGACACTTCATCTTCTCTTCTCTATGCTGCCAAAAAGGTCAGGGGTCAAATGTCAGGGCGATTGAAGAATTTCGAGCCGCATGCCGACAGATGGGGTTACAGGGTTGGGGGAGGGTGGCGGTCTCCGTGTGTGTGGTTGGGGCGGGGGGGGGGGAGGAAAGGTGCTCGCTTGTGTGTCTGTGCACGTGTGTTTGCACGTGTGTTTCCCTCAGTTGCTCTACTTTTAAGGAATATCTCCTGACGTCTGACATAAATATTATACTCATTAACGTTAAACGTTATATGCAAGGGAACAGACGTGCTGGCAATGGCGTAGGAGAGAGTTTGATATTGGGGGGAATACAAAGGTGTGTTTACTGGAGGGGGGTGAATGAATCCAAATTACATATTGTAGGGGGACACATTCCCCTTGGCTTCTAAGGCCATGCATGTTGGTATCTTAATTGATAAATATTATTGTGGTCTGTGGGCCTCTCTCACCATGACGTCAAACAAGAGAAGAAAGGCATGACAAAGGCGTGCTTCTCATCTTAGATTCTGTTTCTTCATGAGCCCATTTTGGCAGAATCATCTGGAAGGAGAATCTCTATAGTATGCCTCCAGTGCCGCCTGGTACTCCGTGCTCAAAGACTCGGAGTCCAGTGCGGAGGATCTCACATATGGTGGGATCAATCACTTTCAGGATACCTCCTTCATGGATCAGGAGTGCCGGCAAGGAGCAAACAGACCCCAGACTCCAGTGATCTGTTTTCCGTTTCTAACATAAGCGATAAATCATTAACTAGCATATGTTTCAAGCCATTTAAAGCCATGTGCTTTAAACTGATCCGTTAAATAAAGGGGAAGGCCCATCCCCATTTAATCCAAATTACTCGCAGCCCCAAAATACTGTTCTGGATCTTGACTGTGATATATATCCCATATAAAAGTTTTACTATCGCTTATAATTTCTTCTCGACTAGAGATGCAGTTTAATTTTAATATGTGGAATAACTAACCTAAATTGTGTAATAAAGTGTGGTGTAATTCATAAATGTGGATTTTTAAAAAGTAGTCCTCATGTTTTGCTACTGAATAATTGTTTGTCGTTTAATTCTGAAAGAGTCCTCGTCTGCTGTAAGGGCTATATACAGTGTTTCGTTATGGTGGTCGATGGAAGGGTTTTAATTTCATTCTACTGAGGCCCTATAGTACTGCTCCCCTCAGATGTTCCAGTGAAGCTGACGCTACTCAGTCTTGGCAGGGAGAACAAGACGGTTACAGAGAAAGCCCAAAAGGTCACGGACCAAGCCAAGGAGAAATGGCCTTTTTCTCTTTTACAATCAGTCCCATGTCTTGGCGGTCCAGACACAGCCTGAATGAGGCTCTTTTTTTTAATCTTTTTACAGTATCAGATCTTTCCCTTTTCGTTTATGCTCTGAGGTCGAAACGAGGGAGCCCGAGAGAACCTAACAAGCCATTGATCGGTGAGCGTTGGGCCCAGAACTCGTAGGTTCACACCCAGCCCACTCTCCGTGAGTTATGTGCTACCCGGGTGCGGTTCTGACTAATGAGGTTCCTTGTTGGAGGGGGGGTGGGGGGGGAG
>JAODJW010000135.1:16024131-16045770 GCA_026777045.1 Hyperopisus bebe | reverse complement strand
TGCCAGAATCATCGTATTGGGCAAGTTATTTTACATCGTCTAGACCTTGTAAAACACTGCTTTGCTGCCTTATTCATTTGCACGACTAGTTTAGGTTAGGACCTTAAAAGTAGTTAACGAAAGCATTTGTGATGTTTTCCAAGCTGAAAAAATTCTAAGCTATGTTTATTTAAAGGTGCAAAGCTAAGTATGCTGTGTTTATTTGGTTTAATGTGTTGCCCAAGTTTATACCTTTGCGAGTGTGTAATGATTATCCCAGGTCATTAAAAAACCTTCACCTTAAGTATCTAGTATGTCTTATTGTTTGTCATCTATTTGGCAAATACATTCATTTAAATGCTAACCTCGGTGCTGCACTTCATACTTTTTTTTCAAGAAGGAGTTTGGAAAGAGGTTCTGTTTGCGGTCCCATTTTGACTTAGTGTCGTGTGTCAAAGTTCATTCCTTAAGAATCGGTTTTAAAACCTTGCCCTTTGAGTATTAAATGTATGTATTGCAGATTTATTTTTTTCCGATACATATTAAATAAAATATAGCAATTTAACAAGTAGCTAGATTTTTAAATAATTTCTCTGTTGATTCATTCCTTTGTAACAAGCATTTCTTATTGGCAAACGTTAACGCTCATCAGCAGTTTCTTTTTAAAATATAATCTATGCTACCGTAAAGTGCGTATTTATTCTCAAAAGGAAGAGAAACTCCTGCCGATCTACAAGCAGCGGCGCCTCTCTACACCAGCTCCCCTTTGGCCATGTGTTAAGTTCTTTGACCTCACCAGCGTGTTACGACTTTTTGCAGGCGTGACTAATAGTGTAAATTAGTCAGATGAGAAAGTGCAGTGAAATCGCAGTTCCCTTCTCTGTATGATACAGCCACTTTGACATTTTATACATTATAAATTTGAGCTAGACTCCGGTTCTTCTCGTTTGTGATTTGTCCTTAATCTCTAATTACCTTTCGAAAAAGGCACTGGAATCGGATAGGGCTTGGCAGTTAAGAAAATGCGCGATATGTGACGAAGTATTTTTTTATGTGGACAGTTAACCTAAAATGACGGAGTTGGTTCGTAACCCAGGGCTGTCTTTTCGGTTAGTTAGTAATCCGGGGCAGTCCTTTCACACAAGCCTTTCACTAGGTGCGCTACACCCTAGCGGTGAAACGGCGAAACACACAGTCATGGAGGCGCTGTCAAAGTTAGAAAAGCGAAGCCCCTCTCACTGCCCTATGATCAAGTGCAGACCTGCACATTGTCAATATCCGTGAGTGTGGGGCAGCCATAGATAGGATTCAAGTTCTCGGCAAAGTGATACTGTGTCCTTCTGTTATCGTAATGATTCAAGGCAAATCACAGTTAATACCATGTATGCAATAGTCTCGGTGTAGTAATAAATCATCAAAACGCATGTTCAAATATGATTCTTGACACTTTAAATCCCTGCAACAGTGATCGCCGCTGCTTTCATCTCAGTGAAGTTGCTTACAGGGATATAAATACCGCGATAATGGTAAACTTCATTCATGCCATTTACACTAAGATGGGAGACGGTAATGCAGTGAGACGGGAATCTGAATGTAATAAAACATGCTTTTATTCCTTTTAATGACCTGCTGAAACAACTGGTTTCTATTATGTATGCTGCATTTTGCTGTATTTTAAACTCATAAACCTTAACTTTTTTTGCAGCGAATCTCTGAAAGAGGGAGAAAATGAGGCCATAAAACTTAAGAATCCTAGCAGACTCGTGTTATGTTATTTCAGTCTAAATAAGCATATTATTATTTTTAATCATTATTCTCTGTGAACCTGTACTGGGTATTAAACTGGAAAACATATAATAATAATCCTCATCTTTTGGTCTTATCATCACCATAGTTTATTTAATTGTCTTTGAATGTTGATAGTAATTATAGATGTTGGTGTGCATGTGTAGCTGGTGCCCAGTGGGCAGTGAGACCCAGGTGTGATGCTTCCTCACTGCAGCAGAGGTCTGATTGCCCAGTGGGCAGTGTAAACACTGCACAGTGCGCTGTTTGCTTAGACGTAATGGCCTCGGCCAGCGTGGCGACACCACGACCAGAGAACTGCCGTCGCCTCCCGCGACCTAGCCTCACCCAGCCTCGGCGCGATAAGAAATGTAGGTCAGGGGAAGCCGAACATGAATAATGTAACGGATGTAGTCGAGGACCAAATGTGACGGCGGACTGGGACACGGGGATGGATGTCTGTGTTCCTCTTAAGTGCGAGGAGGCTGCTGCTGATTAATTCTTCCTAATGTTTTAGTGTGATTGGGTCACACTGGGCCACCCTGCCATCTCCCTGTCATCCCTGCTCTGTTTGCTTTATTTCTGTTTAACATTCTCCCCTTGGTGTATAAGAAACGGCCAGATTAGATTTAGGGGTATTTTCTGTACCACATTCTCTATTAATGGAAGACAACCAGTGTGCACAAATATGTATTGTTCAGTCGCACTGCGTTTTTTCATGATTCGTAAGGTGTAAACGCAGGAAAAAACCCAGTGCACGCTTACACAACCTGCTGGGCTTCAGACCGCATTCGGATTTCCCCCGTTTCCCCAACCTGCTTATTATGCATTTTATATTAGGAGGGAAATTTCAGTTTTCGGGTCTCAGCTGTGTCTCGTGTCTCCTTAAGCGGGAGGGAACCTAAATAAGAAGGAATCTAGGATTATCGTAAGAAAAACCATTCCCTGGTGTATCAGAGAGATTTAAATTTTATATAGATTAATGGATGATGTTGTGGCAGTTACGCTGCCAAACGCTCATCTGCAACACTCTGGTCCATTTATGCTTGAAGGGTTTGCTTCAGTTAGAGTTTTTTTTTTTGGGGGGGGGTGGGGGTTGGTTGGCAGTGGGTAGCAGATGTACTGGGGTAAGAATAGAGCAGGAGGCTGGGAAGGCAGCATGGGTGTTGCTGAGCGGACGGGAAAAGCAGAGGCTCTCAGACAGGCTGCTTCTGCGTCATCAGCAGATCGGAGGGTCCCAAGAGGTGACGGCTGTGGGTTTGCAACCAGTGTCTGTGCAGCATGAGCTGCAACAGTCATTTAAAAAAAAATCAGCTACTCAGCTAATATCCCTTAGCGTGGATTATCATGCATTGTCAACCTTAGGAGCAGTGCATGGGATGGAATAGCTACAATAATCCCTACTTATAATTAGCTTCAGTCATAATGGCGTTGGCAGGTAAGCCAGTGATTTTTGAAGGGGATACCCTGAACACCCAGTCAGCATTGGGGCCTACGGCTTAATGCCTCGTGGGAGGTGAGACAGGGGTCAGACTCCTCCAGAGTCACAACAGGCTAAGATTCTCCGCTAAATGACACCGACGCTCTGATTCGTCCAGCAAATTGCCAACCTGGAATGAAAGACCGTGCCGAATGTCGTAACTGACATTTTTTTAATTAAGTAGGGGAATCACCTCCTGTCACCGAGGTGTTTGGATGAACGGCTCCTTTGTGCGCCTCCTGCGAGGTGAGTGTCGTGCTTTTGCCCGAGCACAGAACACCGAGACAAATAGATGAGGGTTTTGGCTCACAAAGCACGCCCCTGTGCCAGCGTCGCTGAGGTGTGTTGCTGTGAGTCACTTTCTCTGAAACTCCCCTGTACCGATGTTGTGGACCTCATCCTATTCCCCCGTGAAAATACTGCACCTCTTGCCTTTGTTATAGACTTGTTCCACTCATCCACTACTAACAGACAGCTACTGATCTTGTGAGGACTGCCTCCTTCTAGCTGTCTTACCCTTGTCCTTTTTGAACGCTGCATTTCTACCACAACAGTGTGGGAACCAAATGACGGCTTTGTTACTAAAGGCAGTCAATGGTCAAGTCCCCATTCAGATGAAACTCGAGACAAAAGGGTCATTTAAAGTAAAAGAACCTCAAATAACAACAACAAAGTCACATTAGTTACCAGCTGGCACCGCTTATTCTTAGCGTGCTCATTCATTTCGATTAGGGCTGGCTAGGTTTGATTAATTGAGCCTTCTGTAGGTAAAGGGCTGCCTTAGTGCTACCATAATTCAAAAAATGCTGTCTAGGCTGCCTTCGAGCAGTCCTCAGTGTGTTTATCCGGTTTTGTCTGTCAATTTGTAAGCCACACGTGTCGTTTTTGTCCTTCATGTAGACCCACTTTCAGTCACTGGATTTTCAGGCTGCATAAATTTGGCAGCACGACATTCGTTGCTTGGGGTGTATTGGGTCCCTGCAGTGATTTCATATAAGAGGCTTATTGTTTTGGTTTAGATGTAGCTTTGGCTCTTGGGAAAGTAAAGAGCGTTTCCCCATTTAAACGACAAAAATATTCCTCGCAAAATTACTTCCATTTACAAAGGGTTTATAAACGAGCTGACTATGAAAGTAAGACAACAGAGAATGTTAAGTATTTTGAAATGAAAAACTACATTAGTTTACAGGCAATTATTTTGTCAGGCAAATGCAGTATCGGGTGAGAATAGCATTCATCCATAAGCAATTAAGAGGTGAGAGGAGGAATTTTTGCCACGTTTGTTAATGGATGATTGGAAACTGTTCATTTGCCCATGCAGGAGCACACAAGGGTTTGTGTTTCTCTGAGTAGCAACACGATGCAAATCATCTCAGCTTGGTTCTGTGCTGACGGTTCAGGGGCTGGTCACAGCAGTTTGAGAAAAGCCTTTGTACCTTCTGGAGGTGCCCTAACCATCATTGAGGAATGTGTGACCAAGAGGACGGCATTATTAGGACAAGACCCTCACACGGGCGCAATACAGAGTAGAATTCAGTTCTTCCAGTCCTAAAGCACGAATACTGAATGATGCATGCAGTTGTGTTCTTGTGTACGACCCTGAAGGTCTGATTTTATGGCAAAGTGGGCAAATGCTGCATATAATAATGTGAGATTAACCTTAGTACTTCTTGAATGTCTGAGTAGAGACTTTCCGTCGCAAAAACTTTTTACGTCCGAGCACGAGCGTGGATGATTCGGAATCTGGCTCCTCTAGGTTTACTACAGTTCAGCAGACAGTTCAGGATCTCCTGGCTGTCTCAAGCCTTTATGTTAAAGATAATATGTCACATGCTTCACATTTAGACCAATTACCAATTTGATATTCACAATTACTGGCTTAGGAGGGCTGAGCAGCAGCCCCCTCGGGCCCTTAAAGTCGGAGCAGGCTCAGGCTCGTGTGGCTGGTTCACGAAAAGGTCTTCCGACATTCCATTCTTAGTCCATTCCTCTCCCCACACAAATTCTTTGGCTTTTAAACTTTGGCAGGAACTCTTCTGAATGAGGATCTAGCTTAAGCACTGGCTTTAAAAGTGTCCAAAACCTTACGGGACCCAATCCGCGTCTTACATTTCTCTGCTCCTTAATAAACCGTGCAGCTGGATATATGTAATAAAGTAGTTTTGTGTTACGTGTGATTTATTGGAGCAGTGTTATACGGTGACCTTCAGCTCTCAAATTTAGGCCGCTTTTACTAACCTGGGGCACTGCTTAGTGTTTTTATGCAAACTCTTGAAATATGGAGAGGTTTTTATTCTGAAACGCCTTGATCCCCCCATCAGCCGTCCAGCGAGGTCGTATGTCCAGCTCCCAGTCCAGCCCAGGCCAGTACTTGAGTAACAGCAGCGAGGCGTACAACGGACAGCCCTACCTGTCGGGCTTCATCTCGCTGCTCCTGAGGGCGGAGCCTTATCCCACATCACGGTACGGCACCCAGTGCATGCAGTCCAACAACCTGATGGGCATCGAGAACATCTGCGAGCTGGCTGCCCGACTGCTCTTCAGCGCCGTGGAATGGGCCAAGAACATCCCCTTCTTCCCTGACCTTCAGCTCATGGACCAGGTGAAGCCTGCATCTGCACACATCACCATACCTGCTTGTGTGTGTTGCACAAAACACACGCTGACAGATTCTGAGCAAACGTTTTATGTGACTGACTGGGTTGCAATGACCTAACCAAGGTCACCGTCACTAACAAGCATAAATTACAACAATAATTAACAATGAGTAAAACAGAATGCTTATCTACACCTTTGATTCTAAGTTTCGGTCCTGGTAGAATTCCTCTAGATGCTGGTTTTTGTGCCAGACAGACCATCCTATGGTGGAGCTGCTGGTGAATACATTCGTGGAACTGCATGCATGTCTCTGGTTAATATTTACCCATAAGTCTGTTAGCTGAGGCATAGCTGTAAGGCTAAGTGCATTTCATGCATTCCTCCTAAAATACACTCCGTTTGTTTGATGATTTATAAAATGCAAGCAATTTAGAATAAATTCAGAATAACATCAGTCTACATCTTTTATTGTAAATTGTCCGGAGGCTAATTTATGACTCAAATGACACACATTTACTCACACGGACGGAAAAATTGTCCACAGCTAAAGTCTCCCACTTAATGTGGTTTGAATCATGCATTAGCAGCTCAATCAAACTGGCAAGAATGAGAGGCTCAGTTCCGCATTTGATTAGTATCTGACGATAATATGTGTCCTTCACCCAGGGATGAGCATTTATCCATGTCAAACCCTTTCCTTCCGACGTGTCCCCACAGGTGGCGCTGCTGCGCATGTCGTGGAGCGAGCTCTTCGTGCTGAACGCCGCCCAGTGCTCCATGCCCTTGCACGTGGCGCCCCTGCTGGCGGCCGCCGGTCTCCACGCCTCGCCCATGTCCGCCGAGCGCGTGGTGGCCTTCATGGACCACATCCGCGTCTTCCAGGAGCAGGTGGAGAAGCTGAAGGCGCTGCAGGTGGACACGGCGGAGTATTCCTGCCTCAAGTCCATCGTGCTGTTCACCTCCGGTCAGTACTGCGGCCAGAGCCGATGAAAACTCAGCTGCCAATCAACTGAAGTTACTCACTAATAGCCTGCAGTTCTCCAATAACTGTTAATAATACGTTTCAAATGCTAGTAATTGCTAATAAATGCCTATAGATGGTAATAATTGGGTTATTTATATTGAAATGTTGCATTTAGATTTAAACGAAAGCCCCGAATCTAGGTCTCATTCCCATTACATGCTGCATACACAGTACCTTACATGTTTCTATGTTTTTTTTCCTGGGTCATTGGCCCTGTCTGTCTTTGCTCTCCCGCGCTTGTCAGAAACCCTCCATCAGCCCTTTTCTCAGACCAGCCGTCTGCCCACCGGACGCTTGCTTCCTTCTCCCCTCGATTTTCTCCGTTCTTCACCCTTCGCTTCCATCTATTATTGAAGCCAGCCAGGCCCCCCCTTTGCTCTCTGTATTGCTCTCCCCCAGTCATACTGGGCCCCAGGGACAGAATAATGTATACTGAGGAGCAGCCTGGCCCTGACCTTCATAACCTCTGTCGCCCAAGGCGTCTATCTGATCCTGCCTTCTGTCCAGTCCGGGGCTTCCTGCTGCGACCCGGGAGCATGATCTAACAAGGCTAGACAAGCTCGACCTGGGGCTTTACCTCTTCTGTCCCATTGCGCCACATCACGGCGCCCGGCCTCCTGCCTCTGATCATTTTACCCAGAATGCTCCCCTTCCTCCCAAAGTGTCCACCTTCTGACACATGTGAAGGAAAGAGAGACCTGGTGTTAGGCAGCAGGAAGGCCATCGCTCCTCTGAGGGGTGCTTCACTTCGCTTTTTGCCGGGACCCAATATCTCCATACCCAGATGGTAACAGGAAGCAAGGGCACAGCCTGCCTTGATTTGTCAAGCATGGTTTAAACATGAAGCGGTGATTAAGAGAGAATTGCATAGTCATATGGTAAAACCCAGGAGATGGCTGGTTCTGAAGACGAGCTGAAAAAATATTAAATCTCACCTGTAGCACGGGGTCGCGAAACTTTGGTGAGGCAACAAAAGGGCTGCACTTCTGAAAGCCTTAGATTCCTGTTTGGGGCCATCAAGTCCAGAGCCAGAGACCCAGTGGAACAATGTCTCTGGGTCAAGGTTCTGACCCAAACTCATGTGCACCTCTTGGCTATCGGTGTGCATAAGGCATGTAAAATGCTGGATTTCCCTTAAATGTCTCAAGAATATAAATGCTTATGTTATCACTGTTAAATTTATATTGCATTATTTAAGTCTGGTAACCTTTGGTTGTCCCCCAGCAAGAAAGAAATTAAAGACATCAAATAGATTTATGGGCAGATACCTTAAGAAGTGAAAAATAAAACTTTAATGAATTATAGATACTGGGTCCTCCCAGAACCCAATGAGATGTAGTTAGACGGGAGTCTCTGAACTGCCTGTAGCATGTAATTGTGCATGTGTGTGTGGCCAGTGAGGAACTGGCTTCCAGTTCACTATGTAGCCCATCTTTGTGCCCTCTGCTGCCTGGGAGAGACTCCAGGCCCAACCGTGACCCTGTCAAGGGTAAGTGATTAGAGGACGGATATATGGATAATAGACACTGGCATCCCATCCAGGGTATCTTCTGCCGTGTGATCGCTGCTTTCTGGGATCGGCTTTTGCTCCAGGCCTACCGTGTCCCTGTATGGCCGCGGTGTTCTAACTGTGGGGCGCGCCCCCCTGGTGGGCCACGGAGGAATTGCGGGCGGGGAGGGGGGGGGCAGGTGAAAAAAACACATAACATAAAACACAGGAAAAAAAAATAGAACTTTGGAAGGGGTGTTCAGGTGGGGGCAGACCTATTTTGAAGTAGCCTTTACAAATATTAAAAATAGACATACATGCTAGGTCCAAAATGTTCCTGTGTGTAGAAACATCGGCTTATCCTTCCCACTGAGCTGCACGGTACAAGGTATTCATGGTAAATGTGTGTGTGTGTGTGTGTGTGTGTGCGTGCGAGCAGGTATACCTATCCTTATGGGGACACAATGTCCCCATAATGTGATAAATATCCATTTTTTTCCCTTATGAGGACCAGGAAAAATGTATTTTATAAAAATCAGTGACTGCTATGAAAAGACTGAAAATGCAAAAACTCTTGTGTTTTGCTTGGTTACTTGGTTAGGGCAGGGTGGGGGTTACGGTTGTCATAGTTAGCGTTAGCATTTTTCCCATAGAAGTGAATGAGCGGGTCCCATAGGGAGTCCATGGTGTCCATTGTCTCTAAATTCGTGCTCTCTCCTCTCGGGCCGCAGATGCCATCGGCCTGTCAGACGTGCCCCACGTGGAGAGCGTGCAGGAGAAGTGCCAGTGTGCCCTGGAGGAGTATGTGCGTAACCAGTACCCAGGCCAGCCCAGCCGATTTGGCCGGCTCCTGCTGCGGCTGCCGTCCCTCCGCATCGTCTCCTCTCCGGTCATCGAGCAGCTCTTCTTCGTGCGCCTGGTGGGGAAGACGCCCATCGAGACGCTGCTGCGGGACATGCTGCTGTCTGGCTCCAGCTACAACTGGCCCTACGTTCCCATGCAGAGGGACCGGCCGCTGTCCCTGCATTACAACGAGAACGGGCCCTGAGCACGTCTGGCCCCGCCCACCCTGCCCCTCCCCGGTGTCTGCACCCGCCACTGCGCTACCATGACTCACAAGCCTCACCCCTCCCCGGGCGTCACCCCATGAATCCCAGCCATCAGCAGGAAGTGACGCTCCAGCCACATGCCACTGGCGCGTACGGCTCGGATCAGAAGCAGAACTCTGAGGACTTCTCTTGCGCAAAGTTTGGACAGACAGATGGGACATTCAGAGGGTGGAAGCCCCCTCCTTAGATGCATAGACTGCCTCTGTTCCACTTCCAGCTAATTAGGATACGTGGGCCCCATTTGTGCCAGAGAACAAACATTCAGAAGCTGGATTGGTTTGAACAAAACGATCGTGGCCCAGGAAGGGATTCGTAGACACTTCCAGTCTACAAGACGAGGAAACCCGATATGCTAAAGTCCTCCAGCCATTACTGCTAATAACTGTAAACACAGGCCTACATCCTTCATTTGGTGACACTGCAGTTGGCAGTTAGCCAGTGCTGGTGTACATGAGTGGTTAGGAGCTCACCATGCAGTGAGAACAGGCTCCTCTACGGCAGAGCTGCAGACGTGGTCTCAGTCTGCGGCAGGGTTTGGCCGGTGCGACCGGGGAAGCAGGAAGCATGCTCAGATACTGCCCCAACTCCATGAAAGTCATGCACTGTGTCTCAGTTTTGCATATTAGAGCACCGCACATCACAAGCGCCGCCGCCAGCATACCATCGCGCGTACGTGTCGCGAGGCGTGTCCGTGTGTAGCGCTTGGCAGTGAGCGTGCCGCAGAGTTTGACGACGTCATTGCGTTACCTTTACCTCAGGGTAGCTCTACGGCTTAGCTACCCATTTGCCACGTTTGATATATTTTTTTTTTTTGTGAATTTACTACAGCTACTGTTTTTCCACATATACGGTCTGTTTTTTTTGTGTGTGTTGATTTAAGAAGGTATCTATCTGTGGCATAGAGTCAGGGCGTGAGGATCACTCAGGAGGACACAGTTACAGTACTAATCAGCTCAACACCTTCCTCACACGTAAAAAACATGTAAAAATGGGGGACTTACGTAGAATTTACCACACGGGGTCAATAAAGTATATCTGTCTCTCTAGTGTTATAATGTTCTCTCATCATGTTGCAATATGGTCCGCCGCTGTCTGCTTTCATTTGTCGACCTTTTGTCTTTTTCCGTTTGTACAGCTTAAAATCCAAGCAGAGTGTGCGTAAAACCTTGCAAAACATCTGTCCATGAAGAAAATACAATGTACAATACGTTTTTGTACGGTACCAGACATGCTGACGCAGTATTTCGTTTCCATTATGTTACAAATTTAGCAGGACAGGTCACTGCTGGCCAATTATTTGAAGCTAAACCAACTACTTAATTCTCTGGCTTCCTTGGCAGCATCTAGTATCTGGCAGGATCTACTTTTCCCTCAAAACTGCTTCTTAGGTAGCTGAGTTTATGTTAATAGACGCCTTTTTGCACTCCACTGTTGTGCTGTTATTTTTGCACTTACAGTCTTCCTGTTAGTTTTAACAAGCCCAGTCATTTCCCTCTCTTATTACCAAGGTGTTTCCAGCCTCGGAAATACCACTGACTTGGTTTGTGTTCATCACGTCGTTTTCTGTAAGCTCTAGGTGCTACATGAAAATCTCAGTATGACGGCAGTTCCTGAGATGCACCAGTAATCATATCACGTTCAAAATCGCTTACATCAGCCGTTTTAGCTGTTCCAGTGCTTTAGTCGAACAGTAACTGAACTTCTTGACCCTCGTCTGTGTGCTGTATGTACTCAGTTGCGGCCACAAGATTTGCTGTTTGTCGGAGCGGGGCGCTTGTATTAGCGAGCAGGTGCACAGCGCGTAAAGCAACATCATTTAAAAATTCATTTCTTCTATTGCTTAAAAACTGAAATTAAAGAAAATTGTAGTTAGGAAACCTCACCATAAGTCAAATGTTCTATCAACAATGGCAGCTGAAATAGCTAAGCCATAAATGAGCAGATGTATTATCCATGACTTCATGATATCTCTAGCTAGCTGAATGCATTTGCACACGTGAATGGACACCATCAGCCTGTGCGCTGCTGCGCCTCTTTTCGTTTGACAGTCGGTATGAGCGAACACTTCCCGGTGAACTGACGCTGACGGACGCTATTCTTACTCAGCTTTTTTAGGGTTCTATCAATGTGCTCCGAAATCTCACACTCTCAATGACCTCCTGCACATTCATGCTGACCATAGCATACGGTGCTCTAGTACGTAAGCTGGGACACAGGCCTGCACCTCTTAACCTCTTGCAGTGCACATCAAAAACATTTTCATTATTTACAGAATGAAAGCAGCACGGGCGCTTTTATATGACATCACTACAGAACCACATCAACAAAATACATACTGGGACAGCAAGCCATCGAGACTCTGGCAAACTGGCCCTGCCTGACATTTTATTTAGTTCCAAATGTTTGAATTTTTTTTTTTTGTATATTTTCTGTTTGCAGTATTGTCAGTATGCAATCACTTAAATAAAATTTGTCACTGAGATGAGCATAAAACCTGTTTGAACATGTGTCAGGGATGTGAACTTTAAGTGAGACGAAGAATAGGGATTTCAGCTGGGCAGGTCAACAAAATGAATATTGGTTTGTGTGGAGTCTATTCTCAGCTGAGATTAAAAACATAACATGAGCATGAAGGACGGAATATGGACTGATGTGGTTATTTTACAGTTGTTGGGATACTTGCATTTCATCTCAAGGTATTAATTTGTTTCTTGTCTCAGATTTGAGAAGTATTGTTATTTTGAGACAATATTTCTTTGACAGGAATTAATGATTGATATTGTATTCATGTGATTCTGCGTCCTACTCAGAGATATGGCTGCTTTTCTGCTTGCATTGAATGTTGATGCCAGTAAATTGAGGGAATCGATTCATTGAACCCGTCAGAAATGCACAAGCTGGACCAGTGACACTTCCGATCTTGTTAATGCATAAATGCTTCCATGGTTAACAGCTAGCCTGCCTTTTTAGATCCGTATGGGGGGAGGTGGCCAATACAGGCACGCTGTGTGAAAATACTTGATAGGCATTGCCCTGTGGCCTGGTGTTCCATTTCCCTGAGTTCCAAATCGAGTCAAATTGACTTATGCCCTCATTTTAAAGCTGTCACTTATGGCTCACCATGGTGACCTTGCTGTGATCCTTTTTGTCCTAAGATGAACATAAAACATGTATGATCAGTTGGTGCGTGTGAGGTGTCAGGGATGTGAACTGTGAACGGGGAAGTGTACAATTAAACAGGACCTTTAGCTGTCCAGGTTGAAAGTATGAATAACACCGTGACACATTGTTTAGGCTTTTCTGTGGGCATTTATGGGGAATAACGTGACCCTATACTGGATAATCAGCATGGAAAATGGTAGGATGGATGGATGGATGGATTTGTGCCTTAGTGCATTAAAACTCTGTGGCCATGAACGGAAGTTCGCCAGTTCAAATCCAGTGCTTGGCAAAGTAATTTCACTGACAGGCCCTTGAACAAGACCTTTAAATCCCAATTGCTCCAGAGACTATCTGATCCTGCTTTCTCAATTATGTGTCACTTTTGCAATATAAATAAATGTCAATATTGAAGACACTGCAAAATGTAATAGGACTACATGTCATAATGCATTTCGAAGATGTTACATAATCTATGGGGGCAGTAGTTACAGTGCTTCTTCTGTGTGTCAATAAGTGAACGCAATCACATTTACATACATGACACGCCATTGGTTGAAATGAGAAAGAAAATGAGCGCAGTGATGAATCATTGGTAGCTCCCGGCGACCTGGAGCACACGATAACAGAAATGCAGTTGCACAGAAATGCAGTGGCACGCTTCGGACCAAGGGAACCCCACTGTCGGCCGCAATGCGGTCTCTGTATTTCAGTGGGGGTGGGGTGTGGTGGGTAGGGGGCATGATGAACAGACACTGGGGTGCAATTTCGACATGAACGTCAGCTACAAGGGCAAGTCGCCTGTCTCCAGAGGAATCCTCCAGCAGGTCAGAATCAATAGGCAAGACGTCACAAATGAATTGAGGTCATCTGTGAGTTGGGAGCCTTTTAGGCTCATCATGAAAGCTGGGGGTCACCGCTGAACAGCTGAGCTAGGGTCAAGGGGGGCTCATGTGTCACGTTCACTTGTGCTGGTGAAGAACATGTCCGGGGGGGGGGGGGGCTTGGAGAGATTTGTGATGTCAGACTTCAGTGGTTAAGATTGATCATCAGAAGTGGAGGAAGAACATGGCTGAAGGGTCCCTTTGAGAGCTTCCTGATATCCATCTTCATCCACTGCGGCTGATCATCACGAGTGGGTCTGACGGCTCTTCCGTGATGCTACATAATTTCCCATAAACCTAAATATTCGTTGGCTTATTGTAAAACAGCTAGACCAGACACTGAATTGCAATTTTGTGAATTTCAGCTGTTAAGGTGAACCTCTCGCCACAGATTTGCCGTCTGCTTGTACGTGTTTATAGGTGTCAGGGGGCATCGTGTACTTTAGCGAGCCAGAGACTGCATGCATAATTAATAAACCGAAATTAAGCGCCTCACCTCACACCAGTGTGGATCTAAGCAGAATTAAGGAACTACAGCAGTGACCATTTTTATATTTAAGTGATTCATTTAATATCGAGCTCTCCATATACTGAAATGCACCGTTTCAACACAGCTATCCTTTCTCCTGGGAAGCCACTGAAGATATTTCATGGGCAGGTATGGCCATCTTCCTCAATAGAGACTTCAATCCAGAGGAAATGATTGTTGCCAAGGGGATCCATGCCGAAAAAGGGATTGTCTCTTGTAAAAAAATAAAATAAAAAGTGCCTTCAGTATTTCCCCATAAAACCTTAATGAGGGACTGACTCCGATATATAGCAACACCATCAATATTAATGTGGGAGAAAGTTTCACCAAAGCCAGTTAGGCCACAGAGCATCAATATTAATGCCGCTGTGCTGCAGTCCCGCTGCTTGCTGAGACGTGATTACAGAGAAGCCCAGTAAGACAGGGGACAAATCCATTAATACAGAGAGGGACTCAACAAACTCTATAATGCATCTTCATCCCCGCCTAACTGCATCCTAATAGGGGTTTAGTACAGACCCACAGCACCTCTGAAGGCTTCATGTCTAGTTATCTTGAATGAACTAAATGCTGAGACCTTGACCTGAAGGAGAAACACAGCTCCTTGATGGCCTCGACAGATAAGAACTTCTATCCGACCTCGTCTCCTGCATTATTTCTTAGGCGACAGTTCGGCAAACTCCTTTTTAAAGCTAAGATATATAATAGCTAATGTCTTTGTAATTAAAACTCAACCTTTCCCAGGCCTGTTGTGCCATGAAGTGCCATATTTACATATACATATTAAGACCTACCTCTAAACCTCGCATCTGTCTTCATTTCTGTCTGTAAATTTAAGCTATTTTTTATGAATCTGCACAGCACCGAGAGACACGACAGAAGACAATATTTGCTCGTCTTCCTTTCCCCCCCGAGCAGCCTGTTTTTGTACTAATAGTATCATGCGCTTGCCACAGCAAACCCCCCAATTCAAACACAAATATGATTATGCTGTAGCTGTTTCTGGGTCAGTAAGTTAAATAATTCATATGGTTTATTTTTAGACCAGTTTGTTCCCAGTTTACGCGTCGTCTTGTGCTTCAACATGCTGTGTTCCCATTTCCCCTCTCTCTCTCTCTCTCTCTCTCTCTCTCTCTCTCTCCCTCTCTCTCTCTCTGCCATTTTACTATAGGCTCCATTTGACCTAATAAATGATGCCTCTTAGGGTCTTCATAGAGTGCCATAAAAGAATGCTCTTTTTTTCCTACGGTAAATATGGAAGCGTGGTACATTTTCCTTTTATTACATTTCAGCCGATCCATTAATCAGTCTGAGCTAGATCTTTGTGCCATTTGGATGATGCTAAAACCATGGAATCTCAATAAATTATCACGAAAATCAAAGAGCCCGTAACTGCATGATATGTCTTACGTGCACAGAATCCTTCCCTGATTTTAGCCCTTATTGTCTACTGCTGTCATCTCCCTCATTCATCTCTTTCTCATCTCCATAAGTGTCCCCGGTGGTTAAAGTAATGGGGGATTTTAACCGGGACTAAATATCTGAAACCTTCTTCCAGACGCATTTTTTATTGCGATACTGCAACATGACAACTAAATATCCTAATTCGGGGTAGCTGGGAATCTTGGTTGGTGGACAAGCTCTGGGTTTTATTGTTGCTTAGGAGGCAGCAAATTGATGTGGCGAGTATTTCCGTTCTCTTTGTGTCTCCACAAATCGCGTGTGTGTGTACGCGTTTCGTCAGTGCCCTGCAACATTTTCTGGTGGCAAAATATGCCCACAAGTCAAAAGAAATCAGTGTTTGGCACCTTCCCTTCTCAGTGCGAGTCAGTATTTTGAACCAGAGATGAATCTGGGGCAATAGCGTAAGGTACAATTGTAACGTTCACCTTGACTTTTTTTACGTGGCCCTCGGGCTAGCTAGTCCCTTAACAATAATACAAACAAATATTACAGTCAGAGCGCTAATATAAACATGCTAATATAAATGAAAATTAGGCCCATTTGTCTGACCTCATAATTAAAACATGAAAGTGTCAACAAGCAGAACAGATTCCCATAAAAAGCGCATGATGAAATGTAACATATTGAAGTTACATTTTTACTTCACAATCTCCCAGTGTTGGTTATATACTAATGCAGCCTTAATGTCTCCATGAAGGTCCCTATTAATCTCTACATTAATAATGTACATTAAAAGGGCGGGCGCTCGCTTCGCTGTTGTGGTTTTCCATAAATTCTGTGCGGTTCTCGGGAAGTAATGGGGCCAATTAATCAACTTCAAATTGTGACGGCATGAATAAAAAGGCCTATGAGGCAGAAGTGGACATAGAGCGTCGGTCCTCGAAACACAGCTGGAGGAAATGAGGCATTCGGAAGCCGTTCCTGAGCCGCCGATTAATCACCATCCCCGAGAGACTCCGGCATCATCAGCCACCTGGGAGGTGAAGCCCCTGCCTCAGGCCCCAGGAAGTTCATCACCCCGGCACCCTCCAGACCCAGCAGTCTGCGGCGCATCACTCATCTCCCCGTTACCTCGGGCTACACCCCCCACCCCCACCCCCGCCTCCTTCCGAACGGAGATACGTAGCACTGTGGCTTCCTCAGCTGATGGGAGACGGAAACACCTGTTAGCGCACCTGGGATGCCGCCGTTCCAGCGGCTGCGGGGTTAATTGTTTAGCCGTCGTTCAAACTCCTTGTGACATAACTGGGACTTCGGCAAGGCCGTTCAGCACCTGACGCTGCTTCCTACGGACCCGCTCTGCATCCTGCCATTTACCGACGGCTTTGTTTACAAATTAATCTGGCATCTGGCTTTAATTCCAGCTATCAGCCTCCCGTATCTTAGACTTAATGTTGGTATCATAGCTAAATCATAGCACACATTATTCCCTATACTACATTTTTTTAAAGGATACACCAGAAATATCAACCCCAACACTGAGACTGATAGACTTTTAATCTGAAGGACAAGTTTCCAAAACCCACTCAATCCATTTTTTGATGTTCGTGAGATATGAGTGCTAATGACAGTCTTGCAAAATATGACTGAGTAAAAAGTATTACTAAGTAAAAAGTAATGTTAGCCTTAGAAATGCACAACATATTGGTAAACATATCAGTATCGGCTGATATTTGTTACAAATTAAGACATAGGTATCAGTTCAATGTGTCAATCTTGGCTGACAGTTAAACTTTATCAGTATTCAAAGTTAGCAGCACCAGAGCTAAAGACGTAACTACAAGGATAACGGAGTTGATTGCATTGGAAGAGCAGCAATTTTCTATAGTGGAGGACGAGGGATTCCATAAGCTCATTCACCACTTACAAGGGGTCTCAAAGCCCCGGCCTGCACCATGTTTATAATTCATTATTTAATCTGACCTGCCATTTTCCACAGAATGAAAAATGATATAACATCATTCCGCTAATCTGCACCGGCAAACTCGCCCCATGACCATTTCCTGTAATGTGTCTGACTTTTTTCTGTATCATCCATTAATTCACTTTTTGACAGTTTAAAACTGGCATGTTCTCCCGGCTTAATAGTAAATATTAATGTTCTCAGATTATGCTTTCAGTCACAGAATACAATTCTGTCAATATTGTGTAGGCCTGGTTACGTTCCATTGGTAATGTTTGTGAATATTTTATAGTATAGAAAGGTTTTAATTTGGGTTATGAAAAATGATTTAATAATTGAATACTCAAATCATGTTAGAAAGTAAAAATGTCCAGTACATCCATTCATTCCCTCAATAACCTTAATCAAATCGCCTAGGGGCCAACAGCTTGCACCCGAATTCATTACCATCTCAGTACCCTTAGACAGAAATGTAGAGTCTGTTAATTAGTGCGCCTTTTTTCATCTCCACTCGTGAGAAGTCTCTCTGTGTTTAGCGTTGATGAAAGCATTAAAAACAGGTAGATCATGTATATTTTGCATGTACCTGATTCCAACTCCCGCTTTTTATTATCGGACTATGGAAATTTCATCTGGATCATGGATGATGTTCAGTCAGGGCGGCCTGCTTGCTGAAAAAGTGGGACATCTGAAGGGAAACAGAGGATGGGGCTTCGCTGACACGGGCTCTGTCTCAGTCTGGACTTTTGGGGATACCTTTAAATCCTGAAATCGTCCTTTTGCTTTTTTAGTCTTCTATATATGAGTAAATGAATATAGTACATGATTTATTTATGGCTGGATTTTATTGGCTGTATTTTTGCAGGGTAGATTTCAGCAACGAGTCCTTCCTCAGTGCTAAATGTAATCTATACATGAAATTTCACATATAAAAATTTTTTTTTGTTTATCAGATTTGCAAGTGTCTTGCAAATGCCGGGAGTATAGAAGACCGACTAATAAATCAGTAGATTAAATTCATACATAAGCATAATCTACACTTATAAATTAATACAGTCAAAACCAAAAACATTTAATTAATATTCCCTAGTGTACATGATGCACTGTGCGTTTATATAACAAAAAGTAGGTGTTCAAGATATTTACTTCACAATCCATCAATGTTAGTTATAAACTAACGCAACCTTAAAATTTCCACGAAAGTCCATTTCAATCTGTACATGAACAATATACATTAAAATGTTTTTTTTTTGGTATACCATTTAATTTTTCAGATAATGGTACTGACTAAAACAACGGCCAGTTTTATGGACCATTTACCGTCTCGCACATTGTCAGACGGTAGCAAGGCCAGACAGCATGTTTTTGGTGTCTGCTGATCTTCCCGTAGTCGCCCTCCCTCTATACCCTGGGGTGCTAATTTGCCCCACTTCACACAGCAGGGCTAATGCCCCCCATCAGCAGTGCGGTCAGTAACCATGGAGCACCCAGTCTGGACTAACCACGCCACTGGCCTCATCTCAAGGTGGAACGGCACGGTCAGCAATGAATCAGTGACAATGGAGGACCCAGTAAGCGAAGGGGTCAGAATCCCAGGGTGTTTACACTTTCTTAGGTATATATATGCTTTTCTCTCTTATGGATATGTCAGCACTGAGCCAGGCAGTATGCACACCTTCCTGTCATTCTTTATGGGTGTGTGTGTGCTTTTCTGTGTGCTGGTCCCAAGTCCAGCTGCCTGGCCAAGCAAATGTCAGTGCTGCGGCAGGCAGTGTGAACACAGTGCTGTCATTCCTCATGGGCAGATCAGGGAAGCGTGCAACTCAGGCTGTGCCCGCGATCGGAAGGTCGCCTCTTCAAATCTTGATGCCGGCAGAGTGATTTCATCACTGGGCTACCAAGCAAGGGCCTGAACCTTAGTGGCTCCTGGGACTGGTGGGACTGGTGACCCTGCTTTCTCAACTATTTACATCACTTTGGAAAAAAGCTCCAGCTAAACAAATAAAATGCAGTTGTGTTCCAGACTCCAAAAAAAATCACAGTGAAAGCGGCGTCCAATGAAAACAAATTCTGTATGCCTGCCCCAAACAGTGTAGCCAATCTTTGACAGGTAACCACATTTTCTTATTTCTGTTACTGATATCAGTTCCTCTAATGCAGGGGTGTCCAGTCCTGAGGGGGCGGAGCCCTGTGTAGCTTAGTTCTTTCCCTGTTCCATCACAAATGATTCAGCTCAAGAGCTGTGTGGTAATTAGCACAAGGAGTTGAATCAGGTGTGTTAAATGAGGGGAAACCCAAAAATGTACAGGGCTCCGGCCCCCCAGGACTGGAGTTTGACACCCCTGCCCTTATGCATCTTCAGATTATTTAATCTGCATTGTTTCTCTGAATATTCTTTAGCTTTTTGGAATCATTTGGCTTTGCAGCTGGTGATTCCCAACAGCAACGTAGTGCAAGAAACTGCGGTAGAGAATGGAAAGAGAAGAACCTATTAGTTTTAGTAACGCTTGGTGGCGACCGTCTGTTGACTACACAGCTAGCATGTATATTAAATAAGCATTTCAGCATCAAAATCCAGAAACAGAACTGCTGTCGTACAATAAAACCACAGTGCAGGTAAACTATTTCAACAAATATCTAGTTGCTAAATGGTACAAACTGAATTCAGTTTGTATTAGAATTGTCTAACAAGCACACAAGTAATAAAAGTATTCCATTCCATTTGCCGCTTAATATTAGGCTAGAAGTTTCTCAGGGTGTGGTGTATCCGTGATCCATTTCATCACTTTGGGAAATATCAGTCACAGAGTGCTCCTGAACCACGTCTGATTGCAATAAGAGAATACAGTCAGTGTGTTGTAACACCAATGTTTTGACATTGCCAGAAATGTGCATTTATGCAATTGCCCAACATCCATCAAAAATTCAAAAACATTCCTTTGCACACTATTGTGCTTCAAGTCTATTTAATTGCCTGTACACCGTTAAGAAATCTGACTACCAAGCATGTTTTGCCCATTTAAAAATATATCAGTCTAAATATGTGGACCACAGATTAGGAATCTGTCAGACAGCAAGACTCTGTATGTTTAAACTGCTTTACCTGCATTTCAGTTGCTTGCTTTGCTGAATGAGGTTTAGCAGAAGAGGTCGAAGCGGCCATATGCTTTATTGTGCAAGCAATGTCTTTGTGTGCCCAGTACATTAGTGAGGGTGAGCTGGCCACACTGACCTTTCTGAGCACAGCTAAGACCCTGGCCCTGCTCAAGCCACCTTAGCTTGTAATTGAGTTCAAGTTAAGTGACCCCGAAAGTGGGAAGACCTGGGATTAAGGTCACAATGGCAGGTAAAAGGGGACAGTTTAATCACAGCTGAGAGTTAGAAATCACTGTGCTCAGTCTGACTGGGTGGTCAGGCCACGCGCTGTCAGCGGGGTGAAAGGACGGTTGCCAGGCAACACACATTTAAAACGAGGTCCGCCGTGCATTTAACCTCATTGCGAATCAATGGAAACAGCAGCACAGCTAATAATGAATGAGCTTGTCTTATTGAGGATACGCATCATGCTTTTTCAGGCTGTTACCTCGGCTTATTTCTTCATTACAATCATAACTCGATATTAAACCTGCTTTGATACTTTTAAGAAAAGATCTCATCTAATACTTTTAATGAAACTGTCTGGGGCCTTAAGGGCATAATAACAAAAACAGTCTACCTTACATTTGACATTTTTATATACTAATAATTGTCACGACTAATTGGGCAGCATTAAATGACTGCAGGTGTCACCTTAATTAACAATTAAACCTCATTAATTATAATTTCTTGAAAGGTTTGCTGTGTTCTGCCTCCCTTAATGATTCTTTGACCTTGAATACATTTTGGTTTATCAACTTCAAATGTAATTTTGGTTATTAACTGCCTGGATTACATTTACAAGAGGAAATTCAATGTATTCAATAAAATTTCTTATTGTATTCTGTCTGGTTCATATTTTTATCTTCCCTAAGCAGTTTCTTCTCTCTTTAATTGCTCTTACCTTGCTTGTATCAAGGGAGTTTAACTCAAGGTTTCAGTCTGTCCTGTGAGACAGAAGCATTTTTTCTGCAATATCCAAAACGGTGCTGCATTCTGACACCGTCAAAGGATTATACTTGCATTTAGAACAGTTTTCTCTTTCAGTATCACTTGGCTTTACTGTGGTATAATTTGTACAAATATTTAGGCACCTCCTGA
>JAODJW010000135.1:15981601-15997864 GCA_026777045.1 Hyperopisus bebe | reverse complement strand
GAAAATATTTGTATGACATTCAAAAGCTTAATTATTCAGTACTATACAACTAGTATTATTGTATTTCTTAGATCTACATCCCATTTGATGACACTCAGCTGTTCATAAGATCACCTAAGTCAGTCCTGCCTAGTTATACATCTATAAAGGCCAGATTTGGGAAGTGTCTGTCAGACTAATGTAGACTTAACAGATTCGCATTGAGTGTAGATTTGGCTTTAATTTAAAATGTCAAAGATACTTAATTCAAATTTCATTCAATAACAAGCATTTCAAAAAGCTGTTGTGGATTTAACCCTCATGTTTGTCGTGGGGCCTCACACACTGTTGTTGTGCCCTCCTCTGTATGTCCTCCTCTGTACGTCCTCCTCTATATGTCCTCCTCTGTATGTCCTCCTCTGTACGTCCTGTAGTCCTTAGACTGTCAGCATTGAAATATTCTGAAATGTAAGATAATCCCAGGGTCTGGACAGATGGACATTCACATCTACTGGGAGACCCTGCCTGACGCCTGCTGAGCAACTGCCTTGTTTCCCTGACAGTCACTGTGTCCAGGCTTCCAACTGCCTCAAACACTGTTGTCCTTCAACTAAACAAAAGTGTTCTTTTGTCTTAAGCTCTAGGTCTTGTGTGACCAGGCATCTCTTTTATAGTTATAGAATGTACATAATCGTTGAGACGGTGATATTTAGTTAAGAAGCCACCTGCTATGGTGAGTAACTGGCACCATTAAAAGCAGATGCCAGCTGGACAGCTGCATGTCGCTGAACAGCTGCATTCATCTCAGGAGCCAGACAGAACCAACTGAGCGTTTCACATACGGCACAATGAATAGTGAGAAGCAAACTTCATGAACACAGAAGACAGCACTGGAGCTGAACTGGAGTGTAGCCTAAGAGAGGTAAGCTAACAAAACTGCAAATTAAAATTAACAGTTTGCATGGCTATTCCTCTGATAATTGTCTTCTTAACTTCATATAAGGATAAATATTTGATAATTGATTATTTATGAATTATATGTAGAAATGCTGGAAAAGGCTTTTTGTTTTCCTGCACAAGACGTTGTGAAAATAACAATGTTGTTTATTGTAAAGCCATTACAACACAAATTGGATTTAGTTTATGGTGTGGTCTTTCCACTTTGATTCAACAAATTTCCAAAAAAGATTTTGAATCGCCATTTTTGATTTATATGAAATGTGGCATGTGAAATACGCATACCTTCCAGAGCTTAGAAATGTTTTTCTGTTCATTCATTTTAAAAGTTTCCCTTGCCTTTTCTTCACCATGGGTCGCAAAAAAAAATTGATAATTCAGAGTATTTTTTATGGGCTGTAAGTTTCTGTTCTTATTTTAGCTACATAGCTCAGCTGCAGCTCATTACAAAAGACCTTTTCATAACATGGTATTCAACTTTTGCACAAGTCCAAAAATTGTAATGCAAAGGGCATTTGTTGAATTAAAATAGAATCAACCATTGTACATATAAATCACTGCCTTACATTTTTCACAAAGTATGATTTGCATGCTTTTTATCAGCACAGGATAGAATTTTTTTTAACTTAAACCATCTGCAGTATAAACTAAGTTTAGTCTTAGTTTATGTTTTGATTTGAAATTTAAATTAAGGGCATCTCTCTTTTTTCCAGTCATACTGTGAAATCGAATACCAGTTATACAAAGTTATGGCTGACGAAAAACAACTTGGGAAGCCTGTCTCGTCCTTCAGAAATGATCTCCTCACCGATGTCACACGCCACGTGGGAGCGGCCCAAAGAAACCCCGTAAAAAAGCTGCATGGATTGTTCCGGAAGATGCAAGACAAGCTGCACAGCTCCTCGGCGGACAATGAAAAGATTTTGCGGGATGTCCGCTTCAGGGAGGTCTGTGAGATCCTCTACAAGTACGAGGGGTACATAAAGTACCAGTTCAGTGCCTTCATAAGCCTGATGGAGCAGATGCAGAAGACCCCCAGTGACGCCTGGAGACACATGGATCTTTTTAAGGACACTTACGAGAGGAACAAGAGTGACCTGAGTCTGGATGTCTACTACCGCTGTGTGATGGAGACCAGGACTGGGCTGTTCGGCAGGCCACTGCTGAAGGTCTACTCCGATCAATGCGGTGGGAGCCACGAGGCGATGGAGCTTATGTGCTCCTATCTTACCAACATTCTTCTCATGGGCTTGACTGCACACCTGGCCTACACAGCCATCACTGAGGACAGCAGAGAAGAGTTCAGGGAAAAATGGAGCGCACGGCTGAAGAGCATCAAAGTCCAGATGCAAGGTGCCCTGAGTCACTGCAAGGATAACTAACTAACCCCTATTCCATTAGGAGCAGGGTGAACGGAAACATCTGCAAAGCACTGTCAGTTTGATAAGTAATACCAGGCTAATTCAGTCTGCAAGCTGTTTTTGTCATTTATTATATCGTGCTACTGTCTACTGTCATAATGTATTAATTATATATAGTATGGCCATATGTGATGTTTAACATGATGTCATTGCGCTCTGACATTCTTGTAGTACATTGAAAGTCTATATTTTGCACCCGATAAAAAACAGATGTTCACAAACTACTCATATTGTTTTGAAATAAAATTTAAGTTTGAATGTTTTCCTTAATTTAAGTCTACAGTAGCGACCAACCAACATTAATGTATTTTACTATTAGCTATTATAAAATATCCATAGTTATTAAATAGTTGTTAATGAGCTTTAATGTCTTGAGTTTCTGAAATTTAATTTTACTATTTAAAATGTAACTGGACAAAAATATCAGCAATTATTCTGTAATTTAAACCTGAATATAACATGCATCTTCTAACGTCACGGTGTTGCTGTACAGCAGGCAGACTGATACAGCAGCTGTTCTGCCACTGTGGCCCTGGCTTTGACCTTTGTGTCCAGGGAGTGGGATAATGGGAGGCATCATGGCTGCACAGCAGCTGGGACTCCCTGCCCTGATAAGTGGGGGAGGGGGAGCTGGAAGAGCGAGAGGTTACATTCACAGGGTGGGCTGGCAGGGGTCTGACGCATGTGACGCATGGGCATTTTTGTTATTTTGTTTCTTGCCATGTTTCAAAGCCACCGGGCCCACTGACTTCGACCATCCTGGCAACAGAATGTTTCCCCATGCGTCACATAATAACGTAACTCTGTACGTTTGCTTGTTACGTGTTTTTCTGCCTGCACATTAGAGTAACTCTTTCTACCGAAAGACCTTCTGAACTACATGCGACATGATTCCCGGTACTGGCCAGATGAAGAGCGCAGTGATAACGGGTTGTAAAGCGTATTTCTTTAAATGTGATCACAGGCCTGAATCCTTCATTCTGTTTCCCTGACACAGATCACTGTGAATCTGAAAGAGGGCACTGCATCAACCTCACTGCATCAACCTCACAGCATTGCTGTCATGGCCGACATCCAGGAGGACAGAGACAAGCTGAAGAAGGGCCTGGTGACAGTGCTAAGGTGTGTGTCCTCTATCTCTTCGGCCGCTTCCGTGGTCAACCCCATCTTCGGGGTGGCGGGCTCTCTCATCCGGGTCGTGCTGAACCACGTGGACGATGAAGACATCAACAAGCTGAAGCAGGAGTTCAGAAGCGTCAACCGAGCTTTGGACAACATCTCCCAGCAGAACCGCAGTACCCTGCTGCAGATCAGAAAGACCACGTTGGACAGCCAGTACGGCAAGGTGGAGGAGAACCTGCGCGACCAGTTCCGTGTGTTCATGGAGCTCGTGGAAGCTCGGCCCGACATCAAGGAGCGCAAGAAGGTTGAATTCGAAGAGTGCTACGCCAACAACCTGGGCGACCAGAACCTGCACACGCTGTATGACGGCGTGATGGGGAAGCGTAAGCTCTTCAGCAAGCCCATCCTAGACGTGTATCTGGATCACTCCCAGAAGGATCGCCAGGTGATGGAGCGCCTCTGTACCCGTCTCACCTATCTCTTCTGCATCGGCCTCATCGCCTTCATGGGCTACTCTGCCATCATTGGTGACGACGAGGAAAGCCTGAGTGAGGAATGGGGTAACAGGATGATGGAGGTTCAGATGAAGATGCAGGAGGTCCTAAGGAGGTGCAACTGATTCCCCTCTCTAAACCCCCCCCCCCTACCCCTGATGCAAATATATGTGACACACCTGTACCTCTGGCAGTTTCCAGTCCTCACCCACTATCCTTCACAGAGAGATTATAAAACATGAATCACATGAAGCTCAACAGCTCTTTTACTTACTACATCCTCAGCAAATATGTATGTAAAGAAGTGGCTTCACACTTGTAATTCTATTATGCCCCCCTTCTGCATTTACTATTAATTTTCCATGGAAAATCTTTGAATGGACTGATATTACTTTAAATAATAAAAGAATTACAGGTATTTCAAACAGCCAACTATAGTACAGGTGGAGTATGTTAAGTAAAAAACAAAAAAAGTAAAAATATATTATTGTTACCAAAAACAAACAAAAACCTCAAGCCATCAAGGCTTAAAAATAGCATAAATATGTAAATATGGAACCGCTTCTTTACATAAAGACAAAACTGCTGTCACTGTTTTTAAGGAGATTTAAAATGAGTTAGAACGACGGAACCTCCTGCTTCTCCCGTCTCACCGTAACAGAAATACTCAGCTCTAATCTTCTAATTTTGGAGAGTCACCCTCCTTACTATGCATGATGCATAACCAACATCATGCATACATAAAAGTGACAGAAGTGGCAGGTCTTTATATTCTTGTTCTGTTACATTTCGCTTTATCTCATTTAGCTAAACCCTTCTTCCTTATTACTCCTTATTATCGTTAAGGAAAACAAACAATAAGAAAACATTTTCACGAACTGAAATAAAGTAAGATACGAAAATTAGAAAACTACAATTAAACGGACACTGTAAATATTGCTCCTTAAACTAACTAAAATAAAATGAAAACGAGCTTCAAACACTTTCGATTTCAGTTTTCACACTATTTTGCTATAGTAATGATTTGTTTATCTTTAAGTACCATTGGTAATGCTTCTGGAACATTAGTACATAATGTGTACTGTGTTCATGAAAGATTCGATAAAGATCAGACACACAAGATTCCCCCGCAACTTTCAGTCTATCCCTAGAAATAAAATTACTAAAACTGAAATACCTACAAATAGAACTATATATTTCAAAAAATAACTAATAAAATCACTTTGAAAACTAACTAAAACAAAGCTGGATTTCAAATAAGAATTGAAAATAGTATGAAAATAAAAACTAAATTAACAAATAAAACTATAGTAGCATTGGTGGAGGGGCGTTGGTGGTGAAGCCAGCCTTGGATGCCACCCGGACTTGGACAGCCACTGGTCGGGTATTAGTGTACTTATAGGCAAACAAAAACACCACAGGCTGCTGTCGTCTTCAATACTGTGCTGTTGAGAAGCTGTCTGAATAAAACACTACGGTGGATGAATCAGTGGGGCTTGCTAAGGCTGCTTTCTATGCTAGAATCTGGATTTTCAAACACTAAGAGCTGCAGCACGTCATACTGACAAAAGCCTGCGACGTGCAGCTGTGCGTATGCTTAATGGCCAAACATGCTCTGTGTACAAAACAAAAATACACTAAATGAGCTGGCAAACAAACCATGACACTTAACAGTAAAAACGTACCTGTTAGAGTCACTAATATGATTGTAATTCCTAATCGTTATGAAACACAATGATTTTGAAAGGATGTTTCCTGTGGAATACGATAGAGAGATATTTTTTTAATTCATTTGAAATGTTTGATCTGTTACCTGAAATCTATTCATTTTTAAAATCTCGCTATAATTTTTGTATAAAAAATGATTTTGAAAAGCACTGGCATCTCAAAACAAGATAATCTGCATAGCATTTAAACTTTTACACCTTGGTCGAGATTAAGATTAATTAAGTTGAGCCAGACTTTCAAACTGGGCCTTTTGACCTCTCTGTACATTATGCATTGTCATTGTTATCGGAATCTTGGCTTAGCATACATGACATTGTTATCCAGTGATCTTCTGTGTTTGAATGTAATTCAAAGCAGTTCTTGAAACTTATATATAACTACAACATATAATCCTTATTATTTCTCTTTCTGTGACATGATTACAAAACTATAAGTGATTAAAAGACAGTACATGATCTATTCGGTGTTTAAAGGACAGTTTATACTATATACATACTTTCTGCACTTTGATAAATACTACTCTGGACAAATACAGTCCAAATGGTTCCTCCAGAGCATTTAGCAAATAAAAATGGTGTTTATCGCTCTGCACTTTGTTGCCATATATCCTCCTGTGATGCTATCAATAAAGATTCATGGCAAAAAAAAAAAAAAACTTCTTTCGTATTTTGTCTTTACAGATTACAACTTATTTTTGCATTGTATTTACCTTTACTCGAAAATGTAAATCAATGTTAAGTGGATATGTACATGCAATATGAATTACCCCACTGCTGAAACATTACACCGAAATCACAGTGAGCAGTATTATATACAGATGCTTTTATAATTTAGACCGGTAGATGTCACCAAAGAGCAACTTCGAATCCATTTGCAACTGAAAGACTGTAGTCTTAATCCTACTGTTAATACTGGTCCTGCATTCATCTTCCCAGGGCACTAAGGATGGGCGAAATTAGTCTTTTTTGAGACACAGTATGTTTTAGATGGTTCGCCTAAAAGATTTGTTCTGATTCATTTGCCAACTCATTCAGTGGCACTTCCTGTTTGCATAACATAGATCTGAAAAACTGAACCTTAGCTATTCATGTTTGTTAAAAACACAAACCTAACAGCTCATCTCATGGTCGGCTAACAAGTCCGGATGCCTACACACCTTGGTTAAAATAATTTTAAACTGTGAAAATGTTGCATCTCTAAAATCCAGTTGTGGCGAATGGAAAGTCACTGCATGGATATGCCTTATACTACACCAGTAGATGGTGTATTTCAGTCACAAATAAAGTATGGGTCTCTGGTTCAGTCATGACCAAGAGGTAGCCTACCTGGGTCTCATGTTCAACATTCACTCACCAAATCTTTCAGAAAAAGAAGTAGAGACCCAAAGGGGTGAATGAGTTGGTGAGCGAGTGTGTGAAAGTGGCCGTCTGCTTGTTTGCGTCTCTTGTTCACCCACTCACTCAAGTCATCAAGAGAGGGAGTCTTCTATACACAGTTCTCGTTCGTTCATTTACTGTAGGAGTATACATTCAGTCCCAGGCTTAGTTTCCAGCCAATCATATGCGTGCTTACAGCACACCTTTACATGTCTCACTGGCTCTCATTGGCCGTAGTCGAGGAGGGAAGCAGCTTTCAAGTCACAATTCTGAGGACAAGTGAAAGAATGAAAAGGACCAATCTGTGCTGGGAAGCGAACATGAGTGCATATTTCCTATAGAGGACTCATTCCCCGCAAACTAATCATTCACGGACATCATGCCATTACATGGCACTGTATACTATCCTACTATCCCTCCATTTTGCACCGCTTATCCGGGTCCAGGGCAGAGATGCACAGACCTCCTCCTCCCCAGCCGCCACCTCCAGCTCCTCTGGGGGCGGGGGGGGGGGGGCACCAAAGCGTTCCTTGGCCAGCCGAGAGATAAAATCTATCCAGGGTGTCTGGAGTAACTACGTATACCTACAAATCGATGCATATGATTAACTCAGTCATAGTTCCTCCTAAATAGTAGTGTGTGTGCAGAGCCGTGGTTAGGGTGGTGCAACCGGTGTGGCCACAAAGGGCCCCGTCCTCTAGGTGACCCCACCCAACAGGGAAACTTGCCTAGATAATGATAGGCTAAATAAGTTATTCATTTTTTTTTCATTGATTGTAGGCATCCAGATTTCTTCTGAATATGTCATTTTGGCTAAATATGCACTGCAAACACATCTTGGACGTGTGATCATACGTGTATAGCCTAGGCTAAGTTAACCTGCGTGGTCCCTGAGCCCCGCCCCTCCTCAGAGACGTGTGTGTGTGTGTGTGTGTGTGTGTGTGTGTGTGTGTGTGTGTGTGTGTGTGTGTGCATGCGTGTATGCGCGCGCGCGTGCTTGAAATAACTATACATGTCCCTGAGGGGTATGTGTATGTGTGTGTGCGTGCTTGAAATACCTCTGTATGTCCGTGAGGGGATAGTATTGATGCAAATATTGTCTTTGCAGTCTGACCTTTTCGACTTATTATTATTACTTCGGTAGTTACTCACTAATGTTAAATTACATGTTATGTTGAACTACATCTAATACAATACAATAAAACGAATTCATTTCAAATTTACGATCTACAGACATAACAGTTCAAGTTTTAACCCTGCATTTCGAAAGGTCTTTAGGTGGGACGTTCGTTATCGCGTGCTTTACCTATACCAAATTAATGTATAGTACTCTATTCGTTTTACAGAGAATAAAGCTAGTTTTGTGTCTAAAAGACACAACGTGGTCACGAACGAGCCACTCGAAAGCCCACTGAACTTAGGCGCCACTGGTATTTCTGCTTTTCATCAGGAAAAACTGGTTCAATGTCAATTCACTACAGTTCTGTATTTGCACATACTGTAGTAAGTAATTCTAGGACATGATTTCAGCAGGCTGCGATTTATTTTTCTTAGGCTCCTGAATCAGTGTTGTACTCGTTAAGCCCGGGCTGAAATAAGTCATTGTTAAAATCCGTCAGAATTTCTGCTGGGAACTGACTGACAGCTGCAGATAAATAGCAAATATAAGCATTTATCAGTCGACCCTAGTTTGTTTGGTTTAAAACTTGTATACCATCCGTACCGTCGAAATATCCGTCAGTGTTACGGCACATTGTCCGCCTAGATTTTCTAACACAATATATCGCAATTTTTAACACATAATGTTGGTGACACACCTTGTATTTCTCCAGCATCAGCCTTTTTAATCATAGTAAATATACCACAGATCAGATAAAATGGTGTAGAGCTATATTAAAAAAACAAGGTCAGTGAACCATCGTACATGGTTTTACTGCACGTTCTTCAAGATTTAACGATAATACATCACGAGGCAATCAGGATAGTCAAGTAAAAGGGTTAATTTCATACTTTTCAGGCTAATATTTCATACTTTATATTTCTTAATAATCTTTGAAAATAATTATGCACACATTTTTATTTACCAATAACCCAATCTGAGACCTAATTATCATCTTTAGGTTTAAATCGTGAACATTTCCGAGAATTCCTAGTTGATCGTTTTAACGCAAATGTTTGGCTTTTGTTCTTAAATCGGGTATCTTAAAGGCACGCAAATAATCAGTGACACAACTTAATGAATTATGTAAAACATTTTAAGAGTTATTTTAAAAGGTGTTGACTCCACCCAAAACTAAATTTCACCCTGGAAAACAACGGATATTGTAATATAATACACTTCCATAGATTTATATAAATAACATAATGTTTAAAATCTGGGCTTACCGACATTTTGAAGATCACCTTCAAAACCAGGCAATGGGTGCGCGTCCTACGAGCCATTCTGATGCGCAAAATATGATGACCAGATGATATATACTATCCTCACAAAGTGAATTGTTCTGTTTTCTGTTGTTTTTAGTAATAAAATCAGTGTGCTGGGTCGGTTCTTCTATTCTAACTGTTTTAAAAAGGAATGAATGAAAAAAATGACTTTGCGAATAAAATGTTTAGAGCCGAGTACGTGCGCTTCTCCTCCCCCCCTCCCTAGTTCCTTCTTCCTCCGTATCTGATTCGGCTCCCTTACACGCCTAAGAACAGATGCGCATCCTCCTCCTGTCTGTCCTCTACTAATTCAAGGATTTTTAGCATTACTGAAATAAGAGCCAAAGGGGGGAAAACAACTTGGAGGAACTCGCAACAGCTGCTGGCCGAGTCAAGCGTGGACAAGACTTGCCTACATTTGCAGGTATAGAGTAATCGAGATGGTTAAATATGTGAAATTCGTGCAAAATACCCATCAGGAAGGCGTAAGGTAGAAAAAAATGCATCGCGAGGTTTTTTTTTCCACCAGAATGACAGCAAACTGTGTTCGGAAAACGTTTTTTTTTAACTCCGTTATAATCTATATTGGATTACATACGTTGGATGACATGCATTAAACTTATAGTGTTTGTTGTTTGATGAGCATGTCTTGTGCTAAAAAAAATCATTAACAGCAAGGAATTGATAATAAAGGCGGTCATTTTCCGTAACCCGATGACTTTAAATTTAAAGCAAGGACGGGGGGGGGATGGGGGTTCGTGGCTGATTCGTCCCAGTGTGGAACCCGAAGGTACGCCCTTGCTTTAATGCATATGAAATATGAAAGCCTCGTGTTGTTTACTCATTATGACCTCATATTTATTATTAGAGATTGCTAGACTGGGGGATTATTTAAAAATAATAATACCTGTCACAAACAGCAGAATATCTTGGGAAAATAATTTGGTTTGTATGAAATAAAATACTTTTTTCCTTTTGCTACTGGTAAGTCAACTCATGTCTTCTTATCAAATTTCATCCCATTTTCTATTTAAATGTACTGGGCATGCATAAATCTGTATTTATCTGCAACTGAACTGGAACGCTGATTTAAGCTTTTTTATATTTTTTTAATACAAACTATAACATATTTTTTTAGCTGTATTGCTCTCTCCTAGGCCATGACCAACCCCCTAGAGAAAGTGGTGGCCCAGAAGAAAGAAGCCATTGAGGCAGTGATGGAGATGTTTGAACGAGGGGCAGAGGTCCTGGCCAGTGCTGTGGGGGAGATCTTCCCTCTGTGTGAGGCAGCGGCTCCGATTCTGCGGCTGACTCTGGACAATGTGCAGAGCAAGGAGGTATTCTACGTCAAGGAGCAGTTCCTGTCTGTACGTAACAAGCTGGACATTCTGTCCACCCAGCTGGAAGAAATAGACTATGAAATCAAAAAGGGCCAGGTGGATGCTCAGTATTTCTCCGTGGAGGAGAACATTCATAATCAGTTCCGTAAATACATGGACATCTTGGAGGCCAAACCCCAGTTTCGAGAGACAAAGACCAGACTGTTTTTGGAACATTTTTCCAAAACTGGTGGAGAGAAGAATCTGAATGTACTTTGTGATGCTGTTTTGGGACGCAACATCTTTGGGGAATCAATCCTGGAGGTGGTGAAAAACTATGAAGGTCATAATAGGAGGATCTTGGAGGACTTCTGTGTCAGGATGAAGGAACTGTTCTGCCTGGGCTTGATTGCCCTCTTGGGTCACAGCGCTCTCACCCAGGAGGAAGAGGAAGAACAAGAAATTATTGAAAAATGGAACCAGAAGATGCAGGAGGTAGAGATTAGGATGAAGACAGCGATTGAAGAATGCGTCACAGCTTTTCCCGAGCAGGCCTGTTTGGATATCCAGAGGCTGGTACGGGAGAAGGGAGAGAAAAGCGACCCAGACACAGCGCGGAAATTGGTGGAATTCCTCTCAAAAAAGTACGACTGGGTATATTGGTCCGTCCGTGTGGTCAGCCATTCCGGCAGCAGCTACAGTAACTGGCGAGCCGGAGATAACTTCCAGCGCGTGGTGGGGCAGAGCTGGTTCGACGTGCCGAACATAAACAATGTCACCATAGTGGTGTCCTACAGCAGCCGCCCACAACCCGTACCCCAAGAATGCATCCAACAATTAATGGATGGGATGGGGAAGAAAGGCGATGTCCAGCTTGTGGCAGAGGATCTGGAGAAGAAGTTCCCTGGTATGGTGGCACACACGGTGAGCAGGCATAAGGAGATCAGTACCTACTGGAGCTTCCCGGAAGACTGCCACTACTGGAAGAGGCACAAAAACATGGCCCTCTGTGTGCATTCTGAGTGAAGGCCTCCAAATCGCTCATCAGAGGATCACGGGAGCAAGGGAAACATATTCCGCTCTCAGCTATCAGATTGCCGCTTATTGATTTGTGTGCAATGTGAGGTGCAGTATTAGCTTATAAGCTTATCCTTTGTTTTCAGGCATGAGACAAAGGGCAAGATAATGTCATATATCTTACTAACGATAACAGAGAATAAATGTTTTCTGTACGACTCGAATATACTGATGTCCTAGTATAACAAAACTCCACGATCTCCCAAATTTCCCTATCAAAATAAGTGCGATGTTGCAATCTATGTCATTAGCTATGGCTCTCCCTTGAGCATCTGGCAGATTTATACAATAGGTGAGCACTGATTGGACGATGAGTGATGGATGTTTTCATGATCGTTGCTGAATTATATAATTACATCGGCTCTCCAAGTCCAAGTCTGGTCAAATGATGTTAGAGAGCCCCTGAATGGATTGCAGGCCTGGAATCTTTCTTACTTGCTGTAGTATCAAACGGACCCGATAACAAAGGCTGTGGTACTTTAAGACAGATCACAGGGTCGTTCTTGCATTATTTACTCAAAGTCTCTTTAAGATTCTCCAGGCTCTCTGTATATGTATGCATGGCATTAATAAAGCACGACTTTGATGCAGCTTTTCTAGCCAAGTCATTGGTGGACCTAACATTTGACTGTTGTTCTGTTGAAGCATACGAATAAATAACAAAAAGATTTTGTCGTATTTGTCATATAAATGACTCTGATATGGCTTTTATATGATTTATAGTTATACTATTCTGCAAGCTAATGTGTTTTACAACCTATTTTACTATCATCAGCCAAACATGTGGAGATTATACACATTTTTTTTCCTTGCCTTGAAAGTCCAGTGTAACGCTTGGTGTGTGTGAACATTAGTCAGCGTTTTCTGAGAGGAGGCTGAAGTGAAATGGTCCCTAAATAACCTGTAGCTCCATTAAATTGGAGAAAATGAGCTTCAGATTGCTTGGCTCAGCGCATTCAGATGAGTTATTATACCGGCTTGGGGGTGGGAGGGGTCACACCTCGGGAATCGCTTTAATTTGAACAGCGAAGAGAGGCTGTGTCAGGGGTTTTGCCCATATTAGTCGCTATAAATCATCTGTTTGCTTCATCATCATTTGCGGAGCAACAGCTTTCTTGTTAGTGGGAATGTGAAGCATAGACTCTGCTCAGTTCGTTCATTACCAGTCAAAAAGTTTTTGCACACCACAGATTTTTTACCATTTTTCCAGTTATTTCATAAACTGCAGATCTTTAAAAATCTTCTGAAGCACTGGAGAGTTGAGTGGACAACTATAAATGAAAATATAAGTTTCCTTTTAACATGGAAAGAGTAAGTAACAGTGCATGTCTGACATCCTATTAACTGGTTGTGTGGTGATGGCATAGACAAATTCTATACTCTCCTTTAACTTTAAATGCACAAGTTACCTGTTTCGTCCCGTGAAACAGAGCAGTATTTAATGTCCATTGTGGAAAGAATGCCTCAGTTTGTTATGCTGTTATACTTACTAGAGGAGGTTACTTTGACGAATGAAAGATAAGACATTGTCTTGCTAATAAAGGTACTCAAAAGGTGAACATACTGTAAATTTATTTGTTAGCAAAGAATAGTGCATGTCTTTATAGTAAATGTTAAGTGAGTAACATGCAAATGTAGAAAATCTAAATCTGTGCAAAAACTATTGACTGATAGTGTACACTGGCTGCTGGCTTTACACATAAAGAAGTGGTTGCACCTTTGCGTTGTGGTGAATTGGGAGATTTTAAACGTGAATGTGCATGTTAAAATAGGTATTCAGAACTGAATATTGAGCACAAACCGGATGTGAAATTTCACATGGTGCCTGTGCAGGTCATGGAAAATTCAATTCACTTTCAATTCAGTTTTATTTGTATAGCACATTCTCACAACATTACATTGTGTAAAAGCACTTTACATTATCCCTGCCCAAAGCCCTCAGTGAGCAGACAGAGGCAACAGTGACAAAGAAAAACTCTCTAGAAGGAAGAAACCTTGACAGGAACCAGAATCCAAGGGGGAGCCCATCCTCCAGGGGCCTGCAGAGGAAGGCAAATGAGCAAGATGGCAAAGTTCACACTGTCCAAATTTCAAGATTTGAGTCTCAAAGCTGGGGGGCAGGCAGGTGGTGGCAGGCAGGTGCTGGTGCTGCTTCTGACAGCAGGAGGAACTGTGATACAGCAGCAGGGAAGGAAGGAGAGACGTCACAGGGACAAGGGCTGCCAGGCCAGAAGGACATCACAGGTATCAGAGGCCTTGCAGGCAGCAGGGTAGGCAAAATATCTTGAGTTTTTGGGTCTCCAGGCAGCACATCCCAGGAGGGATGGGTGGGAAATAAAAAGTGCGTTAACCAAAGTAGGGGAGACTAGAGGCAGTGCAAACAGAAGCAGAGGCAGGACTCAGGGAATAGGGGAAAACACAAGGTTTAATTCCAGGCAAACACATGCAGGACCACAGAACAGTCAGACACGATATGACATTAATGACTGGACTCGAGAAAACATGCCTAACACAGACTTAAATACATTAGACTAATTAACAACAATGGGAAACAGCCGGTAACATGGGGATTCCACATGAGGTAGACGAAGGGCGTGGCATACGAGAGGATCGGACGAGCAAGTCATGACATTAGGTACTAATAGATATCCTGCTCCTTGAGATCGAAGCTAGCGAGGAGGGAAGGAATAGACCAGCAGATCTCTAAGGAATTCTGGTGCAAGGTCATTCAGTGCTTCATAAATTAATCAATCCAAGACTTAACTGGAAACCAGTGAAGGGAGCATAAAACAAGGCTAATATGATCATTTTTTAATGTTTGTAAGAACTCTGGCTGATGCATTTTGTACCAGCTGAAGTTTATTTAAGGATCCATACAGACAACCAGAAAGGAAGGCCTTACAGTTGTCCAGCCTGGAACTTTTAAAGGCATGGATTAGTTTTTGGAGCGTCTTCCAAAGCTTGGCTATGTTCCATAGATGGTAGAATGCAGTTCTAGTAATACTTCTTATGTGAGAACAGGCGATATGTGTAGGTGGGTCGAGGTATGGGTGAGATGGGGAGCTGTGGAGTTCTGGAGATAAAGCTTGTGTGGGGACCTGTAGCTGATCCCCATCAAGAGGGAGCTACAGAAATAGAGGAGGTTGGGAAAGATGAGGGATTCAGCAGCAGGTTAGGGGAGGCGGGGTCTGATGTAGGTGATGTTGCGCCATTGGTGTAGAGTGGAAACAAGCCAGCTTTACGGGGAATGGATTTAGGGCCAATCAGGATGCATTCAGTCCTGTCACTGCTGAGCTGATACAGATAAGCATGCCTCGGTTTGGGAGACGGGTGGCGAGCGGATCGATTTAGTGCTGAGGTAATTCTGAGTGTCGTGCATGATAGTGGAAGTTGAGGTGCCCAGTGAAACAGCCATGGGGGTGGGGGGAGGATGTATAGAATGAAGAGCAGCTAAGTAATCAATGGTAAGCATTCTAATCCTTTTGACCTTAACATTTTGTGTTTAAGGTGTAATCTATCTATCTTCTAACTGCCTATCCTCAGGGTCTTGGGACGTGTGTGACATTATAATGTAAAAAAAATGAATATGCTGTATTTCTCATGCAAACATTGCAAGATGTCCAGAGTTAGTGTTTGCAAATTACCGCCAATACGGATTATATGCGGTAAATACTCTTAGCCCACATTTGCCAGAATTAGCCAGGGTCTACAGCCGCCAAGATGCTCCATATAATTAAGATTAAAACTAAGATGAACTTTATTGATCACAGAAGGAAATTCTTGTGCATACAGCAGCAAGTATGTTTAGCACAGACAGACATGCATATAGTGAAACAGAGACAAAGTGCAAACAAGTAAATGTCATGCAAACTAATTATAATTAATGGAATACTAATAAAACAAATGTTTATTATTATTATTATTATTATTATTATTATTATTATTATATTGATCGTGATTTCACTACTATTACTATTATTACTATTACTACTACTACTAAAAATGATAATAATACAATACTAGTGTATTTGTGCTACGAAGAAACAAGATAGCAGCAGAATTATAGTATTACAAAGACGGGATGCTTCCTGATGTGTTATGGAAAGTGGCACGTCTGATGGCACCGGCTGGAGCTGGCAGTGTAGTGGGCACCTTGAATGAGATGCCAATCTAAAACAGGGCTCACAAATAAACTGACATTAGTAGTCATTTAGAGATGCCAGTTTACCTAACTGCATGTCTTTGGACTGTGGGAGCATATCAGAGGGCTTGGAGAGAAGTCACCGGGCGCAGAGAGAACATGCAGACTCCACACACACGATAGTGAGATGCAGAGAGAACATGCAGACTCCACACACACGATAGT
>JAODJW010000135.1:15959894-15977008 GCA_026777045.1 Hyperopisus bebe | reverse complement strand
TGCTCATGTAACTGCTGCTTTGTGCGATGCTTAACAACACAACTGCTTAATGGCCGCGGAAGAAGGATAACATCTTTCCAGAAGCTGGCAAATGTCCAGCATGATTTTAAAGGCCAGATGGGGACATCTCTTACATATGAGGGGAGCGACACACATCTGGGATCCTTTAAATAAGGTGCAATTCCATAGTATAAACAACAGATACAGTGCAATACATACAGTACAATTAGACAGGAGATTTTTTTTTAAATCAGTTGTGTAGGAGAGGAGGTGGGACAGAAAGTGTTTGGTGGCAGTAGATGGTGATTTGGGATATATTTCCATCCATCCTCTAGTTGCCTGTCTGGACGCAGCCCACTGGTGATGGCACAGGGCACAAGTCCGGGGGCACCTTGGAAGGGAGGCTGGTCCATCATGCCAGGCAAACATGCAGGCGATTTAATGAATTAAGTATTAGAATGAATAGGTTGGCGCCAGACTGCTGCTTGTTTAGTTAATTATGCAGGCATTTTCTATTAATTAATGTCAGGTCACCGAATTGCATGTCTTCCGACAAGCCGGTAGCATGGAATAGCTGGAGGAGACCCAAAGGCAGGAGAAGACTATGCAAACTACACATGTGCACCCCCCCTCCCCCCCCCAGCCCACTGACCCACTTAAAGCTACCTGTTCAAAAAATTAATTCCAGATTAAGATCCTGCTTAGTCCTTTGATTTCACAAAGGGCAATCAAACATTCAAAAAGGGCTTAATAAAGTGACCTCTGTTGGCTGTGTAGCCTCTGATCTGTACTTAACTTGTATTGATCGTGTAAGTTTGACAGATGGTCACTCTTGAACCTGGAGGGCCAGCCTCTCACTTTGATGCGGCTTCGAATACAGATCAGGGCCATGATTGTGCTTCCTGGCAGGAACAGCGGAGGTCAGCAGAGTTCAGCCGTGTAACTGGGGAATTCATTCTGGCTGCAAAGCAGCTTCCTGAACACTGAATTTACAAAGATTCAGCTTTGTGTCAAACATTAATCATACTGAAAAAAATTCTCTTTCAATGAAATTGTACCACTGACTTTTGATTATTTCCACATTTTTCCACTGATCGACTGATGTTAGCAAAATTCTTAGCTTTGCGCTTTCATTTAAATTTTGATTTGACTTTGCATTCAACATTACTGACAAATACGTGTTTTTCAGCCTTTTGGCAAAGCTTTTTTTTCTACATTTCCTCTGAGATTTCCTGCATTCACAGGAAACATGGAATATTCTGCTCTGCTGAAGATACATTCTATAGGCTTCCATTGATGATAAAAGATTTTTTTCCTTTTCCTTTTACACTCTGGCCTGGAAACACCTGGTCTCAAATAAAAGTGTCTCCACCAGCTAGCAAATGACCAGCATGATTTTAAAGGCCAGACAGGGACGTCTGTGGCCTGCTGCAGGAAGCTCTTCTAGTTTTGTGGCAAATCCCTAAGACTCTCCACCCAGCTTAATTCACCCACGACCAGAGCCAGAAATAGTGACAGGCTAGTGAGGAAAAAAGAGGGCCTTCACACTGGATCCTCAGCATACAGATTTAGAACATTTATGAAGAACTGCCCCAACAAATCTAACTTGTGCTAAACTGTAATGTATGTAACGCTACAAGAAAAACTGGAACAACAAAACTGTTGAAGTTTGCTTTTGTTGTCTCTACTGTTAAACTAACGTAGCGTTGTTTTTCACAGCAATTACAGATATTACACCACAGCTGAATTACCGCACACCTATTGTTCCATGCAAACCGCCCAGCCTGGGTACGGCACTGTGACACAACGGTGAGTCTTCAGTTTGAAGCCTCTGGCTAATTCCTACTGGTAAATCACAATGATACTCACACTTAGTGGATCGACCCATTTCAGCAAGGCTCGGCCCCCGCCTGTTTTCTCATGGGAGCCGCCAATGTCTGGAGAAGTTAACTGTAAAATTAGCCTCATCCAGAAACATTTCTGTTTCTTCTACTTGTTTTTTTTGACTTCATAAATGCGTATGTTTTTTAAAAATATATACACACACGCATGTGCATATGCAGGTATTCAGTTACCTTCTGTATGGGTGTGGCCACTTCGGTGGAGATTGTAAGACAATATGTAATGACATATAGAAACATATAAGAAAAGAGTATATTTACTGAACACAGCATAAAATAGAATAGAATAGAATAGAATAGAATAGAATAGAATAGAGAATTCCTTTAAAAGTTTTGAATATGATCATTATGTTTCCTCATCAATCAGGCATCTTCCCATCCTGCCACATGCGAACCATGCCTTCTCCTCCTCCTCCTCCTCCTCCTCCTCCATCCCTTCAAATGCAGATCGAGGGAGTACAGGCTGATATATATATATTCCTGAGCTTAAATACATGCGCATCACGTCACCATTGGGAGGGATTCTAAGTGGACAGATTTCGAATGAGGAATTACAGACCAATCGCATAAAATCGACAAGCATGCGACAGAAAACCCCTCCCATAGAGCTGCAGTGATTTCTTCATATTTGCATTAGGCCAACCTTTGCCTTAACCCCACAAAATATTTAAGATCATTTTTAGCCAAGAGGTCATTTCCAAGACCTCTGCTTTGAGCTAAAGTGACATCTTGTGGCAGGGGGAAAACACAAATACAAGTCAACATCTCTAGTAATTGTGTGGTTAATTTTTAAAAAGAAATATACTTTTTCATATATATTTTTATATAAATATTTTAGCAACATATTTGCAAAAGCCACACTTGTGATTTTATTATCATTACATACCAGTTACCCAATTAGAACTAATGTTCACAATAATTGTGGCAGGTTACTTCTCTTTTAGTGTAGCAAGAAGTGAATAATATTGTATTTAAAGAAATGAATGTATTCTCTGCTCCTTTTCTATAACCTCTTAGTCACGTAGTCAAGTGACGGCGCCGTGGTGTTTCTCGTGAGAATCTTACGCTATGAAGCAATGCCCAGTTTGGAAACCACAAAATCACAAGGTGCTCATGTATTTACTGACTTAATAAGCCCAATTCAACGACAGTGTCATCTTCTCCAGACAATACAACACAAAAAATTGACGAGCAGAGGCCAGAGGACACTGTTTTGGGTTCACCTTCTCTTTGAAACATACGATCTGCTGCTCCCAGCAGAGAATCACATGGATATAATTCAGTCTATGGTACAGACAGACACTTACTTTTTCACTAACAATTTGATTGGTCAGGTTGGTATCAGGCGGGTACCTGCTGGCCCAGCATCCTAGAGACACTATAGTGTCTGGAATGGTGTGAATAAAAAAAAAAACATTCAGTCAGCCATTCAGCAGATCTGTTGATGAAACACCTTGGTAGAGCTATAGTAGCAGAAGGGCCATTAATACCAGAATAACAACTTACTACCAGAGAGTAGAAAAGCACCTCGGAATGCAGAGCTTCTTGAACTTTGAAGTCTTTCTGGAGAGAAAAGGGGCCATTATGTATTTATAAAAGCAGTTATTAATCAGACATTAATCTGACTGTAGTTGCACAAAGACGTAACTATAAAACAAATAGCGATGGACTGGATGGATGGATGAAGCAAAGAATCTTTTAGAGAAAGTGAAATTAATACTGCCTTTTGATGGACTGGCATCCAACCCAGAGTTTACCCCAGTCCTGCCCCCCTCCAACCTGACCAGGTGGGGGGGATGAAGAGGTGAAATTAACCCAAACAGGCCAGCTGGACCTTAGGCCCGCACTACGAAGCGAGGTTACTGGCTTATCGGGGTAACTTGTCAGATTTAAGGTAGTCTGGGCAAAATGTAAGTGAATGAATATGAAGTCCATTTAAACTGTGGTACCTTAAATCCGACAAGTTCCCCCGATAAGCCAGTAATCTGGCTTCGTAGTACAGACCAATGGTTAGTTTGGTTATTATTTGCTCTATGAAAACACAGATGAATATTTTGATTTAATGTCATTGAACAGTTCATATATAATGTGTAAAGCTTCCTGGAGAAGATGTCCACGTGCTGGGGCATTGTTAAAAAGCGGTGTTTAGCACCGTTGCCTAATGTCCTCTGGGACTGGGGTTCGAGTTTCCGCTATGGCTACGTGTGGAGTTGGCCTGTTCTCCCATGTCGCCATGGGGCCCCTCCTGGGTAATCTGGTTTCCCCCCCACAGTTCAACAACGTGCTGAAGTAAACTGGAGTTGCCAGATTGTGTTTGGTGTGTATGTGTTTGGTATCTCTGTGATGGCTGCTACTCCATCCTGGGGACTCGCACCTGCACCTTCCAGGAACCATGAGACCCTGGATAAGCAATGCAGGTGCAGAAAATGAACAGGTGGAGATTAATAAAAAGTACTGGTGTTGCACAAAATGCTATATGTTGCGTAAAATGAGATCTTTTGTGTTTCTAGATCAAAACAGCTGCTGGGCAGGAATATTACTCTGTTACGGAAATTAGCCCTTTATGCACGAACAAAGCTTTTCACTGTATGAATGTAATTTATAATCATTAGCGTTTGAAAGATCTTGCCAGCTTCACGGGCCTTTTTCTGTTATTTTGTAATCCTAAACTGACATACAAAGAAACTTCTACCTCTGGAGTCACTCTACTACCCTAAAATGGAAAATAGTTCCTCTTTTCATTTAGATTCGGTTCCATTTACGGTTGAAAATGGGATTTTCCTAGGTCACGCATCTCGGTAAAGAGTAAACTAAAGCCGGCCTACTGTGGCAGTATTGCAGTATTGTTCCCGCTCATTTTCATCCTGCAATAAACAAATGTTTGGACAAGAGGATGGCTATTTGCACCTGTTTGATCAATGTGTTTGTTTTTCAGAATAAAGGATAGCAACAAAGCTTGTGTGCTGATACCTTTTATTTTTTGAAAATACACCCTTTATTATTGTTTTATTGAAGTCACACCCATTCTGTGGAAGGTAATGGCCTCCCATGCATAAAAGCTTAAAGAGCATAGAAGTACTGCATGAATGACCCAATTTATCGATTCTCATGGAGTGCATGATGAAATAGCAGACTATTTCCCTATGGTGATGAATAAAGTGTCGCTATTTTATGTAATTCTATTTGATTTCTAATTGGGTTCCACAGTTCACTGATTTTAGTCTATGCGCTTCATGCAGGGACAGAAGAGAGGATATGAAGTGGAAAAAAATGAAAAGCAATTAATGTCATTAAACAGAGGTCTACAACTCATTAAAGCAACACAAAATTTTCAAGCTGACCAGTCTCGTTTACCCCAACCCAACCCTCTTTATTGTACTCAATTACTACAAGGCAAGGCATCATGTTTCTGGATGTCACGAGTATGAGAAAATACAGCAAGATGACACAGAATGAAAACAATGACATACACTCCGGTCTCACCAGAGCCCCCACGGACCAAAGACGATTATACATCTGCAATCTGGACTTCCTCTCTCACTTTCTCTGGAGTCGGTCCGCTGTCATTTAGGTTGTCACAGTTAAGTCGTCAAAGTGAGCGTTCAAAACGAGCGGATATGTTGACCCTTTGTGGCACAGAGGCGGAAACACTGGAGTCTTTCAGAGCTCCACAGCATGACTTTGTCATTGGGTGAGCCTCAAAACTCTTGCCCGCTGAAGGGCATTTTTGCCTGCTAGAAAGCATTTTCAGCTTCCTTGGGGGAAAAAAATACCAAATGTCTGTATGGAATCAAGATTTTTTTGTGCCACAGCTTACATGTACCCATGCAAAGAAGTCTGGCTATTCAGACATGAAGAGTTTGTTGGTTAACATCTGATTCGGCCATTCCTTGGAACTGCCAGTGAAAAAAAACAGCAAGGGCAAAAAAGACAGGTGACGTAGGCTTCAAACTGCAAACTGACGGAAAACCAGCAGCCATAGCAACCTCAGGGAAAACCTCCAACTGGATTGTTTGTGGCATTGAAAGACCTTTTTTTTTTTTCAAACTGTATCTACTTTTTACTTGTGTGTGTGAAATGTCCCTCCAGAGGAGTGTTTACAGGATGTTATCTGTCTCCGTCCCTGCCCCTTATCCCTTGGAGTGGGTTCACTGGAATGCACAGAGGGGATGGAGGAGCTCCAAGAGGGAGTGACATAGGACAGAGTGTATATATACATCCCGACCCTGGGAGGTTCCTGCTCAGAAGCACAGCTGGTCTTTTCTAGAACTGGATTGTACCCCTACGCACTTGCCGGACTCGTGGTAAGTCTTCTTCCTACTTTGCCCTGGTCATTCCTATTTTATGGACATGGTTATGAAGGGTTCACCAGCTTTTCTGGCTAAGTAGACTTTGACAAAGACATTATGGCTGTCTGTGTGGTTCACACAATAAATGCAAAAATATAATGAACCAGGATGCTGTAGCTAAACAAATATTGACAGCCAGCTGAATTTCTGTTTGCATATGGCAGAAGAGAAAAATCTACTGATGTGGTCCTAGGCTTTATGGACTGGTTACTGCTTAAAACAACCTAGAAGAGAAGGTTGTGGGTCTGCTGTAAATAGGTCAGTCTTCTGACTCTTTTTTTAAATCTCTAGAAGTAAATTTTATCCAAAGTTTTTCAGCCAAAAGTTATTGTTAACAAAAGTGCATTAATAATGTAGATTTTTAATGCTAGTATCATGCCTTACTTTTATTTTTTATCTTTTTTTCTGATCCTATAACTGTGTTTATTTAATTAATTAATGAGTCACAGTTACATTCACCTAGTTTTCCGGAATTTTAGAAAGTTTGATTTGAAGTAATGGAACAAAGTTATGAAACGTCATCTAAGAGGTTGATAAATGGTTTAGTGAAAGGGGGTGAGGTAATTGGATACAGACTTGGGCACGGTTATGCATTTTAACCCCATGATTATGCAATAAGAAGACGTGGAGCTTTATGTCATATCTTAATTTTTGTCAATTTCTGTTGAGTTGGTGCTGGTTTCCTAAAAAGTGTTATTTTTTATTTTATTATGCAGCAAACAAGTGTTAAAGTTAGAAGCTTTGAATGTTATCAGATCTGGGCGTGCCTGTTTCTGGAGTGAATATAGAGCATTGAGAATTATATATATAAGTGAGCTCATTCCCTTAGCTGATTGAGAAAATGTAAAAACTTAATTTCCTAGTAAGTCTTCACAGATGGGAATATCCTGTGCTTTCCCCACCGTATCATTTTGTTAACATCTGTGTTTACTTAGAATACTGCTGAGATTATAACATTCACCCAAAATTCCAGGGCTTGGGTGTTGCATAATCTCATGTCGCTTACCAGGAAGTCATATACGTTGCCCTTGAAATTGTGTCCTGCCACGTTATTAGCCTTGGATATGTGTTTTAATGGACGCTCCATGCTAAGCAAAGTCCACACTGAGCCCTATTTAAAAAAAAAAAAAAATTGCAGTTGGGTTTCTTCAAAAACATCTGCTCAGACATTATTAAACAAATGTGGAGGCCATTTTGTCTTACTCCAGCACACTCCTTCTGGTCAGATTTTGCGATGTTAATTTTAACAAAGAAGCTGATTTTAAAAAATAGTTTTTTCGTTTGTAATTTCCAGTGTCTCTAAAAATTCTCAGTCTCTTTCAGATTTCAGAAAAAGAAGATTATTTGAATTTCAAAGATGAATCGCGTGGAGGAATGGGTGCTGCAGAACAAGAGCCAAATTGAGAAAGGTGTGGAGATAATTGGGCAGAGCTGTGAGGTCCTGGCAGGCACGGTTGGTCAGCTCCATCCAATCCTGGAAGCTGTGTTCGTGGCTGCATCTGAAATCCTTAGCAACCCAGATGGTCAGGAAGCTAAATACCTGGCTGAGCAGTTTGGGAAGGTAAACCAAAAGCTGGAGGGCATAAAGGCCGAGATTGACCAGATTTCCCAAGAGATCCAGCGAACGTCCATGAACAAGCAACATTTTGACCGTGAAGCTCATATGCTCAGCCAGTACGACACATTCCAGGCCTTTGTGAACTCTAAGCCTGAATTCAGAAAAAAGAAAATGGAAAAATTTTTGAAACAATATGAAAACACAGAGGGTGACCTGAACATTGATGCCCTTTACTATGCAGTAACTGGAGAAAACTTCTCTGGAGACCCTCTACTGGTCACAGTGGTTGCCACTGAACAGCGAAGCCGAAGGCCTGTGGAAGACTTCTGTGCTCGGTTGAAGAAGCTCTTCATGGTTGGCATCATAGCAGTAATGGGTTATGCCTCCCTTAAGGATGGAGCCATAGGTGAGGCAATGGTTAAGAAATGGCAGGAGCGAATGGAGGTGGTGGAAACCCGCATGAAAGCTGCTGTGGATGACTGCATAGAAAACTTTGCCGCTCAAGCCAAGACAGACATAGAGAACGAGCTTCGGCAGAACCCCAGCAGCGTTGATCCTGAGTTTACCAAATCACTATTAGATATTCTTGCTAAAAAATATGACTGGGTCTCCTGGTCCGTTCAGGTCTTCAGTCACGACGGCTTTTTCTTATGGAACTGGCTGGCTGGAAAGAAATGCTACGGCAGCAGCGGCAGCAACTGCTTCGACATCCTGACCAAGAACAACATGCGGGTCATGGTGTCATTTAGCGCCGCGCCAAAGCCGATAAACAAGACGCAGATCCAAGGGCAGATTGAGAGGCAGAAGATAAAGGGAGACATGAGGGATGTAGCGCTGTCGCTTGGCAACAGCCTGCCCAGTTGTGTGGTGAATGCCGTCAGCCAGTATAAAAAAGTGGAAGAATCCAACAACTTCCAAGTGGAGTGTTATTACTCTGTGCAGTATAAAAATGCATATCTGTACATTCACTCTGACTAGCCTTTCGATGGCCAAAGTTTGGAAAATGTGCATCATTGTCCTTAAGCTTAACATTTATCAGTAAACACTCATGCATAATTGTTTTTTTAAAGGGTAGAGGGTCACATTTTGCAGACTACTGGTTTTTAAAACCCGTTTGGCAAATGTTTTGGTATAATCTTTAAATATCAAGTTTTATGGGAACGAGATTTCTGTTGATCTTTTATATGGGAAATATACATTTCATACATAAATTTCTCCTTGTTATATCTTTATGCTTTTTTCATTTATGACCACAGTTCTGAATAAAAATATGTATCTATTAATATTATTTGCATGCTCCTGGCTCTCCAGAATACTCCACTTTTTAAATATGTCAGATTTACATTGGAATTACACGTGATCAGTTAGTATAACTAATTACTTAAAGTACAAAAGGCTACAAAGTTGAAATATACAAACTATACCTTTTAAATACAGGCTATACACACATTACGTATATAATACTTACTAATATAACTATAATACTACTACGTAATTTTCCATGTACTGTACTAATAAAACAGACCCACCCATCCTATCCTAGAACATTTTAACGGTTTTATGACCTTTCTGTCCAATTAACCAAATCAAAGGGAGTGACCCAAGGACCCCGCCGGAGAGGACGCCTCCTACACCGGGAAGCCGGTTTCACACTACACATGAATTTACTACAACATCCATCTTAACATAAATATTGAAAATATGATTTACCTATTAATAAAGTTAACTTGTTTTTTTTTTTTTTACATTTATTACTGTACTAAGAATATCTTTGATATGACCCGATTAAGCATAATTAATCTATCATTACTGAGAGGGTGTGCACTTGTTAATACGTTGGAGTGCATTTATGAAAATAAGCATAGGGTTTTCATGTACGACCTATGAACTGAAGTATAGCGCAAAAAGTAACCGGTTTCACAATACCGGGAAGCAGTAACTCCTCTTTAGTACCGCTAAGTACCGTTTCCAAATATCATCTCGAAATGTGTTACTTGTGACATTTGTTTAAAAGTGACAGAATTTACACAACATAGAATATTCTTTAAACAATACCGCTGTCGTTAAACACGTGTGTTACCACGAAAAGGAGATGTTAGCATTTTTTGGATGATCTCTGTCATATGCGGGGTTGCCAACTTTGGTCAGCTGGCTGGCTGGCGTGAGCTTTTCAATTCGAGACATGTCTGCACACGCACGCACATTTACATCTATGCCACGGTCTTATTACCTTGTAAATAGTAAATGGTCTGTGGGGTTTGCAAACTACCCCAATGCTTTTGATGTAGCTAATCTGTGGTTTATAATGTAATAATAAAGATTCGCCGTAAGATTTCTTGCGTGAGGGTCGGAAAGCGCGTCACGCCGGATGAGTTCGAGTTGGCAGCCCTGCGTACGGTAACCAAACCGCCGCTGGGTCCCATCAGCCTGGCGTGAGTATGCGGCGATGTGTTTTACACGCATTCAGATGTTTTCTGTAGGGCTGCAGTCTGACTCACACCTGCAGGGTTGGGTGTTTGAACCCTGCTGTCTAGGGGTTTATGTTCTCTCTGTGCCGTACCAGTTTGCTCCGGGTATTCCTGTATCCTCCAGCAGTCCAAAGGGGGTGCTTTACGGTTAAATGGCGTCTCTAAATTGCCCCTAACGCATGATGCGCGTATGTGAGTATGTGCCCTAAGACAGACTGGCATCCCATCCAGGGTGTACCCCACATTAATGCCCTTGCTGGCTGGGCTGTCCCCTTACATATCATTTCAACTCTGGGTAAGTAACCTGCTACCCTACCTAAAATGCAGTTCTTGTATATTCATCTGAGAGAATGATCATGTCGCTCATTAGAGAGATGCTGGCAAGATGCTGAGGAAATGAATGGTAGAAATTCAGTCATGCTTCTTTCCTGTTTGACAGTTCAGCAGGAAATTAAGTAAGGAAACGGGTTTTGTTTTGACTGTGTTATTTATAATTAGTACAAAGACCTGTGAACTAGTAATTCTGAAAAGAACGTCTGTAAAAGAGCGAGCAGTACTTTATCGTACTTGGCCGACGTTCTGTCCTTGAAAAAGCAGGAAGGTTTAAGGGAGTTGTGTCTCTGGTACTGCGTTAGAATGCAGCTCCCTCTGAAAGGCTGTAATGCCTGCTGTGTGAGTGTTTTGTCCTCAGATTGAATTAGAATGCAGCTCTTTCCTAATGCCCGTGCTTTCCTGTTTCTTTCATTTTTCCGGGACTCTTAGGATATTCTCCTGTCACCAGTGATCACTCATGTCCTGATGCAGACCCAGCACAGGCAGAGCTGCCCATGTACCTGAGCAATCTTTCCCTGGATTGTTGAATATGGGCAGAAGGTTTTAGGTGTCTGCAGGATTTTGCTGCAATGTGGAAGCCTTTGGAGGTAGCAGTGTGGATCAGTATGTAGCTCTCGTCTCCAGAATTTAGACTCAAAACCCTTCCCTGCCCTACACCCTAAACATAAGCTTGGACAAAATGTCATCTGAAGTTATAATGCAATACAAAATAAACACAATGGCTATATATCAGATGTATTATATAATCAAAACATTCTGTAAAAAGTGATGACAAGGGTTATACAACCCGAAGTTGCTGGTACACTTTGCTGTTATTGGCTTTGACGTTTTATTGCTTTTGTTGTTATTTTGTTTTCTTAAGCCTTTTGCCGTCATCTTATTATTTGTATTTTAGTTTAAGTTTCATCAGTCAAAATGTTTATATCTAACAGAACAAGTGCTTAATTTGACCGGCATGTTGAAGACTAAATTGATATTCCTCTATCATTTCCCAAAAAAACAGACTGCTATGTCACGCAAGAGCTCTTTGAATCAAATCGAAAGTCATGCCTTTCAGGGAAACCTTTTTGGAACAGCAAGAAGAAAGGCCTTCTTACAGAGTAGTTTCCATTGTCACGTTGCTATAGTAACTGTCCTAGTTGCAGTGGAAAATCCACTGTTGCCCAGCAAGTTTTACTTCCTCCAGTTAATCATTCTTCTTCTTTAAAGGGACTCTGTGCGATGAGCAGAGAGTGGGACTGGTGACAGGAGAGAGGATATTAGCTGATGTAATCATATATCCGTTTCTGGTTTCACACATTTACAGTGCTGGTATAAGGCTTCATTGTCACACAGCAGGTTTTAGTATGTGTGTAACATTCTTCGGTGGGTGACTTGCACTGGTTCATCTTGCAATCTGATAAAGATGTCTGGAATTCGCCGGAACACAACAATGAAAAACTAACAGAATGGTGGTACGTGCAGCATGATTTCATGACTGATTTTGTTTAAAACAAACATTTTGCCAGAGAAGTCAATTTGAAAATGTAACGTATTCATGAACTGCTTTGTGGAAAGTTGGAGAGGCCTAGATAACTGAAAGAAATATCCATAAATTCACAGAATCTTCTCAGAATGTTTGTTATTGCTTCGGTAGCAAAAATCGAACATCCGTCCATCCATCCATCCATCCATCCATCTTATAAATGTTTATCAATCACAGTGTTGTGGGGGCCTGGATCCTATCTTGGGAAATCCAGAGCACATAGCAAACAAGGATTGAGTGGGAATGAAATCAGAAAATGGAAAGTTTAATTTTTAATGCAGTAAAAAGTTATTTAACATTTATCTATATATTTCAGATTATTAGACATTTATTTGTTTTGTATTAGCCACATATGTGTTAGCATTGCAGTATCCTTATTTATTTTAGCTTTTAACCAATGTGCAGCATTTTCTCATTACTCATTGGGTGTGTCTGGATGTTATAATCCTTGGATACTTTTCTGTGGCAGATTCGTTAACATGATTAGTCTGCACTTTGTCTTTTCTAAAAGGCAATGGCTCATTCACATAAACTTGTTTAGACAGATCAAGAAGTCTAAGGCCTAAAATTTACTATAAGGACGCTGTAAGTTGTTGCATTTGTTTCTCTTCTGAAAATCAGACATATATAAGGACCCTTCCTAAGGGACTTTTTATTAATACAGTATGTTACTGGAGGCTCAACATGTTTATTATTAAGAGAATGCCTAGAGTGATTCTGTATTACAGTGAGATTGTGAGCATTGTGATAGATGATATGGGGTTTTCAAGTTTCTTGACATTATATTGTCCATTGTGAAGCTGTCATAGGACAATACATAATGAAAATAGACGTGGACAATGCCTTTAGCACTTCAGCCAAGGACTGAAGCAGATCAAAACAGATGCCGCCAGTTATAATACAATACGAAATGAAGGTCATTTAGTATAGTAATTCTATCCTAGAGGACCACATCAACAATTTTCCAGAACCAGAATGTCGTCACTGGCTTGTGAGGATCAGAAAAATCACCTAGAAACTGATGCAGTCTTTGTCATGTTTAAAAGGGAGTATGACTGGTATCTTCATGGGGACAGTCAGTTTCATTTTCTGGTGGTGGGGGGGGGGTTCAGTGTGGTGGTGACTAGGGTCAGATAAACCTCTCTGGGGGCCCTAGGCTGATATGGCTTCCAGGCAACTTGAGATATTTTTTTTTTGATCCAAAAGAGAAACAAGAAACGCAAACAACATAAAGAAACGATAATAATCATTTAGTCTTTAACATGCTGGCCAATTGAGGGGGTGCATTAGTGGTAAAACTTCACCAACTGGAGGGATGAGGAGTGTTGGCAGTACTGCTTACAGTACAATGGGCGATGTGCTAATGGTGAAACTTACCAATTAATCCACAACAGCAAATTAATCGTCCAGATTCAACAAGGTTAACCCCTCTATTTTTCCGAGGCATGGCGAAGAGTCTGATTTTTCCAGAGAGGGGCTCCTGATTTTGCGGACACTCTCGGCTGAAGCCTAGGATATCCTACGCAGTAATCCGCCACTGGTGATCTGCCGATGACCTGTAGCCTTTTCTCCATAACCTTAAGATGACTCGAGGATCCAGGAAGTAATCCAGATGCAGAAGAAACCAAGAGTGATGACAGGGTGGCCGTTTGACTGCTTTTTCCTGGTTCATGAGGTCCAGTGTTTCAAGGACGTGGCCTGTTTTCGGAGATTCACTGAAGAGTTATGCTGTTTGGGGTAGCTACTGGGGTGTGAATGAAAGTATCAATGAAAGGTAGAAGACTGATTATATCAATACCTATATTCCATTGAGCTGAGTTTTCATAGGCACTTTGAGTGATGGGTAACTGTGAATGTATTGGCACAGAAAATTCTCATTTAATAAGACTATGGGTAGATTTACTTCACCACCTTGCTTAATTTGGGTAGGAAAACATTTATAATCAACGTGCCTTAAAAATATTTTGATGCTCATTTAAGATTGCTGTTTTTAGGCATACCCATTCTCCGGGTGTGATATTTTTAATGTCTGAGGCCACGGGTGTATTTAGAAATGAAAGAACCTGCACAGAGCATTAAGAGGATTTTTTTTCAGGGCTCTCAAAGATTGCTTACACAGGGGAATGTTTATTGGCACCCACACATATCAAAACTAGCAAATTAGCCGCATTTTATCTCAGTACTTTCAGACATAATTGTGTGTGTTTAAAGCTCACCCTCGAAATGATTGTGAGTCATTCCTCTGCTGGAAAAACTGTGAAATTTTATCACTTTCTTCAAGCAAGAAGCCTGGACCAGATTCAAGAAAAGTGATTCACCAAAGCTCTGCAGCAGAGTGAGCTTGCATAAGAGCAGACATGCTGAGATATGTCCAGGCATGTTCCGAGAGTGGGCATCGTGACAAAAATGATACACTTTTGCCTGAAAAGACATCGCATGGGTACTCTCATATCAGGCTGTCCTCGGCTGCACAAATCACAAGCTCAGATTGCACACACCCTGCCCCTCCCTGACACACACCTTAAAATGAAATTAATTCCTGTTTGTAACCATTATAGACACAGCTTTCATGTTTTTATTAAAGGTTGGCTATCATTTCCATGACAGCAATTCTCATTGTTTTTGTATCATTTTAACTCATCCTATCGGCACACAGAATATACTTACATTGCCCACGTTGTAGCAGCTTCCGTTCTGAGGTAGAGCCAAAAGACCAGAATGCAGTTTAGCAGAAGAACAGAAGACCGTGGTCTTATAAAGTCTTTTAAGTGGCTCCTTTTACATTCCCAATTAAATTTTCTTTTATGTTAGAGGAACATAAAAATGTGTGCAGCATTTTTCCAGAATACCTACTGATTAAGGAAACTATTAAAACCCACCGCACTGATGAACTGTGATCACCTGCATGAAATTTCTGGGAAAAAAAAAATTACAGGCCTTCAGGTCTCAAAAAGCTTATTAGGCCTTTAATCCCCTAGAACTCACAAATAGCTTCAAACGAAGTCACATTAGGAGTTTTATTGAAGCATGAAATATTTTCCATGTATTGATTAGCACATGCTGCTAGTAGCAATTCAGGTTCAGTCTGTCACTGAAGAGACAGAGACATTGGTGAGCTGATCCCAGGAAACACAGGGCATGAGACAAAAGACACACTGGAGGAGGTGCTAGTTTGTGGAAAATTCCAACTGGAATTTAATAATGCTACTAAACCTGGTGCAGTGATTCCCAACTGGGGGCAGGTGGATAAATTGCGGCATGTCATTTTAAGAACGGTGAAACTTGTCGATCAGGGTTGGGGAAGCAGCTGTTCTGGAGCCATAATCAGGGGAGCAACTAGGTTAATTTGTTTTAGTATGAATGCCTTTATTAAAAAGCAAAATTAAAGTAAAAGATGGAGTTCTTGGTGGGTGATGTTTGGGGGGGTGCAATGGCTCATTTGGGGGCATGGCCCGCAAATGCCCCTCCCCCCACCTTGAAACGACCGGAGGCTGCTGCTTTAACTGAAGATGACAGTACAAACTCAAACTTAGGGGAAGCTAATGGAAAAGAGGAAAAAGGAGACGACACCCAAAGAAGGCCAGTTCCAGGGGCAGTATTCACTGTATGGAGTCACCTGTACTGCATGGACCCATCACAGGAATCGTCTTTTCTGCGGAGTGGTGTTAATGGTCAGTTCAGTTAAACCAGCTCATCTATGGCAGCAACTGAGCACCGAACACCGGCGCTGGTGAAACCACAGCATTTTTTCAACATAAGCTGTCTGGATTAATGCCAGGTCAACGTTAGCCGTTAGCGTAAAAAAGCTGCTGGCGTGGCCGCCTAAGCACTGGAGGCTTCGTGTCGTTAATTGTGGCTCAGAGAATAAGACTGATTCGGTTACTGAGGACCTCATTCTTCCAGCAGCCGTGGATTCGGCCGGGACCATGATCGATAAGAAAGCGGCTGATGAACTCAAATCCTTTCCGCTATCAAATAATACAGACTGATGTCTAATCGATGACATATCTCTTAATATTGTTGATGAAGTTGTCGAAAAACAGAAAGGAGCAGGTCAGTTGGCATTGAGATTGGACAAATCTACTGATGTTCGCGGAAATGTCCAATGAATCCCATTTGGGTGTTACGAAGAAGATTGTGGTATAGATTAACACATTGTCCCATTGTAAATGGCTAGTTTGGAAAAAAAATTGCCAGCTAAGCAATTAGAAGTAAAACTTTGTGATGTCTTCACACGGCATCTAAACCTAACCTGATGAATGACACCCCTCTTAAGGCGCTGCAAGGTATGCTGGTCAGCATGTTTTGTACCATTAAAAGTAAATTGAAGCTGGACCTGAGTTCATTAGGTTCTCCAGGTGTAAATCATTTCGTAATAAAAAGGTAACTAAGAGGCTGAATAACTGGGTCTTCAGTGGAAAAGAGTCTCTGCTGTTGGTCTAAACAAAAGCATTGATATAGATAAAAGTGTTGCTTGCTCTCAACAAGATTCTTAAGGTAACTAAGGCAGCATTGTCCTCTCAAGAGGCTTTTTGTTCAGGATAATCTGACTCTCCTGTATTGGTTGATGAGATTTTAATGACAGTCAACTAGGCCAATAAACTGGACTAAGGTCAACCAGGAGCATGATTGAGTTTCATAGAGTGTCATTTTCATTCGTGTTGGTATATATGTCACAAGGCTGTATATTTCGCTTGACCTGATTATTCTGTTTTATATTTTAATTTCATAATTCCCACAACTCTGAATTAGAAGAACGGTTGGAAGATGGATGGACCCCTTTCCCTAACGTCACTTACCGCTGCATAGATGGCCCTTGATAATTAAGCCCAATTTTTTTTAGGTTATGTAGATGTTTCAGATGCTTATACTGTACTTATCAAAACTTATCACCAACATTGATAGCCAACTTGTCCCAATCCGGAATTGTTCTTGTTTCTTCACGAATGTCTCCATTCCACCTATGTGGTGAAATGAACG
>JAODJW010000135.1:15925696-15942667 GCA_026777045.1 Hyperopisus bebe | reverse complement strand
TTCAGGATTTGCTATACTTGTGAGGGTTTTTGGTCCTCACAAGTATAGTAAAACCTGTACACACACACACACACACAAAGTGGAAACTGATGTTTAATAAGACAAGACTGGAAAGGCCAGCAGATCCCGCTCATCTCAGCATGCAACATATCCTACTGGTACACTGAAAACCATCCAGCAGAATCAGAGCAAAATCAATCAATATATGTTACCATACAACCTTAAACTGCCACTTAAATTAACTTGGATCAAGAAATCTGAGGATTCTTGTTTCAGTTTGCGATTATACTGCATGACAATTATAATGCTGCCTCATATGTTAAAATGTCTTTCTACAATGATTGCTTCTCCGATTTTTTTTAACGACAAAATATTCATTGTGCAATACAAGCTACTCTATGATCCTTATATTCACTTACACAAACAGTAAGATCATAATTAACCAAAGAAATTCCACTTTCTCAGACTAGAACATTAAACACACAATTTCAAGGTTAGCTGTGATTATCTTTACATTATAACTAAATCTTAAGACAAAAAAAGCATCTAGCAATTTTCCAGACCCGATCTATTCAAACGAAATTGGTTTTACTTCTTGGTTTTATTTAATGCGTTCCATCTCATCTCACAGACTTACCTAATGGATTTAGTAAATTGCAATAATGTTTTCCTGAAGTTATGAACGGCGTCTTTACCCTGCCTGATTTACACGGAAGGGCGGGCTGTATGTAATTTATTCCCAACAATCCCTCCTCCTTGAAAGGAAGTTATCATTAATCATTACATCAAGCTAATAATAATAATAATAATAATAATAATAATAATAATAATAATGCGTTTGTTACTTAAGACTATTTCCTGCGTGTGACTCCGGATTGCTGTTGCATTAATCGCTTAAGGTTACCTTTCTAACCCATGTGATACCAAAGGCGAGCTTCACCACCAGTTTCACGTTGTGCGCCAGAGCAGAGCCTGTGGTAAAACCGGCGCCCTAACTAAAGTCGATTACAGTACAATCGCATTATAACGGACTTCAAGAGTCCTGGCAAAACAGTCCGTTATATTCAGAGTTGCTGTATGCCCAGAACACAACTACAGGACACCGTTTACTCATCCCACACCCTAGCAGACACACTTGTGGTATAAATTATTATATTGTATACATGTAGTAATCCAGCTTTACCTGACCAGATGCGTAACTATTAATAATCCCGATTACGTATCTGCGCTGGATATCACCGGCACGCCACACGCCTTGTAGGCGGAGCTGCATGTCAGTTACACCCTAACAAAACTACAGGTAAAAGCGCCCCTGGGAACCAAAGTGTTTGTCCGTTATAGACGAGTCTGCTAACTATAACGGGATTATACTGTATAGGTAAAGTGCTTCCCAACCTTCTGATGTCCGCGGACTGGTTTACGTACGAGGTACACAAGTTTTACGAAATTGGCTGCTGGCGGATCATTTGGCGGTTTTATAAAGAAGTTAAAACGTTTTTTTCCTGATTCGATCAGAAGGCACGAATGTAAGAGGTCGTTAAAGATTAAATATATAGCTTGCTTTAGAAAATAGCCAGTCCCTCCGGAAACCCCCAGCGTTATGTGGTAAGGACTGGTACCAGACAGCGGGCAAGGACCAGTACTGAACTGGAGCTCTTCTGTTGGGAACCCAGAGCCTATGGGATTGGCCCACCCTGCTTATCAGCACAAAACCTTTTTACTATTGCAAATCATTGAAAAGTCCCTGATTAAATTGATGTGTAGGTCAGATATAGGGTAATAATAATCCATCCATCTTCTTATAAAGTACAGAGTCACAGGGTCCTAAAGCCAATCCACACGCAGCACAGGACACAAAGCAGAGTAAAACCCAGTGTGAGATGCAGGGGTGGGTTTCAAACCCATATCTGTGGAAAGGTGAGGCACTCAATCAGCCACAGTGCCCTGATATTTTGGCTAAAATGTTGGGTTATATTAGCTTCTGATGATTCAGATGTTTGAATTTTGAATTAATTATAACATTGGCAGACGTACTTTGCATTAAAATAGTTTACAATTTGAGCTATACAGCTATTGGTTGGTGGGATATTTCTGTCTGTTTAGCTCTGTGGCTTTACTTCTTGCTCAATTGTGGTCACATTTATTTTATGTGTATAGAGCTGTTTTTTCCGTCATTCTACCTGTTAAGCAGCAGATGTTTAGTAGATAAATGCAGGATGAAAGCTATTGAGAATGTTTGTGCTTTGGTGAAGCAAAAAATTGAGTTGTGCTCACTCATGGAATGTAGATCTGTGTAGAGGTAAGTATGAAATGTGAAATTTTATGACATATACTGTACAGCTCTGGAACAAATTAAGAGACCACAACAACATTTTTAGTTTCACTCATTTCTCAATTTATGGGTATGCTTCTGTGTAAAACCTGGCTCTTCTCTGTTTCTCAATAGTGAAGAGCTTCTTCTTTGCTTTATGGGCCTTCAGTCCTGCTTCTAGGAACCTGTTTTGAACTTCTCCTAGCGGTGCACTTCACATCACTAAATGTTTCCCATTCTTTTTGAAGGTCACTTGTTGTCATCCTCCAATTCATGGGACACTGTTGGACAAGTTGATGGTCATCTCTAGCATTAGAAAGTCTCCTCTGCCCTCTTCCTGTCTGGTGTTTTGTCATTCCTACTGTCTCCTGCTTCACATTTTTCTTGTAGCATAGCCTTCTGCCAGCAGAACCAAGATTAAACAAAGATTAAACAATGCAGACTTTTTTAAAACCCAGTCCTCGGGGAACCCCAGACAGTCCACGTTTTTGCTCCCTCCCAGCTCCCAGCCAATCAGGAACACCAAATACCTGGTACAGGTGCTGGGAGCTGAGAGGAAAGAAAAACCTGGACTGTGTTCCCCGAGGACTGGGTTGGGAAACACTAATCTACTGTGTGTAGGATGTGTCCTGGGCACCTCCCTGGGGAGGTCTCTCAGGCATGCCCAACCAGGAGGAGGCCCTGGGGCAGACACACCCTGAAGGAGTGTGTCCAGTACTGTTTTTGTCATGCCCCGATCGTCCGCTTTTTCCGTGTGCCACGCCCCCTCTTTAACCCTGTGTGGAATCCCCGTGTTTACCAGCTGTTCCTGATCGTTGTCATTAGTCCATTGTATTTAGTCCGCGTTTCCGTTTGTTTCCCCAGTCCGGTCATTGTTATGTCAGCCCGTTTGTTGCTTGCTCCTTTTGTGTTGCTGCTTCCAATAAACCCCGTATTTCGCCCGACTTTTGGCGTTCTGCGCCTTGTCTACGCTCCATGAGTCGTCTCAGCGTGACGGTTTTACATTAATTTTTGTACATTATCTTATGTTGTAACAATATCTCATCACTTAAGCATCATTATTTCTTCAATCATTCACCGTCGTTGTTTTCTCCCTTGAATTTAATTGGTTACTTTTACATCATATATGTTTAATTCACTTGATGGTCATCATTTACATACCACATAATCTACCACATAATCCTGCCTAGTATACTGCACATTCCATAATTCATGTATACCGTTCATGCCATATACCAGGGGCGGCCGATCTCACCCACAAAGGGCCAAACACTTATTGTCTGAAGAGTTCTCACATCTGCGTTTGAACCGCTGACATAAATGTTATATTATGTCACCTCGAATAAATAAATGAAGTAACTGTTTGGTGGTATAGGGCACCTCGTGGCTCTGAGGCTATTAATTTGTGCTAGCAATCGGAAGGTTGCTGGTTCAAATCCTGTGAATTCCATGAGTGATCTTAGTCTGTTATACCTTTAAGCAAGAACGCTAACCTGCAATTGCTTTTTCCTGGGTATGACATTAATCTGCATCCAGCCCTGTAAGGAGGTCCTCCAACTTACAGAGAAATGTGCCAGGAGTGACACAAAGGTTTGTTTATTGGGGAGATGAATGAATTTTAATTAAATATTGGGGTTAGGGTTATGTTCCCCTTTCCCCCCCAGTTCCTATGTATTTTGGGTAATATATTTTTAATGAACTTCAAAACAACATAATCATTCTGGACAAAAATTGTGCACAGATTCACGTTTTCACAATGAAAAAAAATATTTTGATGGTAATTAACTTATGCTGCATATAAACTGGGATTGAAAGTATTTGCTATATTATGTATTTGTAATGCTTCATAAAATGAAATATCTTAAAATAAAAAATTCTTAATATTAATTAATAATTCTAATTTGGATTACAACTCTAGGAAGTGAAATGAAATTGACAGTGCCTTTTCGAGTCATGCCCCTTTCCTGTGGCGCTCATCGAGAAAGGGACTCCTTTTGCTGAGCGCGCTATTTCGAAAGGGCCGCTCATTCTCCGAGACAGTAGGTGGCAGTATGCATCCTTAACTGTGTATAACGACCCATGATGAAATCCGGAAGTAAGGGGCTTCCCAGGATGCAGCGGGTTTTCAGGAACTAAAATGTGTGATCAGCTGACCTGAAAGGTTTGCTTTGCAGTGAGCCGTACGATTGTTTTTCTTTTTAAATATTTTGCGGAAGACTAGAAAATTGTGCGTAAATAACAGAATTATGCTGCGACCGAAAGCTTTGACTCAAGTTCTTAGTCAGGCAAACACAAGCGGAGTACAGAGTACCTTGTAAGTATCCAACTAGGCAGCTCATTTGACCGACATCTAGCATGTTAGTTTACTGTTACGTAGTGTTGCAGTATAATTATGTTGATAAGTATATTACGTGAAAATGGAAACTTTCGTGATGCAGTTAAGCTTTCCACTGGATAGAAACGAAATGTCTGGTTTCCGTACAGATGTCTACATGGATCCACATAACTTGAAGCATATTCCTCCTTTTTTCATAAGAAAAAAAAACTCCATGCTGGATAACAAAATAAATGAATTTAATATTTTCTGCAGTATCGTCGTTTGATTATCATGACGTTGCTGTAAACGTGTTTATTGTTGTTGTCTTGAAAACTACAGGCTGTTGAATAACGAGGGGTCACTCCTGGCCTATTCGGGTTACGGCGACACGGACGCGCGCGTCACGGCCGCCATCGCGAGTAACATCTGGGCCGCCTACGACAAGAACGGACATCAGGCATTCAATGAGGACAAGCTCAAGTTCATCCTCATGGACTGCATGGTGAGACTGAGAGGTCTGCAGATGTGTCAGGCCCACCAGAAAGTATTTGATATTATTACTATTATTTAATTAATATCTACATCAAGCAGGCCACATTGGGGGCTCTGAGCGTTGGGATTTGTGCCAGCAATTGGAAAGTTGCTGGTTCAAATCCCTTGAATGCCTGGAGTGATTCTACTCCATTGGGCCCTTGAGCAAGGTCTTTAACCTGCGATTGCTTCATCCTGGGTATGACGTTAATCCTCATCCAGCCCTGTAAGGAGGGCCTCCAACTTGCAGGGAAAAACCTGGCGGTTGGTGGCAGGATTGGCTGTCAAACCACCAGAAATAACTCACACTAGTCCATTTGGACTAGCATGGTGCTGAGGTATCATCCGCCACATGGCTGCACTCAGGTTCTCATCCCTGATTTGTTGTGTGTTGGGTGCGGCAAGGCGCTGTAATCAGTGCATGCTTCTTACCTCCTCTTCCTCTACAACCCCAAATCAGAATAAGTTGGGACAGTATAGTAGATGCAAAAAAAAAACAAAACCAGTGATTCTGAAATTTACTTAGACATTTATTTCATTGCAGACAATATGAACCCAAGATATTTCTTGTTTTGTCTGCCCAGCTTCATTTCATTTGTTAATATACATCCATGCCTGCATTTCAGGCCTGCAACACATTCCTAAAAAAGTTGGGACGGTAAAGCATTCATCACTGTGCTGCCATTATTTCTCAGAACACTTGAAAAAGGTTTTGGAACTAAGAATACCAAACGATGAAGCATTTCAGTATTTCATGTACTTTTTTTTAGCATTAATAGTGCCATCAGTGTATATTTCCTTTACCAAGGGCATTGACACAATCCCAGGCCATGACAGACCTTGGCTTTTGGACTTATTGCTGATAAGTCTGGATGGTCCTTTTCATCTTCGGTCTGAAGCACATGGCGTCCATTTCTTCCAATAAAGATCTGAAACACTGATTCATCTGACCACCATACACATTTACACTGTGTGATGGTCCATCCCAAATGCCTCCCAGAAACCCATAGAAGTTGATGCTGCTTCTGGACACGGTTAACATAGGGCTTCTTTTAGGTTTTAAATTTTTAAGTGGCATTTATGAATGAAAATTTTAAGTGGCATTGTAGTGCTTGACAAAGGTTTGCCAAAGTAATCCCATGCCCACATGCTTCTATCAGCTATTAATGAATGACAGTTCTTGATGTGGTTCCATCCGAGGGATCGGAGATCATGGGTGTTCAGCTTAGGCTTGTCACACATTTGTTGACAAACTGGAGATCCACTGCCTATCTTTGCTCTTCAGAGACTCCGCCTTTCATGGATACTGCGTTTGGACCAAATCATGATTACAGTCACCAGTTGACATTACCTCATTTTTTTTTTTACCACCCTAAATTGCCCCTGACCCAACTTTTTTTTGGAACGTGTTGCAGGCCTGAAATGCAGGAATGGATGTATATTAACAAATGAAATGAACTTGACCGGACAAAACAGGAAATATCTTGGGTTCGTGCCGTTTTTAATGAAATTAAACCTTTCAGAATCACTTTTTCTCATATAGGATAGCACCTTTTTTTCCTTTAATTTCCTTACTCTCCCGACTTTTTCTAATTTGAGGTTGTAAATGTGAAGAATTATCTTTGCATGGGGATATTTGTAATGCAGATGCAATGTTAAAGAAGATGTTTGTTTCTTTTCCAGGAGGGAAGGGTGGCCATAACACGGGTTGCTAACCTGTTGCTGTGTATGTATGCTAAGGAGACCGTGGGCTTTGGGATGCTGAAAGCAAAGGTGGGTTTGGCTTCATGAGCATCACACACAACGTTCCGCTTTTAACAAGCTTCTTACCACATGCAGGGTGTGCTCTCCAGAAACATTTGCATAGTACAATATAATACAGAAACAACATCACTATGGTCTGTTTTAAAGGAATTAATGACTTGGCTGTTAGTGTTTTAATACGAGTGTATTAATGTCCAACCTAACCTTGAAGCTTTCGGCGAGTGTTCTGTGCTTTTATATCCTCGTCATGCACATGTTTCAGAAATGTTTTTTTTTTTTAAATAATGGTAAAAAATGTAACGCCATTGTCCAGATTAAGTACCTTTACGTACTGGAAAATTTGCATATTGACGTATTTGAATGTCTGGTTATAATTGCTTTCGTAACACAGTCTTGGATGCTTCTGTGGATATTTGTCATTTTAGTGTGACAGTAGGTAAAGGAAAATACCATTTGCAATACATAAACATCCTGTTAATGATTATTTGGCCAGAATTAAGAGAATTAGCTCTTAATGTGCTTCAGAGTAAGCAGTTGTTTAATAGCAGACCTATCTGTTAAATGTTTTGTATTGATTCATTGTGAAAAGTTTGTATTGAGAATTTATTTCTTCTTTTAGGCTGAAGCACTGGTGCAGTACTTGGAAGACCCCTTGACCCAAGTGGCTGCATCATAGAAGAGGACCGTGACAAAGTCATTCGGGTTTCTTGTCTGAAAACATCAAAGGAAAAGTGTCAAATAAGGGCCTTAAATGGACTATGGATTTCTGTGTGTCGTTGACTCACAGCATTTATAAAATACTGCAGTCCTGAAGTATTTATCCACTGCGCATGTTAGTGTTTGCATTGTTTTGTTTGTTTTTTGATTCTTTTTCTGATACTCTAATATTAAGATACATGGGGAACAGGTTGAGGTGTTTATTGAAATTCATTGAAAGTGGTATATTTTAAATATCATCCTTGATTGTAAATGCCATAAAATTGATGAATGGGAAATTAAAACAGTTTTTGCTACAAGTTATTGTGAGCTGTACTGTGTCTTTAGCAGAAAATTATAATGTTGATTAATAGAAAAAAATTGAACTGGTTTTCAGTGCTTATTCAGGGCAGAAATTGAATCAAGCAGTGAGTAAACTGCTTTAAACTGGCTTCAGAATATTAACCATGTGTTTCTCTTCACTGAATAATCATTTAAGACTTCCTTTACGTTAAGCCTATTGGGTCGAATAAATCGCCATACTTTGTTGAATTAAATAATTGCAGATCTAATGGTGATTTTGAAGTAAAGAGTATTCACATTCTGTGATGTAATAGACATGTGGTCTGTCCCAGTGGTCAGTCTGGGGAGGCTGGACATTGTGCAGAATTGGGCACCAAATGCGTCACTTGGTGTTCTTATGCTGAACAGGTAACATTTGGACACACGGCATCGCTGGCTGTTTATTCGTACACTGGTATCTCTTCGTGCATTTTCAGACTGTCAGGAAAGTCTGCGTGTTCACTTTAATCAGGGGAGACATGAGTCATTTTGTGGTTGGTGTGATCATTGTGTCCTATTCTAAGCGTATTCCCTACAGTCATTTGGGAAACCTTGACTCCTGCAATGACTAGATTTTCCCAAAGCGAACATAATGTAAATGGGAAATATTACTGTTTTCCATCAGTTGTTTAAACTGTTACCCCACTGTCAGTCCACACTGTTTCAGGAAATTTTACTGGCTATGACTCCATGAAATGAGTGAGAGCTACCATATGGCAATAAGGAAAAGTTTTACTGTTCAACTGTACTGCATTAAAATAGCACCTCATGTTTATACATCAGTACATCAGTGCACAGTTCCCTTTTGAGTTCACTAAATCTTGTTTTTTTTTTTTTTTTTTTTTAGATTATCAGAACTTAATTCTGCTTTGGTTCAAACTACCAATGAATAATGTAAAATATATAGAAAATATAATACAAATGAGAATGAAATTTGCATAAGTATATCTTAAAGAAATACAATTAAATGCTTATTTTTACTCAATTAAAAATAATCAATTAGCAATGCACAGGAATGATGATACAGCTGTCCAAATAAAACGTAGTACTCAGGAACCCAGTGCGCTTTGCATTTAGACATCAGAAACCTAAACACAAAATTATGCCCTCGTAATCTTCAGATTTCTGGAATCTTCCTTTTCAACATTATGTAACATCTTTAATTATCTACACACTAAGCATCCATCCATCCATTATCCTATTCAGGTTCGCGGGGGTTAAATACTGACAATAATCCTTGGAACAACAACCTAATCTTTTTTATTGCTGTAGAATTTGCTTTTTAACATACAGAAAATACAGGAATTTTTTGTGTGTCATTTATCAGGTTTTTTTAACTTCCTGTTGACAGCTGTAATAGCTGATAACTAAAAGATCGCCAAGTATATCGTCTAATTCTGGTCTAAACTAGTCGTATATCACCTAACTTTCGTCGTCTACTGTAAGTATGATTTCATGTTACTGATCCAGCCTTTAATTTAGCTTATTAGTCACATCATGATTGAAATGAAAAATATCCAAGGTGTATGTATATGAATGTATTTTGCAATGGATAAATTAAAACATTTATTCTCTGTGATAATACAAGTTCTGGTATTGTAGAAATTCAATCAGACTTCATGATTCTCTAAATCAGGCTCAATGTCACTGTTACTTAAAATAACAAATTTTTGCTGGATTAATCTACTGTTCCCATGTATAGTTGTAGTCCGTTCCACATTAGAGGTAACTTACATGAACAGCCACCCTAGCTGCAGTAAAATGTATGTGAATCCATCCATTTTCCAAATCGCTTATCCTTTTTGGGCCGCGGGGTGTATCGAATCCTTTGCAGAAATCTATATCCGAAGCAGATTACAAAAACTCAGTTTGATTATTCCAAAATTACCGCCTGACATTTATCTGAATATTGAGCTTGACACTCAAAATGAGAAACGTACAACAGTAAGTCGCTTGATGTAGAGGAGTCACTTCCAGCTGCGTGGCCGCTTTCTTCAAAGACTCTGCGGTGATTCTAGTCCAATCTTTTTTTTCTCTCAAAATATTGCCGTAATGGAAGGTCTACAATACGGAAATAACCAAAACGTAAAAAGACATTACGTTACATGTGATTGGAACACACAGACACCTGTATAATGATTTCGTTATTGGGGGACAGTATTGAGCTTGTGTGACTGTAATTCATACCACCGCGGTATTCATACCAGCGGTCCAAGAAACCTAGCTGGAGTCCAGCTGAGATGTCCAGAGGGTTTTCTGATACATGGTTTTAGTGATTATATGTAGTCATATGCGACAGGTACTGTGAGTAATTACATGTGTATTGTTATAACCGTCATCAAAAACTTGGGTGATATACCTGATTAAAATAATTCACATGCTGGGCACGCTTAGATAAATGTCACACGTATACCAGCAGCAGGACCCTGGAGGTATGAAGCGACAGCGGTACCCACAAAGCCGAGTTTTATAAGATTAGACAATTAGAAGCTCGCAAATACAATATTATCCAGCCGATGACATAAAAAATCATCTTGTGAACACAAATCATGTTCATATTTTCTTGTACTCTTTACATTTTCCACGTGGCAACCGATTTGTGGTCATTGCGCACTTGATAAAACTTACAAATATCATGCCATCGCTCCTGGTAACTGCAAGTACTCAGGACGAATGGCGGATAATATTTAAGCAGAAGGTGACAGAAGGGGGCGTTACTGTAGAGATATTTGGCCAGTCAGAGAACTCAGCGGCAGGCCCGTTTTTGCTATTGGTCGATATGGAAAGCGAGAGGCGGGGTATTAGATATGACGCACTCAGTACGAGGAGAGTCTGCTGGTGACAACTGGAACATCGGGAAGTTTCTCCCCGGTGCATTTGCGTTATTCAACGCAGGCGAATCAATTCCTTAAAACAAAGTTCATGAATATGCACAAATACGTTTGTGTGAACGCGTCGGCATAACAGCCAATACATATTCATCTTTTCTAAAGAAAACATCGTAAGTATCAGACCAAATCGCTTTGCTCTCAGTACGTCCCAGGTGGCACAAAAGTAGTCTGTCTGAAGAGGACTAGTTAGTTCTGCCACCTCGATTCCCTAAAGGACATAGTGTTTTTTGAAGGGTGCGTTGATAAATGACTTCATCAGGGTAGGTGGGTAGGTCCGTATTCCGTTTAGTTACTTGGTGTTTTAACTTGATACATGTCTAGACTAACTGTTAAAAGTGAGCTGGCTAATTTGGATTTTGATTAACCTAAATATTCTCATGTCCCAAAAACGCTATTTTTAAGAGTTAGACGGGAAAATGCTATCTTATAAAAGGCTACGTCCTTCTAGTGAAGACTCTTTAGAAGACATCAGTCCCTCGTTGATGTCAGTATTATTGAATCATTTATTATTTGTTCACTCTGCTGTCAGTTTTAATCTTTAATTTCGTGGTGAACATCTTATGACTGACTTAGATCCTCATTTGTTTCTCTAACCAACATGCTTCTCATCGTAATACAAAGTGTCATGCACACTGCAAACATTTTGAATTATGGATTCTGTTTGAATAAATTAAAGCATTAAATGGCATATTGTAAACATTGCAATGTAATCATCATGATGCCACAAAATCCCATAGAATGTCTTCTCTGCCTTCTTTTCATGGAATTACCAGGAGTTGAAATTACACCATATACGTCACTCATTTTACAATTCAGTTGTATACAAAATACTGAACTATTTTGCTTGGGTTTATGAATGCCTTTGGGCAGCCAATGTTACTACTGCACTGGCGTTTTATTTTTCATTGCTATGCAGACTGACTAATGAACAGAAATCCTCGTTTAGCCTCATCAAACAGACATCTGTTTAATCCTTTGCGGTACTGGCTTGCTGTTGGGCGACTAGCCCTGCTGATAAACATTCTGCTCGTGCTGTTTGTTTAAAGTCTGACGTTTTGTTCTATTGTTAAACATACCGTGCCGTACCTCATGCTATGTACCCTTACAATATCATGAATTTGTGTTTAGGAAACTGGAACAATGAAAGTTTTGTCTAATTTTTCTATAATATCCTGGATGGATGGATGGATGGATGGATGGATGGACGTTAGGTCTGTCGGTCAGTCTGAGGGTGTGTGAAATTACCTGAGGAGACCAAAGGGCACTGGCAGGAGACCCTGAAAGTTGTCATAATCACAATGCTGGTCAGTGAGTCTCCTCTACCTCTTAACATGGAGTGCATGATCAGACTCACCAAATTCAGCTGGATGTGAAATGATACCAGAACACTTTAAGAATATAATATTCTGTTTCTTGTACAGAAGAATTACAGATTATTTGAGCTTATTCATTATGGGAGGTGGGGGGGGGGGCACAAGTGCGTTTACCAGCCCTTGTGGGTAACGCAGTCATAAATACAGTGGCAATCAAGACTTCTTTGTGTGTAATTCTTTTGTCGATTTATCTTGTTTCATACTTGTCAAACATTTGAACAATACAATGCAGTAAAGTTGCTCAAAGGAAACTGCTCAAACCCACCAACAGATGCTGATATTTAGTAGATGCAAGAGGTAAATGAAGCTGAATAACAAACAAAGAACAATGGTTAATTTCCCCTTCTATTGATACCAGCAGGAAAACATTGCTTTGTAGTGGAGTTTTATGTTGTGTTTTTCTGTTCCAGACCAAAATACAATGTTTTGCACATTTGTTATTTTTAGCAGAAAAAAATCAGATACTGAATGGAAAGAACTTTTAATGACAATCCATTTTGAAGTATTCCCTGTCCAATTAACACAATTTTATTGCAGGGGACTCAACTGAATGATTCATCATGAAGTATTTTAACAGAGGTAAGTGCATATTGTCTAATATATTGGATTTATAGTTTTGCTTTAATACCTTTAAATGTCCTATTTTTTTCCTGTGATAATGTATAATTAAATATGAATTTGTTTCAGACTTGACTTCTTTGCAATTTCATAACTTAGGCTATCAGATTATTTGGAATAAGGCATTGTTAGTAATGATTTTACATTATTCCTTTTTTTTTTTTTTTTTTAGTTTTTGATCCTATTCAGGGTATAGCTGGATTCTTGGCATACATGTGTACAATGTTGTACTGTATACCTAAAGTTTCCTCAGACTAGTAATTCATAGTAAACACTAGGTGGCATCAAAGTCCAACTCACTGGTGTTTACTACTTCTAACTGCTTGTCTCATTCGGGGTTATTGCTGTGGGAGGCTGAGGCCTCAGAGCATATGGGAACAGAGATGGGGAACATCCTGGATGGGATGCCAGTTCATCACAGAGCAGGTACATTGACACCCTCACACACACTGCGGATGGTTTAGAGACACATGCACACACACACAGCAGAAGTTAGAGTTGAACCCTCAACCCTGGAGGTTCAAGACAGCAGTGTTGATCGATGAGTCACCCTGCCCACTGGCGTTACTGTGTTACAGTATGCTTAATCTTCTGTGAGTTTATAAGTATTATATGAGTATGAGTATTATTTATTATACACAACCTTAAATGGACACTATCTTAAGGTCTTGAAGTTTAACCACACCCCCATCCCTGCAAAATAAACTTTATTATTTTTTTGTTAGCAAAAGTTGATACATGCAATATTTTTACGTTAAAATCTTGAACGGGTTGCTGATCCTTCATGACCAGGCATCTCTCTTTGGTGGACAGAATGCTGTCAAGGAATATGTTTTGAAAGGAAGCTCGTATAGTATGAGAGCTGTTCTGAAGTGCAGGAACCACGAGAAGGTCTTCAGGCAGCCTTCACGAGCGTGACGGTGTGAAATGCTGAGGTGGGCGATTGATGCACCCCAGGGGATTAGGGTGGAAGCTGTGAAAGTGAAGGTGGTTCAGAGAAGGTCAGGCTATGGATACAGTAGATAGGTTTCAAGCCGAAGCCTTATGCAGATACACTATATTGCTGAAAGTTTTGGGACACCTGCCTCTACACACACATGAAATTTAATGACGTCCCATTCTTAATACATAGGCTTTAATATGAGTTGGCTCACCCTTTGCAGCTATAACAGCTTCAACTCTTCTGGGAAGGCTGTCAACAAAGTTTAGGAGTGTTTCTGGGAATTTTTGACAATTTCTCCAGGAGAGCATTTGTGAGGTCAGGCACTGATGTTGGAGAAGAAGGCCTGGCTTGCAGTCTCTGCTCTAATTCATCCCAAAGATGTTTTGTCAGGTTGAGGTCAGGGCTCTGTGCAGGCTAGTCAAGTTCCTCCACACCAGACTCACTCATCACTGTCCCTATGGACCTTGCTTTGTGCTGCTGTTCAATCATGTTGGAACAGGAAGGGGCCATCCGTAAGCCGTCCCCACAAAGTTGGGAGCATGAGATTGTCCGAAATGGCTTTGAATGCTGCAGTATTAAGAGTTGCTTTCACTGGAAGTAAGGGGCCAAGCCCAACACCTGAAAAACAACTCCAGACCATAAATCCTCCCTTCACCAAACTTTACACTTCTAACAATGCAGTCAGGCAAGTAATGTCCTCCTGGCATCCTCCAAACCCAGACTCATCCATCGGATTGCCAGACAGCGAAGCATGATTTGTCACTCCAGAGAACACGTCTCCACTGCTCTGGAGTCCAGTGGCGGTCTGCTTTACACCACTGCATCCAACGCTTTGCATTGTGCTTGGTGATCTAAGGCTTGGATGCAGCTGCTCGGCCATGGAAACCCATTCCATGAAGTTCTCTATGCACTGTTCTTGAGCTAATTTGAAGGCCACATAAAGTTTGGAGGTCTGTAGCTATTGACTCTGCAGACAGTTGGCAACTCCTGCACACTGTGCACCTCAGCATGCGTTGTCCCCGCTCTGTGATTTTACGTGTCCTACCACTTTGTGGCTGAGTTGTTCCCACTTGCTTCCACTTTGTTATAATGCCACTAACAGTTGACCGTGGAATATTTAGTAGTGAGGATATTTCACGAATGTACTTATTGCACAAGTGGCATCCTATCACGGTACCACGCTTGAATTCACTGAGCACCTGAGAGTGACCCATTTTTTTGCAAATGTTTGTAGAAGCAGTCTGCATGCCTAGGTGCTTGATTTTATACACTTGTGGCTTTGGAAGTGATTGGAACACCTGAATTCAATGATCTGGAGGGGTGTCCCAGTACGTTTGGCAATATAGTGTATGTAAGAACATCTGAGAGATCAGATATGGAGTGTAAAGATGACTGGAGAGATCTGAGTGTTAAATGCAGGCACAGGGCAGAGGACCCTCTGGCTGGAATGCCAGTCCATCACAGGATCTTACAGGATACGTGCTATAGATATAACATATCTATAAAATACTAAAAATGTTGTACAAGTGCTCCTCAACTTTTGAGGGGGTAATATTCAAATGAACCCATCGTAAGTGCAAAAAAAAGTATGAATATGATTTGCTAAATGGATAGATAGATAAATAGATAGATAGATAGATAGATAGATAATGTCACTGAATAAATAAATAATTACTGTGATCACTGTGCCAGTACTGGAAAAGTACTGGAATATTATTTTATTTGGCTGAACACAGAAAAAACTCACTATTGTCTAACACTGTATGAGATATTTACGCTTGTGATCGCTGCAGAAACTGGAAGCATGGATGCTGCCGTCACCTGGCACCAGTAGAAAGTATCGTACGGCATATCGCTAGTCTGGGAACAGATAAAAGTTTCAAATTGACTACTGAATGTGCATCATTATCCCACCACCGTAAAGTTGAAATATCGTAAGCCAAACCACCGTAAAGCGATTGAGTTTTGTGAACCTTAGTAACAGCAGGGAACCAGAGTAAAGTCTTAACAATCGTTAGGTGTCTCTGTCTGTGGCAGCCAGGTATGTGCAATAAGCCATCGGGTGCTTGTCTGTCTTATGCCGTGGGCCATTAAGTCACAGACTGCTGCTCACTGCATCCTGGTTCTTCCTGTCCCAAAGGCAGATGTCCCTCTGACTCGTAGCCTGACTCAGATGTGGTGTCCATCGCACTGCCAAAGACCTCAGACTCCCTGGAGGACTGGAGACTGTTGGGGGGGGGGAGATAGGGACAAGATGGTCCAGCAGCAGAGAGTTGGGCCACATCTCTTTACAAATGACAGCTGCCATTTACTGCATGTCCACATTATGTCACCTGACCATAAGGGAGTGGAGGTGCAGAGTTACAGTTATATTCAGAGAAGAATAAATATGAAAGAATGGCAGTCTGGTTCTGAGAAGTAAAGATATTGCTGCAGTTTTTATAAGCCATATTTTATATTAGATGGGGCCCCGAATAATGGTTCAGTGTTGGTATTTTAATCTGCCCTTATCTGAGCTGAACAATGGACTAATGAATGCCAGGCCATATGATATTATATGCTGTGGGGTAGGGCAGCATGACTGTATTACGGTATACCCCAGTATATAGAAATCCTGAAGGTATTTTTAATACTGTCAAAAGTACAGAAACCCCTCTTTCTATTAAATTCATATGAAGATGTTGTATTGAGGCGTCACATTGTAGTGATCAGTGTTAGTGGCAATTGGATCCTTGCTTTAGTTAAAAAAAGACAAAGAATATCATGCATGAATAGGCTAATGCCACAAAATGTGAATGCGCCATGAGCTGTTGGAGCATGCGCAGCACACGTGCAACCTACTGCGCATGCGGCCGCCGATTGGGCAGGTGCTGCAGATTGGGCAGTGACAGCGGTGGTAATAAAAGGTGACCTTTTTAACTCTTCAGCAAAGAAGTCGTCTCCTCGTTTCCCTACCGCTCAGCTTCAACACTGATGAGCATTAGGCATGCTGTATACCGGGGTGAAATGGCAAGAACGTAGGACTGTATGAAAAAATAGATCCCAACCAAGCTTAGTACTGGGAAACCTTGGTGTGTTTCTGATGCACTTGTGTCTCGTGCTTCCTTGCTTTTCGCTGTAAATCATGCCCTGACTGCTAGTGAAGTGAAAGGGTTTGCTGGAGCAAATTAAGTGTAGCTTAGGGT
>JAODJW010000135.1:15905470-15918108 GCA_026777045.1 Hyperopisus bebe | reverse complement strand
CCACCCCCCTGCAGTCTGCACCTGGACTCGGTCGTTTCGCCGCTCATCAATTATTCATGAAGTGGACCGTGTCCAGACCCTGCAGATCGCAGACAATATGGGCTCTGCTAGCGGTAACGCATTGTTGGGCTCTGCTAGCGGTAACGCATTGTTGGGCTCTGCTAGCGGTAACGCATTGTTGCCATTGTGGCATTCAGTATAAACTGTGCAGCGTGTGATCGAGCACTAGGTGAAAGAGATTCCCCAAAAAATACGGGGGGGTGGGAGGGGGGCGTCCATTTGAACTTGGGGGTCGCGTGTTGAACTTGCAATGCGACACCTGCTGTATAAGGACCGTAGCAGAAAACTCCAATCGTCAGCAGGTATTCTGGAGCTGGGGAGTTCTGCTGCATCACTAGGGATTCAGGAAAGAGTTCTGGGAGGTGTGTTTGGATGATGTTTCTGCTCTGGGACGGAAAGCTCGTTTATGCAGACCCTCTGAAGACCCCACGAAGGCTGACTGTCAATGGTTGTTTCCCCAGTTCCACTAATTAATGCTCATTTTCTAATGGCAGATTGTATACTTTTACTGTGTGTGTTTTCAGGGTGTTTTTGTTGGGGTGGGTATAATATTTAGTGTCAGTTGTGTAAAAAAACACACACACATGGGAGAGGTCACTGAAAAACACCCACTGGACCCTCACGGAAGTTATTTGTCATAAACCAAATGCCTACTCAACACCAGGGAAACGTACATCATTGTGTTAATGAGCCTCGGTAAGCCTAGAGCTCGTGATTTCCTCTAATTGCAAACTGACAAGGCTGTCAGCCATTTGCCCCTGACAGTTGCCGTTCTCCGTAGAACAAAACCCGCCAACCCGCCAGATCGCCTGCTTTTCTGACCGGGCCGGGGCGTATCACCCAAGAAGCTGCCACTCTGCACCTCCACTGCGCCTTTTAGAGCCACTTCATAACAAAACAAAAGCAAACGAAAAAAAAGTTACAAATTTCACATTCTCTTCCCCAATAATGTTTCAACAAAAAGCAGCAGCACCAAAAAAAAACAAAAACAAAAAACAAACAAAAGATAAAAAACCTACAAGAAATGCTAAGTACTATTGTTTTGTTATAAACAAAATTTTATAAAATATATATTTAAAAAATGTATTTCATATACTTTTTTGTAAACCAAGCAGTGCCTTGCTAAAATATCTGCTTGCTGAATTTTATATTTTCTGGAATAAAATCATACTTAATTATAATAACCATAGAAAAACACATCGATAAAAAGGATGATTAAAAAGCATGATGCAAAAAAGACGCGCTTTAGGAAAATATCCGGATGGCCTGCGTGACCAGCGTGTGGCAGACGGGGCACTCCGGGTGGCTGAGCTCGCATATGCGGATGGCGCATTCCATGCAGAAGAGGTTGTGGCCGCAGGGCACCAGTGCAGCCGTCACCTTGCTCTCGAAGCAGGTCATGCAGTCCCGGGCGGCGGCGGGCGGCGAGTCTGGCACGGGCAGGCGGCCGGAGAAGGCGGGGCTCGCCGAGATGGGCTCGCTGTGGGCGCGGCGGGCCTGGGCATGGGACAGCCCCCCGCAGGATTCGGGGAGGCTTGGCGAGAGCCTGGTTAAGGGCAGAGGCAGGCCGCCAAAGCTTTTGGAACGCTGCTGGGCATAGTATGCCACCTGCTTGGGGTAGTCGGGGTCTCCCCAACACTGGGATTCCTCCGAGGCAAAAAACGGGCACGGCTTCTCGCCGGGGTTGGCAAAGTCGCTCTTGCCATACATGCCTCCGCCTCCCCCATTCCCGAGCGCGTCCGGAAAGTTCTGGCGGTAGCTGCTGGTGAGAGGCTTGCGCTGGCCCCCCCCCGGGCCCCACACCTGCTGCAGCCGACTCTCCAGGCCGCCGTTACTGCCGTTACCGCCGCTGCCGTCTGGACCCAGGCAGTCGTTCTCGTTGTTGAGGTCGTGCAGGCCTCCAGTGCGGAAGGCAATGTGAGCCTCGATCTCCTCGCGGGCCCGCTCGGCGTTACCGGGCGAGCCGGTGATCTCGAAGACTGGGTCGCGGTCGCGGCTCGGCGTGACGATGTAGGTGCAGGTCTGCTGCTGGATGCGCTTGATGGTGGACCCCTTGGGTCCCACGACCAGCCCCACCACGCGGTACGGCACCCGCACCTGGATGGTGGTCTGGCCGGGCAGGGGTGTGGGCGGGGAAGCGCTGAAGGACACGCCCAGCTTGTTGCGCGAGGCCCGCAGCATGGAGAAGTGCTCAGCGGCGGAGATGATCTCGCGGCGGGCCAACGCCACGTCTTCTTTACGGCCCGTGATAAGGAAGACGGGCTCCTCCCCGCGCACCGGGGTCTTGATATAGGTGTTGGTCTTGGCGCGCAGGGCTTTGATCTTGCAACCTGCGAAAGAGAGAGACAAGAGATGTTGTGATGGAATGGAGCTCGAGATCTCTGCGTTTTTTTGGAAGCGGGAGCCTTGTGAGATACTCTAGGCAGGAACATCATTCGGTAACAGGATCAGAGGACCTGGCGGAGATTCTGTCCTAAATCTGTCTATCATCTCGTCATATATAAAATTTTTCATAACCCCCTGACACAATTTAGCACCTTCATCAAAATTTCAGTTCATTATAACCTTAATTTTCAGATAAGGTAGGAGACACTTACTATGTGAAAACTGGGTGTTAATGAAAATAATATTTTATTGCACAAATAACAGTCAAACCCAATATTTCAAAATCTACTGACAGTAATAATGACATCACACTATTAATGATAAGTGGTAAGGTGTTTTTGTCAAAACTGTAACTTATTTTGTTCTGTATCTACAGTCTCATTTTGGAATACTGTGACTTACTATTCAAGTCTATTCAAATTTAAAGTTTGAATGGTTGGTTTTAGGCTTCATCAGCTGTGAAATCCACTGATTGTTATTACATCACCTAAAAACTACAGCCCCTTGGACATTTTTTGTAAGGTTGCTTTGTTACGTTGTTACTTTCACACCCACAGTCGGAATGCCTTTCCACGTACCTTCATAATCTGTTATTATATAAGTGTTCGAAGAAGAAGATGTTATAATGCTCAGTTTGGAGTAATGTGGGAGGAGCTCACTGAAATGCTGCTTGGCTGAAAGGTGTAAAACATCTGCAAACCATTTTTAACAACAGAGCACCAGCATTGAGAGAAATGTAAGCAGTAATCACGGGAGTAACATTGTCTTACTTTGCGCCTATAGAGTGGAGATGCAAAGTAACTTTGTTTCCCATTGTGGAGCGTCACAGTGCCTCTCTGCATGCGCTTAAGCAGAAAAGCTGTAATGATCATCACAAAGACCTGAATAACTGCCCTGCCGTCCCAGTTTGTCCTGCAACCAGCCTGACAAGCATGCTGGGCTTAAACACAGGCAGGTAGCTGGCTTCAGGTGAATTACACACCATATATCTTGGGTCACGATGTAAACAAAACGCTGGTGTGTATCTGTTTTGGCAGTCGACTCTGTGTCCTCTTATAGCTTTGACACTACATTTCGGTCAAAATGTCCAAGAAGAAAGTGATAATTATTGCTCACAATGGGGATACAGCCCATGACTATCAGTGTATCTCCTTGCGTACCCCCCCACCAAAAACTGCATGATAACGAGGGCAAAGAAGCAAGCCCAATTCCTGTAGATTACTGCTACAGGATGAAATACTGCTTTGGTTTACTGATATACAGATTGATGTTCCGTTTTATGTGTGTATTTTCACTGTATCGGCCTACTGTGTGCTTATTCTGTACCTATAAAGTACATGCAGGTAAATGCAAAAACTATTAGCCCAAGATTTCAGCGTTACTTTTTAGAAATAGCTATTTAAACCCGATTATAGTGTCACATGTCACTATATTCATATCCTGTTTTGACAACAAAAAAAAAAAACTTTAGTCATTGAATCGTTTTTGGCTATTCGTGGTAACACCCTTAGAAAAATTGGACAAGACTCCAGCTAATTTATTCTAAGGCACTGTCATGAACAGTCCCAGTCATGTTTACAAGTACTGTGTGTGTTCATTGAAAAAAAAAAAAAGTATTTGCATTTGTTTGACTCTATAATTATTTTTCCATAAGATGCACTATCAGGACCATCATTAGATATTGATGTAAAGGGGGTAATGGGGGAGGGGGGATGAATGAGAACAGACTATTTAAACTAATCAGTGTATATTTATTTGAAGACGGATGAAACAGCCCTAGTAACGCTCCTGTGTGCAACTCATACAAAGTAGATACCTGTGCAGTGATTTAAAAATTCTTTGGATCAACTGATCAAAATATATATATATATATATATATATATATATAAATATATATGCTATTTCAATTACTGTGTATTATATAAACCGAACAACAGTTTCAGTTCAATTGTTATCTTAAAATAATACATTGATTTGGCTGCCTTGGGAGTAAATATCCACATTTCTACTGTTCAAACCAGCTGGATTCTAAGGTAAACGCCTTGTATAGTGTGACAGAGAGAGTCCTCAAGGAAACAATAAGACACAAGCCATCTTTCGCAGTAACGCCACGGCCAAAGTGCGCTTAACTCGATGACAACCGCGGCATTTAGGGAGCCGAATGTTAGAAAGGCGCTAAAAGGCATGGCGATACGGAGCTGCCCCGGAATCCCGCAAATCAGCACTTCTCCGTCGCCGCGGTTTCTGGTTCCACCCCACGGCCGTCTGCTGTTACTCCATTAAAATTCAAGCTTACACTTCGGAGGAACCTGACAATAAGTGCTGCGCAGGGAGGTGTGACAAAAAGCGACAAAAAAGAGGGGAAGTCTTCAACAGTCGGTGTTTTATTTTCGAGCCAGTTAATGAACAGATCCATTCTCCTGTGAAAGCACCCATAGCTGCTTGACAGTTTTGGGTAGTGAGAGGCAGGGGGGCATGCCGTCGCATTGAATGACTGGGTGTGACACCCTTTGAATATAGCAACCGTCAGCCCCCACCCCTTCATTACCTCTCTTTTCTCCATAAGGCCACAGTAAAAACCTGTCAACAATGGTCATACATCCGAACTGAACTACAAAGCAGTGTTTGCCCCACTTTACTTTTTAGGGGTCAGTCTCAAAAATATTACCAATAATCCTGCTTTGTGCCTGTGAAATGGACCTTCTGGCAGGCTTAAGGCATTTCTGCGATCTAAGTTGTGTAGGAGTGCCATACAAGTTCAGTTTAAGTGGGCAAAGGAGTGTTAAGCAAAATATTGCGATCGCTATGCATTCACTTCTCCAGCAGAGTTGTCTGAGAAGTCGTATGTCCAGTTAACAGACATATCGGAGGGGCATCAGCTGACAAGCGCCCCCCGACACACCACCCCCAGCCCTTTGTCAGACAGTGGCTGACAGTTGCTCTCAAATACACTTTGATCAAACACATCGATTTTGATCACTTGCAAATACAAATGCACTTAAACACGAGTTGCGGACTCGCTGAGCGACAGCACATGCACGCTATTGTCCGAAAGTCACTGAGGCAAGGTGAACACAATGAAAGCTCCGCGGAGGCACGGCGACGAACAAGTTTCCAACGCCGATAGTTTTCGAAAAGTGCTAAAAAAAGCCGCCGCCGGTGACAGCGCCGTGTGGGACCGTGGTCACTGATACCGTTTCACGGTCGCATCTTTTGGGTCGGCGGCGGCACTCGGAGCGCTCGCGAAGTGTCGCGCGCAGGCATGACAAAAGGACGCGTGGAGCGCTGGAAGCCGCGCGCGCTGAGACAGCAGCGCACCGCTTCCACACCAAGGGCTGGTAAAAAGCACGGCGAGCTTCAATCTGCACGCAAATGCCTGACATTCTCTTTAATTCCTTTAGCTATGTGTGTTTGTGCACAACTAAATGACTAAGGCTCCGGTAAGAGTGCGTCTCAGAGGAATTGAACAAACGAAACAAAAAAACCACTCCCTTTTCTGTAATAAATAGCATCAGACAAGTCAAGACTCACGAGTGATGTAAAGAAAACTAACAGAACATCTAAATACGAGATTTATCTGAAGTTTAAATTGAAATTTCAACGTTGTCATTACCTTGTCTCCCCACTATTTCGGCCACATGTTCAGAACTGGGGACAGGGACGCATTCGGTTATATTACTGCCGCGTCCTTTAATTTCAGCAGTAGAGCCGTCATACAAGGCACACAACTTGTTTTTTCCTTGCAAAAGCCCAGTGTCACCGCCACCTCCTCCAACGCTGTTGATGTGGTTGTTGTGGTGGTTATTGTTGTTGTTACTCCGGTCTTGTGTTCCTGATGCAGGAGCCCCACCGCCGTCCTCGGTCTCCCCTAGACCCAGCAGAGACAACTGGCCCAGCGCGACTCTCAAAGCACGGGAGTCATCTTCGTCGTCGTCGGGCGGCACAAGAAGCCCTTCACTTCCGAAGCCGGAGCCGGCTAGATCACCGCCGTAGCCCCCATTTTTCTCCATGATCCCTGCTAGAACCAGCAGGCTAGGCATGGCTAACAAAAGAGTATGAGACAAAGACAGGGAAAGCGACTGGAGCAACAGCACCAGTGCCGCCTCCCCGGCCCCTCCTTCCTCCGATTCCCCCTTTCCAGTAGTCCCTCCCATGAACCAGCCCCTTCTTTCCACCCGCTACCCTTCTCTTTCTCTATCCGTTCAGGGCGATCGGGACGTAAGACTGTCTGCACGACGAGGGGCTAAGGCAATGTTTTGCTCCACCCCGTCTGGTTCCTATCGTCCCCTCCTCGCTTAGACATGTGAGCCGCCTTCTTCAGCACCACAGACTGTAATGTTCCCAAAACACTAGGTAACGGCAAAATGTTGCGCTTCATTTTTCATGCCTCAGTTTTTCCAATTTAAAAAAAAGATTGCGTTTTGCGTTGCAGATTTTGCTCATTTGGAATTTGATAAAATACAGTCATCTAAATGTAAAAAAAATAATTTGGTAAACATAAAGGGGTGGCCAGTGTTTTTCTCCGTGTGGACTTGGATGTGGATGCGGAAGTGCGCTGGATTTGGAAACCAAGTTTTCTTCGTTGTAGATGCCTGCCACGCAAACACCGACTCCATAACGATCCCAGCTGACTGTTCGTCTAAACATTAATGGACTTGGGTCGCTCTGATGATCCACGTGAATTGCTTTTATTCTCTCTGTTTAATCTAGATTATTCTATTCGGCAAGCATTTGATCCTGTTTGGTAAAAGGCATCCAAGTAATTAACACACGCTTGCAGATATTTTAATGGGCCGTGTGAATGGTGCTGGAAACGTGTCTGGGGGTAATAGCGCCGGGTCCCGCCCACCTCGGTAGCCGCGCGGAGGTTGCGGCGGGTCGCCGTTATGCGGAGATCGGGAGCGAGAGCGGGACCGCAAAGACGGAAGGGAGGAGGGGGTGCGGTACCAGTGCAGCAGTAGGCTACTTATTTATTCTTAAAATAATGTTAATAAGCACACGTAATATTCACGTCGTGACCGATCAGCCTCCAGCCTGGTATGAAGAAGTGTTTCTAGTTTCTATAGTAAACGTGGATACCAGCGTTTTTGGAAGAACACGAACATTTCATACAAACCGATAAACGTTTCGTAATGTAGCACGCTCCCAAGAATCTTAATGTTTTGCATATCATATTCCAATTTCAGTTAACGATATATCCAGGAAAGTGCAACGTACACAACACAACATGCAACAAAGGTAATAATAATAATTTATGATTCTTTTCAGAGCATGAGTACGTACAGTAAGTACATAAGTTATTTTTGAGCAGTGTATTATTTGCTAGATCAAATAAAAATTTAACCGTATTGTTGCGCACCAGCAGAAAGTAATTTGTAAGGTGTACAGTAACAGGCTCAGGCAGCATCAGTACTGTAAATGAGCACTGCCCGTTTTTTTTCTTTTGGAAAGAGGCTGCCGTTCGTTTAATCAACAATCAGCCACGTTTTGAGAAGACTTCTTTCGATGAGTCCGGCAGAGTGGGTAAGGATTGGATTTGGTGATTTAGTGGAATTTTCTCGTACTGAACGATTCTGTAATGGTTCTTTTACCGCCTGTACCGATTTTAGATGTACGTGTCTTTTTCTTGCTGAAGGATCTTTGAATAATTGGGTTACAGCAACATCCAGACCCACTATTCTGCCCATTTCCCATGATCAGGTTAATCATTTTAAGCATTTCTCTAGTCCAATGACAGCTGAACTCTGGCATATTCTGTTCTACTTCGGTTAAAGGTCCAGACTATAAAAGGTAATTAAATATATTTAAAGCTGAACTTGCTTGCCAATATAAAGATTTTCTCTTATGAAGATGTTGGAGAAAGTGAAAATTATATTTGTTTCCTCTGGGAAACACCCAGAGACATAAATACATAATTTGTGAATGTGTGTAATGTAAAAACAAATCAGAAAGTCAATTAACACATTAATAAGGCAAGCCATATTATTCTATGGACCAAAGACCCCCTCTTTTTTAAATATATGATTTCTTTTTACCACTCTCAGGTTTAAAACAAAGAAATTAAGGCTAGGAGTAGCATCCCCAATGTTACCCCAGTGTTGTCCCATAAGTCTGGGGTTGAGGGGTTGATTCTTGCCTCCGCTGTGTGAGATGTCCTGCAGGTACGTGGGTTTCCCACCACAGTCCATAGACATGCACCTTTAAATTGGCCATAAAGTAGGAGCTCGCTGAGCCCTGTGATCCACTGGCAGCCAGTGCTGGGTGTTTCCCTGTCTCCTGCCCTGCGCCGCCTGGGATGAGCTCCAGGCCTCCGCTGTGACCCTGGACCGGCTTACTGGTTGGAAGATGGATGGACGGGCAGCAGTCCTATTTACACCGGGTTCGAAATGAAGAAAAGCAGACGCCAGAGAAAAGTGCATCAAGCCGACTGTTGTTATCGTTAACCCATTAGAATGTTTACATGATAATGGACACAGGTGGCTTTTCGTCGCATTTAAGCACGCCTCATGCAATGGGGCAAATAGCTTCATGCATTTCAGTACTTCGGAGTCTTGCTAGCCTGAGCATCATAACAGTGTTTTTGTGTGTCGGATCTGTTATGAAATTCTATTAAAAAAGAAATAAAATTTATGAAATGGTTGGTTTCACTTTAAATGCATATTCTCTACACAAACAATTGAAATGCATCCATTTGGCCTGATTTCAAAATTGTGGTTGAACAGTCAGGACTTTTTTTCTTTTTTTTTACATAGATTTGGGTTCATGACTAGCAGAGTGGTGTATGTGTGCTCTTAGCTGAAATTGGTTTTGCAAAGCTCTTTAGCTTTCACATTATCACACAAAACTGCTGAGGGAAAGGCGAATTAGCATGGGCAGTGTTAACAGCGTGCCTCCATACTTTGTTATCCCATTCCCTATGGTAACTGTACTCTATAACATTGCTTTTTGAAGGTTATTTGTTTTAAAACTGATGCAGGGAAAAAATGTCCTCTGCAAAGTGCCAGAAATCCATTTTCCTCTTAATGATGAAGTTATTGCTGAATCACATTGCATCTGTGGAGTTCTTGTAGATTGACCATCTACTTCATCTTTTTAGTAGTGTCTTTTTGAGCATTTGTACGTTTTATTCTGAAATTATACTACTTAAGCCACTGCACCAGTGTTTTTGCCAGTTTTGTGTATAACTTACAGCCTTGTTTGGCTGCTGAGTCCAGCATAACAATTTTAAATCTGTAACGTTTACTCGTTAAAATATATTTCATTCACACAGATTGGTGGGTATCGGTTGGCGGATGACGTCACAGAGTGGCCAGTTCAGGTGTACATGATCATTGTCTAGACTCATTCCCTGGGCATTAATTAGGGTGGGGTTCCCCTGCTTGTAGCTGGCGTGTACCAGGGAATCGGAGCTGGGTACGGCAGGGTTAACCCTTTCTGCATCTACCGGCCATGTTGACTGAGGGTTGGGAGCCTTAAGGATGATGGAGGTGCCTGCAGGGCAGATGCTGGAACAGAGCCAGGTTCATAGCCACAGACTGCCCAAAAGGTCATGTCCCTCTGCTAATGGTATCAGCAAAGAGCCTCGCACCAATCAATGAAGAGTATAGATAATGGATAATGTTACCTCCTCCACCCCAATTCGTTTGTGTGTTTTAGGCCTATTTATGAATCTCCTTTTATCTTTCCTTGTCTTTTCCCCCCCTTTTTCTAGCTTTCCATTAATCTGACCATCTGTTTGCTAGGGGGTACATCCTGTTAGCATACATCTGTCGTGGATGTTTGACTGACGACACACAGTGCAGATCTGTCACTTGTCTGCCTGTTTTGCGTTGTTGCCTTTGCATAGTTGGTATGCCCTAGAGAAGAGCGTCATCCTAGTTTTCATACATACACACTAGATTAGAGATGGTCCCACAGTGACAATAACGATAAAAAACATATGTTCCTGGGTTCCTTAAGTTCAGAGGGATGAGGGAAGCCTCCTCGTACCAATACTCTTATAATGTCTCCTAATATCTTGCTGGCATGGACATGATATTTCTGCTTCCCCGAATTCGCGGAGGCTGCTCGGTGAATGAAGTAGTAGCAGAGAGGGTGTTATGCAGTCACTACTCCTAGGACACTATCCATGTCTCAACTGTCCCACATATATATTTTTTTTACTTCTTTTTTTTTTTTTTACTTTTTTACTTTTACTTTTTTTTTACTTCTTTCTTCTTTTCTTTTTTTTAACAACGTGCTTTTTATACATTCATTTCAATGACTGTAGAAATTAGGTGGGTGCGATATGACCAAAATTTCATATCCCGATATGTTATCTCATTTCCCGATATATACAGTATGTGACATGACTGCACCTCATATTTGTGTTTTTTTTAACTTCAGATCAGCTGCTGTACGAATTGGACGAAAATCCGCAAATAAAAAGGTCACAAAAAGTCGCATGATCCACAAAAAGATAAGTAATCCTCAAATGCGCAACCCCCATTTCAAGTGTACAAATCGCCATATATTTTTGTGGATATGATTTTATGCAATACAAAGAAAACATACATATTTGTGGATAGTGATATATTTGTGAAGAATTGTGAAGTATAGAATTAGTGGACTAATAAGTATAAACCTAAACGATATAGACTTGTCCAGTTAAGTGTGCTTTAAGCATTGAACTATGGGGGAGAATGTGTTCCATCTTACTTTAATATGTGTTTTATACGTATTTTTAAATAATTGCACTCTCCATTCACCACCAGTTCCAGTAAACAAGAAAGCTGGACTATTGCACGAACAAACATAAAATTCGCCCGTAAAGAAATTTGGAAAACCAAAAGGTGTTGCTTGCTTTTGTTGAAAGATATTACAGCCGGAAAACTGAATGTTCAGTTAATTTTACCGCGGTGTCATAGTGAAGGTTTAAAGCCGAAACCACTTTCGGATATAGGCCTCCCCAGTATTCCCACTTTGATGATGTACGTACGGAAACGCCGATCAATACCGAAATACTCCAGAAAGCGGGTTCGAATTTAAACCTTAACTCCAGCACCGCGGTAAAGTTAACTTTACTTGCAGTTTTTTGACTGTAATATTTTTAATATTTGTGATACATTTCAATGTTTGTGTGTGTTCACTTTACGTTCAATAGCCCAGCTGCAATGTGCAAAACACGTTTCATTTGCACAAATCTTTCCGCATTTTGTGGATATGATTTTACACGACACAGGTTTAAAAAACATATCGTCGTGGACATTTGTGGATCATGGTACATATTTGTGGATTGTCTTCTGTGGGTTTTCAATAATATAGTCAAATAAAAACGTCCATTCAAGTGTCACACTACAAGACATTGAACATCATGCAAATGATAATATTTTTTGCCCTAAACGGTGTATTTTGCAACACCACGAAATAAGCGATTAAACGATATATATCGTAACATCGCGCAGTCCTACTACAAATTAGTATAGGCCTATCTGGAAAACACTGTGATGATAACGATGATTCTTATTGTTGTTGTTGTTGCTATACCATGTCCCAGTTTCAGTTTCAGTCACCAACTGAATCATTTCCCTGTTGCCCAAACATGAGACAGAGGGTGGAAATCCTGGATTTCTCTTGGAATATGGTTACTTGTCCACTTTTTTAATGCTTATGCTGCTCATTGCCTGTTCCTGTTTATATTATGTTCTGGTATATCTGGTGTCTGAAATATAACAGTATTTTATCCACAATATATGGTTTCTCGTCCCCAGGGGATGTTGTGGAATTTACTGTAAGGCTTTTTCCTTTGTGAATAAGAACAGCTTTGTATCCTGAAATAGCCGATGCAGATTTCATAAAATCTTCTATTTTTCTGAGCACCTAAACACCGAAGGCAGGATGTAAAGGATTTCCAACTTTTACCAGAAGTCAGGCATAAATGGCCTCAAAGAAAAAAATATGTTCTGTTCATTCCCTTGTTGTTGTTGTTGTTGTTATTATTGTTGTTTCCCTAAATAGCAAAACAAACTACACATATTTGTGCCTGATGTTTCTTTCGGTAATGGAAGCTGTGTGAGTGAGTGAACTGGAGCTGTACACAAATACGGCCGCTAGTATTTAAGGAAGGGACAGACGCTAATTGAAGCCAGTGCCCCACCCTAATTGAAAGGTAGTCGAGAAAAAGAAACCGGAGAAGCCCCCGCCTGCCATGGTCC
>JAODJW010000135.1:15889883-15905370 GCA_026777045.1 Hyperopisus bebe | reverse complement strand
TGTTCGAACCCACAATCTGCTGGCAACAAGCTGAGCATATTACCTGCAAAAGCCTTGCTTGCACGGGATATCAATAAAAGGGCTTGTTACGAAAACGGCTCCATCTGCTGGAAACGGTGTCACGTCCCAGGAGCTCCTGAACGCAGCCGCGGGCGACAGCACAGATGTCCCAGGGTACATGCGCGAGCCCGCCAGATGATCTGCTCTCTTTGGGGTGTGCTGACATAGCTGGTAGACCCAGGCCCCATATTTATATACCTCCAGCCCAGACCTCCAAGCGTCAATCCATTCTGCAAGGGCACGAGGGTCGACCGAATGCTCCTCATGGAAAAATCCCAACATTAAGTGGGAAGGACTCATAAAAAATTAAAAGATTTCAGGTGCCGATACAGAGCTGCCTACCCCCTCAAGCCTAGGTCATTCCTACCACCCCTCAGAAACTCTAGAAGAAGCCTTGGGTGGTATTAAGATAATAGGGTACATCACAGTATTTTGGGTATACCCCGGTACTTTAAAATCTTGCCAATAAAATTTAGATTTCACTCCTCCTCCCCGATGAATTTTGTCGGCAAGATTTCAAAAGACTGGAACAGTGTTGCTCTTGAGAATACCATCAAAATATCACATATTGCAGTCTGGAATGTATGATGGTATGAAAAATCAGATACCGCCCAGGCCTGCCTGGAGGCCGCAAATGACATTATCTCAGGCAGATCACCTGCTGTGGTCCTCACAAACAAGAAAACAATCACCAGAAGTGATCATTCAGCAGGTAGTCCCTGAACTGCTCAGAAAAGCCATTAAAGTTCACAGGGTTTGTCATTTCCGATTGTGTTCGCTTAACATCAAGCCGCTGCCGGCTTCTCGCCCTGCGACGAAGAGCAGACAAAGCCTGCTTTGACATGCTTGCCGTTTAGTGGGGCTGCACTGAGAGTGACTCATTACCTGCTGAGAAGCTGGCAGCATGTAGCTGGAGCCGACGCAGTGTAGTTAAGGACAGGACTCGCGCACTGATGGGTAGCGGACCAAACACAGAATACAGTATCCAAGGCCCACCTAGAAGAACAGCTGGATCGGGACAGCATTCACTGCAGAATTCCAGTGCTGATAACTGGCCCATCTGCTCCTGCTTCTCCCGCATGGATCGCAAAGAGAAATGTAGAGCAGCAGCCCACTCAGGAGAACCGAAGGTGCTTACACACCAGGCAGACCCCAGTGAGGCTTCTGCTTCTCAATCCTCAAAAGAACCCTTGTGCCCCCCCCCCCCACCTCCCATTAGCAAAAGAGTTATGGAACACTAGGTTTTCAGTCCCTCAGCTAGTTTAATCCAACCCCGTACAAGTAGAGATCAAGAAACGTGTTTTGTTCCGTTATTACTCAGCTGACATGGGGATTTGAGCCCATGAACTTCCGGTCACAAGCACAGCATACTAACTCACTGAGCCACACACTCTGTACTGAACATCACCAGCGATGCATTTTTCACAAATGAGGACCCATCCCAAGCATGTGGTAGCAGGCATGAAGAATGAAGCCAGTTCTGATCTCGATTCCGGCTCCACCTTAAAAGCGAGGTAGAAGAACAGGCAGTTCTACAGGGTCAAAGTTATCTTTCTGAACTTCTGATTTAAGCGGTCTGCTCAGTAGAAGCTGGCTGAGATAAGGTGGTCAGCCATGCAGGTTTGCGGTTTTTCTCAGACGCTTTGGTGCATTTCTCAAATTGTCCTTAACATTTGCAAAAGTGCATTTCTCGATACAATTCGTACAAACATCAGCACAAAATAGATTACCTGCAGTGCCCGTAACTTGCTCAAAATCCAAACTTTATCTCTCAAAATTAAATATTTATGTAAATGACCATGTCAAAGAATGAAAAGTCTTTGAGTCATTGTTTTCAAACAAGACAGTCCAAATGCTTAGTTATGTTGTCAACACAAGTATCTTCTGATGTAAACCAAGTTTTAATGACAAAGACTGAAAATTCACAAAGCTGTACTTTTTCTGTATGACATAATACAGTCACACATACTGTACATATACTGTAACACACAATATATACATATATACTTACGGTATAAATATGTGTGCGTACTTGTGTGTACAGTATATGTACAATATGTAATTATAAAGTATATTTACTGTACAATGTAAAAGTGGAACACAGTAATATGAAGTACTGCAGTAAGTATACAATCTGCTTTGCCTCCCTACCCCTCCACCATGCAACCTTGATCCGCTTCTTCCCAACTGTTGACCGTTGATTTTCTTCTTGTTCTTCTCTGTCAATACATGCTTGTTAACTGAAGATTCACGAGATGCACTTCAGAGTGCCACTTTAGCGAACTGGTTGAACATTGGTTGATCTAACACTAATATTCCCCTCTATTGAAGAAAATCAACAACTCATCAATTCAAGACACATTTACAAAAGAACTATGACAGAGATGTATAGAGAATATGCTTGATGGATTATGACACCTAGTTCCACCGATTTGCGTGCAACGCACTAATGCTTAGATCAGGGTTATTAAAATCATGGTCCTCGAGGTCCGAACACTGCTGGTTTTCCAGTCTTCCTTTACCTGTCGATCAGGTGTGAAGCCTGTGACCAATCAGAATCAGTAATTATTAAACTAACTACCTGGGAGAAGTGAAAACAAGGCCTGGATTTGGAATCGAGGTCCAGATTTGAAGAACCCTGGCCTAGATGTTTTAGGAGGTAAGACTATGCAACAGAGTACCAGTCTAATACATTTTGACCAATATGACATAAGCAATTGATAATGTAAGAATCAGCAGACAATTGTACATAATCACATGCATGACTATGGAAACACTCTGTTTGGCAGTGAAGGGCAACCGCCTGCTATGGCACCCATGGAGCTGAGGGTTAAGGGCTATGCTCGAGGGCCCACAGGTGTGGGTACTGTGCCAAGGTCGGGCTCAAACGGGTGACTTTCTGCCTACAGGCACAGAGGCTTAGCCCACTGAACCACACGCCAACTCCCAATGCGCCAAATACACCAAAGCAACTGAGAAAAAACTGTATTTCTCTTTCTGCAAGAAAATAAATGCCTAGCGTTAAGAAAACAGAATTTTAATAAACTTAAACTTACATAACAAATGTTCATTTCAGTATTCCAGCCACGGTTCAATATAAAAACAATCCCACATCCAGTTGCCAAAGTCAACAACAAGGGACCCGTTGGTGGTCCTGGTAAATAAAAAATCACCTTGTATGTTTTGAAAGCTCCAAGGATTTGAGTCACTGCCCACGGCACAGGAAGTCATAACTGCAGAAAGCCAGCTGTGAGCTTTTGATGGGTACGGTCACTGCAGGGCCTGCTCTGGAAAGTGTTACCCTAACATACAGGCTGTCCAACATCTCCGCAAACGCGTCTCTGCTCACTAAACCGTTTAAACCCAGTGACTTCTTACGCGCTGTGAATATTCTGTGGTGCACCGGCGTGACATTTTTAAAAGGTTTTCCGAAAGGTCACGGTATAGCCCAGAAAGTCACCAGATGGTCAGAGGTTTTAGGCCCTCTGGGTATACACTCGGTACACTTCAGCTGAAACGTACACAAATGATCTCCTCAGCTGCTCCACTGAAGCAGGGGCATAAGCTGACAGAAACGGCCGTATGTCACTCTGGGACGTAGGTATTCAGACACGGGGCATGATACAAACACAGCCGCATGCTGGAACATTCAAAACCACAAGTCAGCAAAGAAATCTGCCTACCTGAAAAGAGGAGATTTATCAACTGTTTATCATTATTTTATTGTCTATCCATCCATCCATCCATCCATCTGTGTGTCATACCAGTCAAAAATCTGGAAACACCTCCTGAAAATCATTTGTTGTTCAAAAAGGTAATAACCCTCAGCACGGCATGACTGTATGAAGCAGGTATTCTGGGGAATGAAATGAGACGCAGTGCTGCGATATATGACCAGACCCCCACAATCCCCCCCCCCCCCCAACCTAAACCGCATAGAGATGGCTTGAGATGAGTTTGATCGAAGAGTAAGAGGCAAGGTAGGCAACATGTGTCCAGAACTTGTGGGAACGTCCTTCATGACTGGTGGAGAAGCATTCCAGGGGGCTTCATAAGGAAGCTGGCTGAAAGAATGCGAAGAGTCTGCAATGCTGTCACCGAAGCAAAAGGGGACTGTTTTGCAGAGTGTAAAATTTTGAGATGTTGAACACTCATCATTGCAATATTTATATGTAACACTTCATCGCCTCAAGGCTATTCACTATGAAGTGAATAACATAGCTAAAATAGAGACAAATACAATAAAGGCAGATACATCCAGGCTTTTGACTGGTGCTGTATCTATCTATATATGCAGAGGTGGAAATTTCAGGTCCAGAAAGTAAAAATCCAGACCATGATATTGTTTCAACCAACCAGCTGAGTACTCTGTGACAGTGATTCTTCATACTCGATTGGTTGGTTGAAACAAAATCCTGGTCTGGATTTTTACGTTCTGGACCTGAAATATCCACCTCTGTATATATGTACCATAGCTGCATTTCACAGGTACATTAAAATGTTAGATGGGGCCATCCAGGCAGCCAAAGGCTCATCCACAGACACTTACGTGACAAGGGGCTTGCGGCACAGTACCAGGCCGTCATACAGCAGGCACACGCCGAAGACGGTGACCCCCGTCTCCTTCACCAGCATAGCACAGGTGCCCAACAGCAGGCTCAGGATCAGCAAGCAGGGTGACACGGTGGGAGGGAAGCCGGACCCTGGACAGCTCCCGGTCACGCTCCTGCACGGAGAAGAGAAGAGCTAGCTTAGCGTTCAGTAAGACCTGGACAGGGGAAGAGTCAGGCTAACATATGTCACTGCAAGGAGCAAAGAAGAGCTAGTTTAACATTCAGTAAGACCTGGACAGGGGAAGAGTCAAGCTAACATATGTCACTGCATGGAGCAAAGAAGAGCTAGTTTAGCATTCAGTAAGACCTGGACAGGAGGATACTACCATGTGAAGATGACAAGAGTAAGATTAATATTTGGAAAGATACAGGTATTAGACAGATAAGGGAGCATGGGACATACACTGAGACATATCCAGGTAGAGGAAGGAAAGAATTAAATTATCTCCTCCTCAAGCACAAAAAACACCATCATATTAATCTTTGCAAAGTTTTTCACATTCGCTTCACTGCTGTATTATGACACTTCCATAAGCAATAATGAACGATCACTGTTTGATAACGGTGACAAAAGTATCAAAGTAAAAATGTGACTTGCGCATTGCCTGCCTGCAGACATTTCAGGGAGATGAAGGAAGGAAAGATGGCAGATAATTCAGAATTCACCCCCGCGTGACCCATCCCACCTCACTTCACAGTGACTTAAACACGGAGATGGATGATTGGGGGTGGGACTAGCTAGCTAGACGACGCTTACCTAATATAGGAGAGAAACGTCAGGAGGAACAACATGCAGGCCAGGACGTCGGCCCGTCCCACAATCCCAGACACCTGTTAAACAACAGAACATAATTAACACACAAAGTCATTGCTGACAGAGTGCAGTTTTACTCAACCCGATCCATGGGAACCCCCAAACAGTCCACTTTTTTGTTCTCTCCCAATTCCCAACATACCTATACCAGATATTCCATGTTCTCGATTGGCTGGGAGCTGGGAGCGAGCAAAACTGTGGACTGTCTGGGGGGCCCAGAGGACTTGGGTTGAGACACATAGACATAGAGCAGGGGTGTCAAACTCCAGTCCTGGAGGGCCGGATCCCTGCACATTTTGGGGTTTCCCCTCATTGAACACACCCGATTCATCTCCTTGTGCTAATTACCACACAGCTCCTAAGCTGAATCATTTCTGACGGAACCGAGAAAGAACTAAGCTAGACTGGGCTCCGGTCCTCCAGAACTGGGGTTTGACACCCCTGACATAAAGGATGAAATGTCCAGCATGACCACTTGGCTGAGATCCTAGAGGGCTGCACTGACTGACAGCTCAGGACGGGAGCTGAAACGAGTCCAGCTAAAGAGCAGCAAGCGCCGTCAGGCGAACCCAAAGCCTCGATAAACCAACAGCCGAATGGGCCTCGACGTACAGCAGAGCCCGCTGAGGTCTGATCTTTCAGGTGCAGGATGCCACCCACTATCACCGCAGTAAACAAACTGCTCACTGACTCCGATTCACAGCCCGACTCGGCATCCTGATATAAACCCTACCCATCTAGTCATGACAGCACTCATCCGAACACACAAGACAGACAGAGAGGCGGCTTGCGATTCACAAACACAGCAGCCCATCCAACATTACTCGCACTTTATTCATTACTCAGACACTGTATTTTTATTTTATCTGACACTATCCTCCTGAGTACTTAACACAACAACAGGTGAATAGACATTACCGAGTGCCTTGCAAAAAAAAAAAAAAAAAAAAAAAACAGAAATCGATATTACACGATTTTAAAATTATGTGAAAAAAGGCCGATAGTACTAGAGGAGAAGAAAACAAACATTTGATTATGAATATGCGCGCAGGAAAAGCCTGGGTCTGCAAGGAAAATGGCAGGCCGGGAATTCTGGGTATGACAACTTTATATGATTACACAGAACGTGACTGTTGGGCGAACAGAATCAAGAGGAAGCTGAAGCGACTCTGGTCTCCTAACTCCTCTGCAAATGTCAGGGATGGAATTCGTGAAGCACCCCACCGCTCCCCCCCCCCCGCCGCCCGCGACAATCCTGCTGTGCAACAGAGTCCCCCTGAGTATAGAAATCGAGCAGCAGCCCTGGAATTCCTTACATGACTGTTCGGCTACGTTGGGATGTCGGCCAAACTCCAGCAGGGGAACGATGAAGGCTTTATTCTCTGCTTCATTCCACTACTGTTCTTCTACTCAACACTGAGGTGGGTGTCGAGTCTTGGGAAGGGGAGGCGGTGGTCTGGGATACCGGGGGACCGACACATCAGACCGTGAGGAGGAAGAATCAGGCCCAGACCGGAAGCACATGTTCAGCAGAGACATAATATCCTTGACTCTGAACGCGTTGACCAATAATGACCCGTGATGTGGGTAATGCATATCTGAGGTTTGCGTTCCCAAAACACAGACTGTGGCCAAGCTTAGTTTACAGCTGCCGTTTGACCATTTTAGTTGCCAAAATAAACCAACATAAAGCAAATAAAGCTTGATTTGGAGAGCGAGGGACCTTTCAACCAGTCAATGATCGCTTATAAAAGACTAGCCTCTTATACTTTAAGTCTCCACTTCAAATTGGATATTACATTAATCAAAGGCAGAATGAATTTGTTCATTTCTCATTAATAGTTTTCCTCTAGTTGTTCTCCCGCAGTTTGTAGAAAGAAAAGTGCACACTCATCTGTTTCATAAGGCGAGTTGAGTAACAGGGGTCACGGAGGGGTGGAGGTATATTTTATTCATGAAGCCACGGAGAAGGTCCTTTTGTCATGTCGACTGTCTTTTCGCCTTTCCTGTTCACTCCCTTGAGTGCGTTCAAGGTGGGCGATTAAGGCACTAAACGGCACTAAGTCGCACAGCAGCTATGCAGGGATGGTTCCAGGCTGGCAGGAGGGCTACACAGCCCTTCTCCTGAAATCGTACCTCCTTGGGGGGGCGCCCTGAGAGTGGCTGCAGTAGAAGACACCTGCCATGGTCCCCCCCCCCTTTATTCAGCAGATGTGATTCGACGCACATCCACACAGTCACGCACAAACAGGGGCTCGGAAGCAACGAGGAGTGCGACTGCCCGATGGGAATTGGAGTCAGGTGCTTATGACTTCATGGCTTTTCTTAGCTATTAGGTCATTCCTCACCCTCCCTCTACAGCACCGAGAGTTGCTAATAACCCATCCGTCACAGATGAGGTGGTAAACACCCAGCCGCACACCTTGCGGTGAGTCACAGTCTCAGCTTACGGCTCTACCTGGCTATCTGTTCCTCACAAAGACATTCCGATTGGTTAAAAACCAGATTCAACCAAGAGGCAACAGAGTAAATGTTTTTTAAAATTATTATTTTTTAATGCGCATTATGATATGTTGTTAATTTACTTAATTGAATGATAATTGATGTTGCGTTTGTCACCGAGAGAGAAACTGTTGATTTACTCCTCTGCAGTGACTAACGTACGATTATGTAAACATCAAAGATAATGGTTCATGGGCAGGACACCACCAAGAAAATATCAAATGCCTAACTTAGACACTGGAGCTACAAGACCCTCAGTGGCCATCTTACAGAATTACACTGCTGAAAAGAAACACGTCGATTTAAACTACTAAAAAATGTCAGGCGTTCTTGATATTTAAAAAAACAGCATTATCAGTTAAATTGGATAGCTGTAATGAAGATTGTTGAATGTGTGCCAGAAATGATACCTCAGCAATGATTCTTGATGAGGGGGAGGGTGTTTGTGTTGGATGGATGATTTTTTTCTCTCTCTTTGGAGTGTTCTCGCCTGTCAAATAATGAAGTATTTAAGTATTGAATGTCAGTGCCGAATCATGCAAGTATGTTTTTGTGTTCTGAAGAACAGACATATGTAAAGTTTGGTTTTAAAAAAGAATTTCTTTTTTATTTTTTAAATTTACTTTTATTTTATTTAAATGACCTTATTTGCTGCATCGACCACATCTCTATTCGTGGTATTTGAATTAATTATCAAAAGATTAAAAAGTGTGAAATGTTTATTTTTTTACATACAGAATTGTATCCATGTTAATTATTGACATTTTAACTAATCCTATAATGAAATTAAAATTAGGCTTGAATTGTTTGGACTTGAGTAGTTTTGCTGCTGCTGTGTACTGGATTTCCGATTCAAGATGAAAAACAATGCGAGGCCGTGTGCAGCTTCTTCCACAAGGTGTCACTGTGGGCACATTCGTTAGAGTATTTTAAAGAATTCCGTGAACTCAGTTCCACTGGTACGTTTTATATACAGGCTTCACAATGCGTGCACTTTAACAATATTAATCATTTTTTTATTATTTGCTTCTGGTATATACATCATGCCTATCAGTATGGCAAGGTTAACTTTAATGCAATTAAAGTTTAATGCAATCTGACATGTAATATTTCTTACTATAATCACTTTGCCTTCATCATTATTATAAACATTTTATTTTCTAAACTTAAATAGAATCATTCTAGGAGTAAAAATGTACATGCTGTATCTATGATTGCCTTGTTGATGAGCTTTGTTATTTTTGTTATGTTTTACTTTTAAGCCCTCTATCGAACTTCTTTAATTTTCAGAAAAATACATGTTTTATATGTAATATACTTTTCCTGTGTATAATATGTCATATTTTTAATGGGCCACATGATGGCGACGTTGAACTGCCATAAAATGACCAGACACTAACCCCCAGACGATGCCAAACTTTAAGCTGTCAAAAGCATACTTAGAATATGGATTAAATATATCATATCTTATCTGCTAATTGTCCAATTAGTCAAACGTCCGGGTAACAAACATACTCTGAAGAAGGATTGTGTAGTTTGGACTGAGCACTTGAGCATCTAACAAGATGGCTGCTCTACTTTTTTTTTTTTTTTAAATAATGCTTGAAATCCAGAAAGTATTTAATTTCAGTGACAATGGATCAATGGGACGTTTCTCATAACAGAAAACTGCAGTTTACTTAGCTAAATCTGAAGATATCCACAAATTAATCTATCTACTAGAGTAAAGTTTAAAACAATGTTTTATTATGTGGATTGTGCCGCTGGGTTATTAAGAGATGCGCCTGCCAAGTACATTCAGCAGAAAAAAACTTTGGTTTGTCATTTTGGTTTATGGTTTTCTTCTAACTTTCAAGAGATGCTGTCCGTAGACCCTTATCGGTTGTCCACCATTTCTGTTGATCTGTTGTAACACATTATGCATCAAAGTCTGAGTAGTGTTGGCAGTCTTCACTGCTCTAGCTCTTATCTGCAGAAGCTTTACAACAAATCACAAGGAATTCAAAGAAATGTAATGCAAGCTATTCACAAATCAGCATCACGTCCTTTTCTAAAATTTTCACACTTTATAGGCTGTTTAACCTAAAATTTATACTTTAAGCAAATGAGTGTCTTTGACTCGCATTGGAAGGTAATGCAGTTGAATATTTTGTCAATTCCTGAATGAAATGCATTAGATAAACTGAGTTCTGTTATTCCTTTGAATGCAGTATAATTTTAAAATAAATATATAGTATCATTTTCCCACTCAATCTCTCCCTTCTCTCTAGGGGGAAGATTGAATGTTCAGAAGTATATAGAACAAGACCATTTTTAAAATAGTATTTTAAATGATAGACATGTCTCACCACATGAGATAGTCATGAATTTTCAGAACCCAATATGATGGCACCATAATGAAATGGATAGAAAATGACTCATGACTGAGGATATGGATTACTTTAAAAGGCATGGAGTGACACACCCAAACGCGATACCTTCCTCTCTTGCACCCTCTTACGGCAGTATTACAGGAGTTAGTCATCTCTCCAGCTGCCCAGCCCCTTGGCAGCCGTCCACTGGGGGGGGGGGTGGGGGGGACCTGTAGCCTGGAAAGATGGAAAGGAAAGAACGTAACTGGGAAGGGGGAATATATTATAGCGGATAGATGAGAGGGAGAGATGGAGCTGCTTTGTTCCAGGAGGGCCTGGTATTTTTACTCTGGATAAAACTTCAAGAGCCTCACTGAGAAAATTATACTTTTGCCTTAAAAGTAATAGTACTATATGTTTAATTGTTTGCTTCACAAAATCATATAGATGAGTATTAGTGCAAGTAGAAGATACTGACATATTCTTGGCAAATAGTATTTTTCATGATATCTGTACAGTGTCCTTCCATGTGGGGGTGTGGGGTGTAGCAGGTTTGGTCACTGTGCCTATGACCAGAAGGTCACTGGTTCGATTCCCATGCTCAGCATCATAATGTCACCATGGAGCCCTTGAGCAAGGCTTTCACTCCTAGTTGATTGGTCCTGCTTTCTCCAAAATGTATGTTGCTTTGGGTAAAGGTATCTGCTAAATATGTAAAATGTGTCTCTATGTCCCAAATAGGGTCTTTGGGAGGCCTTAGAGGCCAGCATAGGTAACAAGGCAGGGTTGTCAGTGCATTGCAGGGCAAATATATGCACATTTGTGTAGGTAACTTTGAGAGGCAATAAGATATGCTTTATTAACCCTAGCAGGGAAATTCATCAAACTCCACACCTTTGGCCTGCAGGTGGAGTCCTGAGAGACCCATGTGACCCTGTGAGAACAAACCCCACACACAAGAGCAGGGTCAGAGCTGAGATGAATAGAAAGGCTGCCACCGGCTGCATGACCATCTCTCTCTCCTACCATATTCCATGTTATCGGCACTGCAGGGAAATGCCTGACTGGCATTTGCATAACTGTGCAAATAATGATATGTGAACTTCTATGCTTAGTCATGTCATAATACCAGTAACCAATTGACGATGCAATTTATTTTCATTTTATAGCTGGGAAAAAGTAATCAATCTATAACAGCCATACATACAAAATGTTCCATGTGGATTTAAACATAAAACTGTATGACTCATTCACTCACTGGATTTAAACAGTACTGGAGTACTGATGAAGGTTAAAACTAACCATGGTTCTAGCAAACCAGTTGGGTTGAAGAAGACCTATTTTTGAAGGAAGGAGCTGTATGTGTCACTTTCAGGTTTTGTTTTCAGAATTTGTGATTATATGTATTGTCTCTTTTTACTTACAGTATATGAAATCAACACGTTACTCTCTTATGTATGCAGTTTTTCTCAAAATGAATATAAAATAAATGCCCCAAAATTGAACTGAATAAATAAATGCATGTTTTACATCTAAGAAATCCATGGCAATGTGTCCCAAGGTATTTGCTTCATTAATGCATGAAGACTGGTTACAATGATTTGGCAGATTTTATATTTTACTTCTTGAACATTCCATTTTTTTCCCACCAGAATTAAAATGATTTAAAATGATTAAAAAATGTAATTAACGTGTCTGTGCACAGATATTGATGATTTGATGTTAGCATAAAAATATACAAAGATTTTGTTAGTATTTTAATTTAAAAATGTTTCCACTGTGCACTCACAGTAGATTAATAAAATTCAGCAGCCTTTCAAAAGCCTTTCAAAAGACTTCATAATCTTTTTAATATTACAAGTAAAAGATTATTTTAAAATATGAATTTATTATTGTGGTTTAGAAGTTAGTGTAGATTGCAAAGTTTTTACTAAACTTATTTGTTATTTTAGTATTTACAGGAGGGGCGTTTCTGGATCGAAGGTTGTACTGGGGCACAAAGAATTAAGGAGGCCAGGACCGCTGCTCCTCAGTCTTATGGGACAGATTAAGTATATGGTGAACACCCTGATTAACGTAAAATTCCTCAGTTTTATGTGCATATTTTACCAAAGAAGCAGAGCTGAATTTCCCATAATAAAGTTACTCTACCACTTTCTACAACAATAAAAACCAGGGCCCTTTAAATCTATTAGGTAAACTTTGTTGCACTGTGTTTAGTTCACTTTTCTCACTATTATTTAACTGGGTCCACTGCCTACCTTTTGCGAGAAGCAAGACCACACATTCATACTAATGAAATAAGATTTACGTACTCCTACGTTAAAAAAAAAAAAAATCACATATTTATTTTGTATGTGCATTTTACTATACGAATATGCCACCCGCAAAAATTGACTGAACCTTCCTGGCTTATCCACAGAAGTCTCGAGGTCATATATTTTTTTCTTGTGATTAAATTACTTTTATGTATCTATTCTCACAAGTTATGACTTAAAAGTGGCCCTAAAACGCTGTTTGACCCATCGGGTTCAGAAGTTGGAATCACGTGATCAGGGTTTGGCGATTTAATTACTCGCACCTATCCCGTGATCCGTGCATATACAGACTGGCACGCACCGACGGACGAACCCCCCCTGCCAGTTGTATTGAGCTTAAATCGGTGGAATCATATTGTGGTGTTTGTGGTGACTTGAGGCAGACAGTGTAGTCGTGGCCGAGTGGTTAAGGCGATGGACTAGAAATCCATTGGGGTCTCCCCGCGCAGGTTCGAATCCTGCCGACTACGTCGTTCAATGTTTGCATGCCAGTAGTGAGTGGGTCCCCCTCATACCTTTTAAAAGAATTTCACAACATAGATACATAAGAAAACACGTCTTTGTTTGTATTACTTATACTAAAGTAGGCCCAGTGTGACAAATTGAATTTGAAACTTGGTTGTTTTGCTGCTTGCGCGTTTACCCTATGGACGCATAACCCGTCTGCATGGCCTGTGGATCAGAAGAACAGCGATTTTTCGGACGGTTTTCCCTGGATAAAATCCCATTCCCTTCCCATCCGCCTGTTACGTTTGCTTCACACACTGTCATGCGCTTCTCGGGACAAATTCATGCTTTTGTCTGCGAATATTGTTCTTACTTGAGGCTCCTTGATTGTATCGTATAACCTCACTTGTGTTAATGACATGAAAGTGTCAGCAGTGATACAAACTCACAGTGTACAGCAGATTTATCTCCTCGGAACAGGTGTGTCCTTTTCAAATATATGAACAAACATTGCCATGTATTTGCAGTGTATTTGCAGAGTGAGTAATCCTGACTAGCTTCAATGAAAAGAACTTCATTCAAGTATTTTTTTTTCTTCCTCCCATACAAATGTTTCGTAATTGGAAAATTGAGAATAGGGAAATGCAAAATATACAAAACTGTTCAAAGGCTTAATGATTTAATGCTGAATAACTACAGTATTTGAGCTATTTGAATATCTTGTAACAGTATATCCAGCCCATCTGTTGTCTACATAACTGTAAATATATGCTTGCAAAGTTATCCACCACCCGCACGATCAGGTCTATATTCAAAGAAGATTCTTTTTTTTCCCCTGTTGCCCTGCATACTTAAAATGCTGTGTTCCGTTTATCTCAGAGGTCGGAACCAACGGCTGAGTTAAACAGTACAGCAAGTTGGAAAGTGATTGAGCAATACCTGGAACCTGATTCAAAAAGCAAGATTTCATGCTTAACTGGATAACTTGTCAGATGTTATTTACTCCAGTTTAATTGGCCTTTATCTTTGTTCACTTTCGTTTAGCCTAGACTACCTTAAACTTAAAGTTAACTTAAACTTAACAAAGTTTTCTGGCTAAGCAAGAAATACTGCTTTCTGAAACAGGCCCCAGTTCTACCCTGGTTAATTGTTAGCTATTGTTAGCAATATCAGTTGATAACAACACATTACAACGTGTTTTGCATATAAAAACACTATAGTAACACGTCCGCTGATAAAGAGCACAGCCATCTTGAAAGTTGGGGTTCGGGGTTGTGTAGATTCCTAAGGCTTTCCAAGTAGGAGGATTAATCTCAATACCAAGAACACAAAGACCGCACATGTGGTCTTGGCAGGACTGATCTTGCTAACTTGCTTTCCAAGAACAAACTTGGGGCGCAATGAATCATGGGATTGGTCTTGTTCGGCGAGGATGCAACTGATGTATCCTTGACATTTGGGGTGGAGCAAGACCGACATCCTGGGATTTTTACCACCCTCTGTACTTGTGCTCTTAGTATTGGAACTGGTCTTTGGCAGTGGAAGACTAGGAACTCTGAATTTCCAAGTTAGGAGTTCAAATGGAACACAGCATAAGCTGCTAACATTTTGCACACGGCTCTTTGGAACATCTTCAGGGGACTTTGCCACACCCTCTTTCGCTGTCCTTGCCCCGCCCCCCTTCTGTTCCTCACTTCACACTTCACATACCTTTGAACACATTTCCCAAAACACTCCCGTACCCAACACATGTCTCTCCTCTTCAAATATGTGCTAACAATCCCCCTCACTTGCCTTCGTGTTCCTCCTTCCTCATATAAACTGGCTGAACTTTCCTTGAAGCATAACTGCACTGAATGTGCCTCTGTCTCGATGCCCAGCCATATTTTACAGGCCTCTGACTCTAGTTTCCATAGTTTAATTTAATTAGTCTCCACTCACAGGCATATTTGCTCCACAATTCAAATCAGCTGTAGTAACCCTATTACTTTGAAATCCTACACTAAACCCTCTACACATCTGCAGTTTATCATTCAGTATCTTATAAAAACCTGTGCACTGTTGGCTTTAATCTCTAGTACAGCATGACCAGCTGGGCTATTAATATTGTTTCTTGTATCTCTGTCTTTCATACTGTTACAATTCACTGCCCTCCTTCAGACTGGTAATACCTCAATCCTCCTCCACGGCCTCACAGAACACCACTCCTGTGTAACCTCACCTCCTAATTCGCATCAAATCTGTTATGGTAGCAGATTCTCTTCTCCTCCTGGCCCCTCCTGAACTACCTCCAAGGATCTCAGTCCTTGGACCTCTGCCTTCTCACTATATACTTGCTTCCTCAACTGCTGCTACCCTTTATTAGCATTTCTTACTGCATCT
>JAODJW010000135.1:15860600-15885702 GCA_026777045.1 Hyperopisus bebe | reverse complement strand
ATAATTTTGCAGTGTGTCTGTCAGCTGTGTAAATCCCACGGCTTTAAAATCGGCTGAAGAAAAGTGAACATTTTGTGGCCGGTCTGTCTCCCTGAAATGAATATGCCTAAGGTGGGATGTCTGTAAAGGTTAATCTACGTGTGATGTGTAATGCATATATTAACTTCTTACCTGTAATCTTCCAGTCCTGCAACAGCAAATCCAGAATTATTTTGGGGACACCATGGAGACGCCCAGTCAGAAGCGAGCGACCCGCAGCGGCACGACGCCCATGTCCCCAAACCGCATCACGCGTCTGCAGGAGAAGGAGGACCTGAGCAACCTCAACGACCGGCTGGCCGTCTACATCGACAAGGTGCGCTCGCTGGAGCTGGAGAACGCCGGGCTGCGCATGCGCATCACCGAGTCGGAGACGGAGGTCAGCCGCGAGCTGTCGGGCATGAAGGCGGCGTACGAGACCGAGCTGGCCGACGCCCGCAAGACGCTCGACTCGGTGGCCAAGGAACGCGCCCGGCTGCAGCTGGAGCTGGGCAAGGTGCGCGAAGAGTACAAGGAGCTCAAGGCCAGGTAGGACATCAAAGGGCGTGTGACCCTCTATGGCTTCTCCACTGAGCACGAGTCACAGTATGATGTTTCCATTCATCTCCTTTCATTCGTTCTTTTGTTCTTCCGTGGTGCCATGTTTTCAAAGAGGCCTCTATTCTGCACCCCATTCATTGTTATTCCTGGCATTTCTTATTCATCCTTCTTTATAAAGCCATCGTTCGCTATAGAACAGTGCTTCCCAACCCAGTCCATAGTGACCTCCAGACAGCCCACATTTTTGCTCCCTCCCAGCTCCCAGCCAATCAAGAACACAGAATACCCAGTACAAGTGTGTTGGGAGCTGAGAGAGAGCAAAAATGTGGGCTGGCAGAGGTCTCCACGGACTGGATTGAGAAACACAGCTTCTTTGGATGCCTCTGTTTCTGTTTCTGTTCCTAATCCTATTCTCCCCAACCTAATAGAGGTGTCTCCATTTAGCCTAAACACCTCAGCCCAAATGCCAACAATAATATTTACACAACTTTCCTGTCTGTCAGTTATGAGACATGTATATTCGTACTAAAGGCCTTCAGTATCAGCTCTAGCCAGATGTTTCACTGTATGTCTCTTACACAGAGGATCTGATAGAAGCCAACAGCCTAATTGTTTTGCATGGTTGCTCAAAAACATTTCATTGACTTTTTATTGCGGAGTGCATGCAAAGATATGCATGCAGTGATTTTTTACACAATGAATTTCCATGGAAATTATTTTTAAAAATGCAGATGCGAGTGTCCATCTGCTCTGGCTTACTGTATCCTTCTCTCTATTGATGAAGTTTAAGCATAATGATGATTGTGACACAGGGAACCCAGGCCAGATTTCTTGGATTGAGCAGTGATGAATGTATTCCAAGGCCTGTGTGTTTTACTGTCTTATCAGATGGAATTTAACACCACTGGAAAAAAACCTAATCAGTATGATCACAAGTACCATTAAGCTGTGGGTTTGTCGCTGCGGATGTTTATTCATCCTTTTGGACAGGGTCTCGTGCTTTCTTGTGTATCATGAAATCGCCGTTGGAATGTCATCTTACAGAGATGTGTTGAACAAGAGCCCCTCCCATTCTAAAACCTTAAAAAGGCTTAAAAGTGGTTTTTAGTCTTCGTTCTGCTTTGAACAGCAGCTGACCTGGAGAACTCACTAAACTGCAGTCATGTCTGCCAGTACTGAATGAAGGACTGAAGGGAGTTACTGCTGTTTCAGAGTGAGATGCATTAAATAGCTGGAGTGTTATGGTAACAATCACAGGAAATGACACGTTTGAACAAACAGACGGACATGCTTTCGCAGTCACATGCTGCTGTCTAATAACTTGGAGCTACGCTATAAATAAAATAATTGAATATCATAACTATCAAATGTATATAGTTTACAAGATTTATAAATGTATATTATCACATGACCCGAACCGGGAGAAGTGGTTGGAGGATGGATGGATGGATGGATAGATGGATGGATGGATGGGCGTACAGATAGATGGACAAATGTATATCATTTCATAAAGTACTCATCAAAACACTCTATATTGTACAATCACATAAGCTATTTGGACATTCTATTGACTACAACTAGGCTATTCGCTATCTAGCTCTGTTTTCATCTGTATTATTTATAGTTTTCTCCCCGAAGTCCAGTTCTTATGCTTATATTGTTAATACCATGGTTTGGTTAATAGTCAACCTTCATAACGTAGTAAACTACTTGCCACATGACCTTTAACAAAAATGTTGAAAATGTTGGACTAAAACAGAGAGTGACTGACGGGACTGAATAGTGATTCACAGTGAAATGCTCATTATGCAACTCGAACCTCTGCATGCCAGCTGGGCACATAGGGTACCAGAGTGAGGACCCTCAGGGCGTGGTGCGTGCATGCGTTAGTCAGGCTGACAGAGTGCTGTGCAGGCCTGCAGCAGGTACTCAAATGTTTTGTGGCCTGCTGTGGGAAATAATGCAACTGCAGGCATTGATTACGTGGAGACAATAGCACCATGTCTGTGTGCAAATTTTGCACGAGCCCAAACTGTAAGATGCATTTTGTATTGCGGAAGCATAAATACCTTCTGATATCTATTTTGGATGCGTTGCTCCGCAGTGGAGAATGTGAAGTGGGGCCACGCCCAGTCTGCCACCTCAGACATGCAGAAATGCGTTGCTGCGTCCCCTGTCTCCACGTTGCTGGCTTTGTGTTCCTCAGTGTTTGGTTGCTATGGGGGTTTTCGCAGTTCTGGCAGGACTGTGCGAAGAGGCCTAGAGCAGCACTGACTCAGACAGAGCCCGGCCGGCATGCAGTGCATGTTTAATTGTGGCTGGTCATCATGTCATTGTTTTGCATTTTGAGTTTTGTTTCCTGCCAGCTCTTGTTGATGCTGGACTTCGTGGGTGTCAGACTGGACGGTGGCTGTACACAGTCTGAGTCACATTTCCTTCTGAGGCAAAAATCCAGTGCTGCAGTTTGGTCTGTTCGATCAGCCCTGTACTTTAGTCCACATAGCCTCAGCACATAGATATGCCCTGATAAGTTTTTGCTAAGCACAAACTAAAAAAGTATGCCTTGTCAATCTCCCATGCTATGTGATGTCATCCTCTTGTTGTGTTACTCATAGGAAAAGTCAAACATTTCTTAAGCAGACTATGAATCTGCATATTTTTAATGAGATCCCAAATACCAATGACAATATCAGGAAGCTATTTACTTTTTTCATGCTAAACGTTTAGATGAAAAAGTTGTTACAGCTTCCAAACTGTATGCAGTGTCCAGCTTATTAGAATTAATAACATGTAATAATAAAAAATCACAACCCGTGACAATTAACCATGTGAGAGAGTAATAATGTTTACTATCTGGGTCAGCCAGTCCTTGGAGTACTTTTAATTGAGTGCTATAGACCACGACCACGACCACATCGTCCCAAAATAAAGAGGCTCTTGTCATATTTGAGCTCTCAACCTTCCAATTAAATATCTGGTACTGCGTCACTCTGCCTCAACAAGTCAGGTTAATGATATTTCAACTTTTCGAATGATCCAAAAGTGTTATTTGTCCTTGCTGCTGGGGTAAGGAGATCCGTATAATTCGAAAACCATTCTTTAACTGTTTGTCTCCCATTTGAACTGTTTACTTAAGTCAGTCAATAGGGACTGCGGTTGCATATTCTAATCCTTTCAACACGTTTTCTTCAGGAGCATAGATAAAATAGACCATTTGAATGAAAAGCATTCCAGAAGGCTGCCAAGCTTTGTTTGCCTCGACTTCGGATTTCGCTATCGAATAGGCATGAATAATACCGAAGTTAATTTCCCTCCAAGGCAAAGGAGGGTAAGCAGAGATTCAGTGCTGACACTGACTGCACCGAACCTGTTTGTGGCACAGATTTCTGACAGATGGGTGTGTCTGCAGCAGCTGCGCAACCAAATGGTACCGTGGGCCCAGAATGCAGGCTTTGTGTGGTGCAGGCTGCTGTGTGCCCCCCCTCGGGTATTGAGTCCACGTGTCCCGACACGACCACTTTTCATGACACTTGCCAGTTGGCATGGACTCCTTGCATGATGGTGGAAGGACCTCCACTTCCAGGCACCTGCCAGGATTTTCCCGGGTCAGACGCTGTCCTGCCTGTAATATTACACCAGCAACCGACATCGCGGTGGCAGTGATATCAGTCTGGGTTTGCTTTGCAGCAGCAACATAAATCGAAATAATTAAGTAGAGAAGGCATTGTGATTCAGACAGCAATGTGGTAGTTTAGCTAGTTAATTGATTTCAAGATCTTTTTGATTTTTTAAAATCCTCAAACAGTAATATTTTAAAATTGCATAGATAACGTCACACCTTCACCTTTATTTTTGCTCACATCTCACCGTATTTAATGAATTTGTTTATGTAATCTATTAGTTTCTGAACTGAATGACGTTGCACGGACTGACTGACAAAAAGAGCAGATGCTCGGAATTACTAAATGGAAGCATAGACTTTACAGGGCTGCAGTAAAACGTTTCAATAATAGGCAGGAAATTGCTTTCCTTAATGTAATTAATTATTTTGTCACGCTTCACAGAAAACTGATTTGACGTAACATGCATTTAGTTTTAGAATGTTAAATATGTGAACCTTAATATCTGTCTTGCATAAAGACATTAATACATAATTGCTGTATCAATAATAGCCTTACCTGCTTTGCAAAATTTTTTTGCAATTCATTCCTCTTACGAATGCTTTGTTTTTGCTATGATTCTTTTAATGTTTATGACCTTGTGCAAGCCTTGTGGTTCGTTCAGGCAATGAAGTGTGCAAAACAAGCCTTGCATTGTGTTCCAGCACCATGAAGGAGCCTTCCGGCATCACAAGTCTAGAGGGATCACAAACAGCGATCATAAGATGAAGTTGTCGTGGTTTTTGCACACGGAGTCCAGAGCGATTCATTCATCTTTATTAAACAGACAACCTACTTAAATCATGCTGTGTAGAATAATGGTGACCTTACAGCATCATAGCACCGTTAGAGTAAAATGACTTTTGATCAGTGAGCCATGAATTGGGCATGGATGCTTAACGACAAAGGGAACATAGTTAGGATTTTGGGGTTATAGCCATTTCCTTGTTTCAATGGAATGGTTTTTTTGTGCAACCATTCATGGAAGCTCCCGTGTCAAAGCCAAATTCGCTTTTATTTGTCTTTTTTAAAAATGACGAGCTTTGAAAAATGAGAAGCTTTAGATGCGGTTGTAATTCTGTTGCATCTGCAGGCCACGCCCTGTTCCACCTTCCCTGCAGTGTGACCAGTGGAGTCCTGTGCCCTGCTTGGTATCGTATTCACCAGGGCTGCTTGTTACACTAAACCCTGCAGGGAGGAGGGAATGAGAAGCAGAGGCTATAAATCTGTCCCAGGTCCGGCCTACAGAAACCTCCTTGTTGATTATGGTGTTGTGAGCATTTCGTATGAAATGGTTTCGGGCCGTAGCTGAACTAGGGTGGTTGGATAGGCAGGCAGGGGAGGAGTCTGTGTGGAGAAATAGGCTGGGATCAGAGTTTCCATGGTGTTTGATTCCTTCCAGGAACAGTCCAAGGTCCATGACTCATAGTCTTGCTCACCAGGCTAATTGCTTTAAGATGTGGGTGTTCTGTTCTAAGCGAGGCTTCTTTTGAGGCGGGTGGTGGAGGAGCTTGACCATGAGAGGAGTCTTGAATTTAATTTGAATTTGTTTCCCACTTATGAAAAAGAAGCAGTTCAGATATACATCTGATTTACAATTATATTGATGCAATGAGGGATTTCCTCTCTTTGTGAATAGCACAAAGGCTGATAGTTTAGGGCTTTCTTTGGTAGCTTTGAATGAGAAGCTGTTGGGATCGTATCTTTTGATAGCATCCCTCTAATCCTGCAAGTTCTAAGGTGGACAAGCAAGCCTGTAAACCTAACTCAACCATATATATACGCCAGTGTGCCTAGGGTTTCCATGTAAGAATTCAGTCTCACGTGGCAACGCGATGTGGCAGAGTCGGCGTGAGAAGTCGATTCTCTGAGTACAACCACAGGGTTTGGTGTCCGTCCAGAGCGCTAATGCAGCACTGGCCATAAACATAGCGCTAGCCTGGCTCCATGTAACAGGAGGCAGCTGGAAAGACACCAAACACAAGGAACCATTTCTAAGACTTTGCCACAGATGTAACTAATTAGGTCTGGTATTGAGTAAACAAATCTAGAACCTGCAGAGATTTTTATGTGCAGTAATGTAAGCAAAAACGGCATGTTGTAAATACCTATATTCAGCATTGAGAGCTTTGAATGCATAGTTATGCATAAACAGTTGCAATTCTGAAAGTTAACTTCTCATGCTTTGCAAATTCATTTAGCGACGTCCCGCATCCTGAAGCCACTTCTCAGCACCTCTTGGGCATAGTGATCACCATTTAGGTCAGTTTTAAATGCCCCTAATGTACAAGGCCTTTCCCATTAGAGCCTAAGTGAAAGCAAGCTGTCGTGTCACATGTGGAAGAATCACGTCATAAATGTAAACATTAGACTCCCTGCAGTTGTCAGTGTTACTGGTACCAAACTTGAAATACTTTTGAAAAATCTTACCAGCAATAGTAGATGCACCAACACAGAATGTTAGTTCTTATGTGAAGCATTCATAAGTAAACATTTGTTATGAAAAGACTTTTGTATAGATGGGCACTTAAATGCATATTGCTTTAGCTAAAAGCCCTAAGTAATGTCAGTTAGCTATATCAGGACCAGCAGTGGGTTTTATCAAAACACATTATTAGCACCTTATGGACGCATCATTATCGTTCCTTTCAGCAAAAAAGCGATTCCTACAGCAGCACTCTGACTGGATAAGTTGCTGGGTGCAAATGAAAAATGTTTGTGTGATTGCTATTCCAAGTCTGCTGTTGTTTCAAATTTAAAAAAGAACTGCCTGACTTATTTAAAGAACAATTTATATTTGAAATCATTTTAAAGCCCTTTTGAGTACTAAACCTTTATATTCATGTCCAAAAGGCAGTTGACTCTAGCAGAGTAGCGAGACCTGCTGACAGAGAAAAACAGAACTTAGGAGCAGAACTGGAAACATTCAGAAAAAACCGTGTTCCATTTCAGAATATGAGTCACACATGTGCACACAGTCTTTGGTTTGTTAAGAAAGCACATAGAATCAGGTTTGTTGGGCCAAATAGGTTCTGACAGCCTTTTGATGTACCTGACCAGTTATCTTGTAATGGACTGGCCTGTCTTATCCACAATTACTACTGCTTTATGCTCTGGGATTTTTAGGTTTAGGCTGTAGATCACTATCCTTAATTGGATAACCAGTGAAGGCTAATGAAAGGGTGGACAGAAACCTCAATTATCGGAGAATGTCTGTATGCAATTGTATCTAAGCAGAGGATATGAAAGTCACACTACAAACGACATACTCAGTCACCTTGGCATTCAGCGCTTCTGATGCTATTTTTGGCTACTTTTTCCATGGAATGTCGTCCACTCAGCAACTCGGCTTTTCCCCCTATAAAAGACTTTAAAGTCTTGCCTTTCCCAAAGGGAAACTTTTCTTAAAAGTAATGACGAGAACCGGAAGGAGAAAATCAACATGGAAATAAAGGAAGCTGATGGTCATTTGATTAGCAGACTTTATGGATTTCAGCTCGAGGCATTCACTCGAATCGCCGTAATGGCTGCTAATTCTCTTTTTATGAGAAGCAAATATTTTCGCTGCACCAATCTGTATGTGGGAGAGAGGAAGAGAAATAAGAAGTATTGTAATAATTTGCTGTTAGTAATCCTCAGTTACTGGTCTACTGGTTCTATATGATGCCGCCTACCATAATTGACAAGCCAGTGATTTTTCAGTAATTTTTGCAAAACATAGTTCCAATATTATAATTAATGATAAATTTTCTACAGGGGTATTTATGTAACAAAAAATGAATAGCCATTGGCTGCATTTGCGTATTAGGCATTTAATATAATGTAGGGCTGATCTGGGACCTTAAGCAAATATCAGCATGATATACAGGTCTTACAGCTCCACCTGCCAACTAATGTAAATTCATATATCATTACATGATTGGTGGTGGAGACAATCTCTCTCTGCGCAGTGTGGGAAATTTAAAAATATTTATAATGAGAATCGGGAGACCCATTTTTGGTCCAGAAGGCAAAAGGAATGCCATTTCTGTACACAATTCAAAGACGCAGAAATGTCGCCATGGCAACGTGCCGGACAAAACATCCAGCAGAAGCCGCTTGGGCGGAGATGACTATGAGTCACCGGCAGAGACACTCCCAGAATGGTTTCCACTCTATTCTCACTGCCCCACCCTTTCCTAAGTAGGGGTATTTTTTAATCCACTCTTTTTGTCTATCATTTATAAGTAGGATACAAAAGACTTTTCAGATTTTGTCTGTATTTAGCTTTCCATTTATTCTTTAGTTATTAGGTACAATTATGTGTACTTATATCTGAGATGACATAACATACTAGTCTGGAGACATCAAATCGTTTGGGTTAAACAATGGCATTGATTTGGAAATATGTATGAAGATTAATACGAATTCAGATTTAGTGATGTAATTTGAAATGCATTTGCAGTATTTGGTATAAATACCCAGAAACTCTTCACAACAGCAAATTTGATTCCAACTCAAGAGTTCCAATTTTTATTTTAATTGACATTACCACATAGCAAATTAAGCTTTAATTAAAATCAGTAAATACATATTCAGAGTACATTTTGTTTTATCTTTTAAACATTAACATGAAGGTATTCACCTCTAAAAATAGTTCCACAAATGACACAGTAGAATACATTGACCACCAATGGTGTTCTCTAAACACTTAAATGTCGATTTAGCCAATAGTTTTTGGACTCTGATCAAACTGTGGGAAGATACTTTGAGGTTAGGCAGTATGTTTAATCAAATCCATGGTCACATATTTACAGAGAAGTCAACATGCAGTGAAAAGAGAAAAGTAAGTCCCAAACTATCCCAGAAGATAATAAATTTTACTGACATTGATAATAAAATTGCAGTACAAGGATATTGGATGCTAGTGCAGTTTTTGTGAATTTTCTAACTTTTCCCAAGCTTCCTACAGTAATATCTAGAGCTTGAGCCTCCTGGTGAATATAAATAATGATCCTTTGTTAACAAACACATTCTTTGCTGACTCCTGAGGGGTTTGAGTGAGAGAAGTTACTCTCATAGTGGCACTATTGAAAGACAAGAAGAACCAATATTTCAGACATTTTTAATGAATGTTCTTGTTTACTTTCTTGTGCCTCACAGAAACACTAAGAAGGAGTCGGACCTGGAGGCCGCTCTGTCTCGCCTGAAGGATCTGGAGGCCCTGCTGAACTCTAAGGATGCTTCTTTGACCACAGCCCTGGGAGAGAAGCGTACCTTGGAGGTGGAAATCAGGGACTTAAAGGCCCAGCTGGCCAAGGTGAGAACTTGCATGTCAAGCATATGAGGATGAAAATGTGGCCAACTGGCTTATATTTTCATATTGTTGGATGGTTAGTAACCAATTTAACTGTCATTTTTAAAATAATACATGGGCTTCTGTTATTTTGAAACGATTATATGATAACGCTTTACATTAAAAGTACCTTCATAATACCTTTGTAGTGCATTTGTAGAACATTCAGTATTTATAAGCAGCATGTAAGTACATCTTAACATCCTAACATACTTTAACAGTTATAGAATACATTAAACATTATAATCGCACAATCATATAATGTTTGTTATTAATGTATTTTAAAGCTGTTAAGGCATGTTATGATGTTTCGGTATACTTACCTGTTGCGTTTGAATGTTGTATGAAAGTATTATGAAGGTGCACTGAATGTGCTATGAATGCATAATGAATGCATTATGAAGGTACACTGAATGTTCTATGAATGCATGATGGATGCATTATAAAGGTGCAGTTAATATAAAGTGCTACTGATTATACACTGTATCTACATAGTTATGCCTACATAGTTCTTTTAATAATTGCTTTATGCAGATAGTCTATTCCTGAAATCATAGGGTACAGTTAGAAGGAATAATACTGAAAGAAATCCACATCAATACATCCCTAAGCTCTAAAGGGGCTGTTCACCCAATAGCACTGCGCAGAAGATGGCACTGGGCTGCTCGTGCTCGTATCTTCTGCCCAGTGATACGACTGGTGTGTGAAGTTCGGTAGAAGAAAATAGTTCCTAGGTTAAACTGCTTACTATGAAGCCTGTGGATTATCTTCAATAACCAGGTCATGATTTCTGGTAAGAGACATTGCTATTGATTTTTTAAATGTATTTTTTGGCACTTTAATCACCACAAAAAGAATGCCATTCATTCCCATTATATTCAAGAGAAGCCTGACATTTCTACAGCCGATGTCATCCAAACTAAGCAACTCCCAGCCGAACAACCTAGATGGATAGACAGCACTCAAGCCCCTCTAAAACACATCTTTTTCAGATTTTGGGTGAACTGTCCCTTTAAAGGAAATTGAGAGTTCTCCAGTGTAGCATAACTTTTAGAACAGGAGAGGAATCCAAAATCCATGAAGGTTTCAGCCCTACTAAGCTGGGGATGGAATCAAGGTGATGAACAGCCATCCAATTAAAACTTATGCAAACTATACTGCTTTGTATATTGCACCCCTACTATATCACAATAGTGACAATATTGATAGCTGTACAGGTAGTAATTGCTATGGTAATTAAATTTAGGGTTATCCAAGAAATTTTATGTCAGTTTAAAAGGCATATATCACTTCACCATATAATTTCTCCATCTAAATTGAGATATAATCCATTTTGGCCAACTTCCATCGATAACAAATACACAAGTTTGTTTATGTCAATTATGAAAATATTTTGAAAACCCTTAGTCAACTGATTATTTGTGTAAAAACGTGCAACTTGGGAAGGTTAGCAGTATAACTGTAATACAGTGTGTTGTTCACCGCATATTGCTGTGTTAGAGAATGCTTAATAGCCCCACCCAGTGGTCATCTGGAGTATTACTTATATTCTTTCCCCCTCTGACCTTTTTCGATGTCATGACAGCTGGGGGGGTCCCTGAGCGACGCCAAGAAGCAGCTACAGGACGAGATGCTGAGGAGGGTGGATGCAGAAAACCGCATCCAGACACTGAAGGAGGAGCTGGACTTCCAGAAGAACATCTACTCTGAGGTGAGAGCTACTGCTCCAGGTCCCAGATGCTGTTTAACATCTGCGGTCTTATTACCCACGTGGGAGTTCTGAAATGCAGAGGCATAATGCTACAGCAAACTCAGCAGCCAAGCGAGGGGTAGAGGTTAAAATCCTAAACATAAAACATAATTATGTTACACTTTTTTTGTAACAGAGCGTTTACAGCCTAATTTTACCTGACATGTATGTACATTTAAATGCATCATACGTAGCTTATCCAATACAGGGTCGCCAAGGTCCTGGAACTGGAGGTGCTTTAATGCGTGGATGTACCCACCCCCCTGATTTTTTCAAGTTTTACCACTGCCAACCTTCCCCCCCCCCTCCCCCCAGGGTCGAAAACTTTTATTGCCTGCAACCTCCACTGGTACCATGTGTGTCTGGACACCCTTGATGGGGTGGCTGGGGGGCACAGACACGCCCGCACACACTGAGTATTTGGGAGAAAACTGCACAGCACAGGGAAAAGCATGCGAGCTCTGCACAGCACAGGGAAAAGCATGCGAGCTCTGCACAGCACAGGGAAAAGCATGCGAGCTCTGCACAGCACAGGGAAAAGCATGCGAGCTCTGCACAGAGAGCAGGCGTGGAAATCAAGACGCCAACCCTGCTAGTCTTAGGGGTAACACTTAACAGGGTACAAAACCTTAGTAATAACTCAGTTTCTACTCAAGTACAAATCATGAACAAATCATGAACAAATATAGTTGCTACTTGAGAAAAGATAAGTCATGATCCATTAATGATGAACAAACACGACATCAGTATTTCTATGATGTTATTCATTACTTGTTCCTTCAGTTGCTGACAAAGGTTTACAGAATTAACAGATAGCGTAACAAATATAGTAACTGCTTGGGGTAAAACTTGAATCATGATCAGGGCGGTATTCAGGATTTTTAAAATTCCAAATTCAAAAGTTGTTGTTAGCTTTTCCTAGGTGTGCCCCCATAATCAATCATGGTTACTGGAGCTGCAGAAAACATACTGAGGACTTGACCTTGGTGTCCTCAGTGGTAGGAAGGGCCATGATCATGATTCATTAACGATAGTCAAACATTAGATCAGTATTTGACTTGTGTTATTCATTACTTGCTCCTTCAGTGGCTCCTTCACTAGTTCACAAAGGTTTAGAGAATTAACAAATTATGTAACAAATAGTTTGAAATAAAACATGCATACATTAATGATGAAGTAACATGAGATCAGTATGTAACTAATTGATTAATAAATAAGTAACACCATAATTCTATACTATTTGTACCTTGTTAAGTAAAGAATTACAGTGTTAGGCAATAATACTGCCTCCTAGGGGTGTAACACATAATTCATGTTTCGGTACAAACCTTGGTTTAGGGTTAACAACATGATGCACTTTTGGTACAGCAAGGAAAACAGAATTAACATTATTTAGCATTTGAACTACAAGCACAATTTGGGCCGTACGTAAGCCAAAGTCAATGTATCTGAATAACAAAAACCTAAGAGACACTTATTTGAATGATTTATGGTGCTTTTTCAAATACCCAAAGTGCTTTACTGGACCATTGGGCAACCCCCACCCCACTGTAACCCCCACCTTGATGATGCAACAGCAGCCATTCTGCCAGTACACTCACCATACAGTATCTAAGGTGGCAAAGGGGCAAGAGAGAATTTACCAATTAGTTACAGGGGATGATTAGGAGGCCAGATCTGATAGGGCCACACTGTGCACCTTTAGCAAGGACACCAGGGTGCCACCTCTGCACTTTCAAGAGATGCCCAGGGGTTTTTTATGACCTTACAGACTCAGGACCTCAGTTTTTACATCTCATCCAAAGGACAGCACCTACTCTGGGGCATTGGGACCCACACTCTCTACAGGATGGGCTAACCTGCTGGGCACACCAGCACCTCTTCCAGCAACAACCCAACTTGTCTCCCATCCAAGTACTGGCCAGGCCCAAACCTGCTTAGCTTCAGGTGGATTATCTAGTCTGAACTGCAGGTGGTGTTTGCACATTATAAAAATAAGCAGGTATATGTAAAATAAAAATATTTATTTTGTATCGCTATTATTTATTGTTATATTACTGTAACATCATAGCAGTCATAAAGAACAACCATGGTCCCATATTTGTAGCATTAAACTCCTCTGTAGTCTAAATGATTAGCCCGGCCTGAATTTCCTGGCAAAAGCGCCTTAAATGCCATAGGGAGACAGAGGCTGTTTCTGCTTCGCTCCGGTCATACACTCGGATGCCGTTGTCTCAAACGAGTCAGCATGTTGGATGTTTTCCCAGCAACATACCCGAGTTCTGTATAACTGAGCCAGCATACAGTCCTGTTCTTATCAACTACTTGGTTTCTGGTGTAATTTATTGGGAAAGGAGAATGTTTCCAAACTGCTGATTATGACTGACCATAAGCAGCATTAGCCGTAACCAACTCACAGTCACAATTAGCATAACGTTTTTGGTGTTGATCATCCACATGTGAATTTAGGTTCCGCCAGTGTCAACGATTATTCTAATGATTGTTCTATTGTGCCAGACACTGACAGAGACACACCGAACATGACTAATACATGTATTACTACAGCCCTACTACCTACTCAGCACATTATCCTTAAACTTTGAGTATAAAAAGTATTTTTTTTAAATAAAAGTAATTCAAGAGTAGAGGGTCTGTCATGCTTCCTTTTACTCTGTTGCATTGCTATGCTTAAGTAACATAACCACTCATGCACACCCACACACACGTCACCTCCTGGCACCTCCTGGCATGACCTCATGGTGGCACACTCATCCTGATGCGCGCTTCCCCTCCAGGAGCTGCGAGAGTCAAAGCGTCGCCACGAGTCCCGCATGGTGGAGATCGACTCGGGGAGGCAGCAGGAGTTCGAGAGCAAGCTGGCGGAGGCCTTGTTGGAACTCCGCGCCCAGCATGAGACTCAGCTCAAGCTCTACAAGGATGAGATTGAGAAGACTTACAGCTCCAAGGTACAAACCCGACGAATGTCAATATATATTCAAGAAGTACGGATTTCAAAAGGTCTTGGTAGGTCTTGTCTTTGTTCCTCTGAGAAACTGTCATGCATCATTCAGAGGCGCCGAAGCCATACGGTGGGCAAGCTGTCCTCGTAAATTAGGTGTGAAGAGATTCGGCTGCGCTGATGATCTGGGCTGCTGGGTTGGATGAGAAGCTGTGTCATTAGAGAAAGTCTGCAGGAGGAATGGGAATGCAGCTTCCTGGTGGATCCTCCAGTTCCCTGGGGATTCTGCTAGGTGTAAGACTCCTGCTCGCTATGGCTGAATTTAAACCACTGACGCTTCTACGGCCTATTTAGGAGGCTTTAGTGTCCCTATTTTTTGTCTCAGCCCCCAAAAAAAAATAATTTCTATAACTCTGTTTAGTGATTTATCCACTATTTTCATTGACATTTACCTCTCCATGACTATGGGGATTGTATCCTATACTTCTTCAGGGCGCTGAAATCATAGAATGGCCCTGATTTAAACCCAAAAGAAAAATAAAAACAATCTGAATAACCTGAATAATCTCTATTAACTGATTTATGTACTTCAGCATTGTAATGTCAATCTTCTCTAGAATTTGATTATTCTTCTAGTTAATAAATATGGGTAAATGCAGTAGGTGGCTTTTTAAAATCAGTTTGTCTGTATTAGATCTAGCATGATTTTTACAAGATAGACCCATCAAGTGTACAATACATAATTGGTATTATTAGCTGTGTAATTGGTCGCTACTTAAACAAGCCTCCATAGTCAATTATAACTGGATTATTAAAATCAGAAAAGTATCACTGGTGAATGTGATTTCAGAATAACAGTTTGCAGGTAGATCGTGTTCAATTTAGCCAATTCAGCTACCGTGTATCGAAGTCCATGCTGCTTCCTCTTTCTCCGCAGACATGCCTTAAGGTGGCCTAGTCAGTAGGAATGTTCCTCACACTGTCTGATGCGTGATAAACCACCTGTGCAACATGAGACGCAAGAATCGCTGCATCATTAGCAGATCAAGTGTGGATCAGAGACCAGGGTCAGACCGCAGCTCTGGAGACATTGGGGTTAAGAGTCTTGCTCAGGGGCCCAGTAGTGATGCAGTCACTCAGCCAGCCATGGGATTTGAACTCACAACCTTTGCATAGATTCCTAACCCGCTGCACACTGAGAGATGCTTTTCAGCCACGTCATCGCGCAGTCCCACTGGATGCATGGCTCTGTGGGTCGACGCCCAGCTTTTTGTGACATTTGTGGATATTTTATCAAGAGCAACATTGATGTCAGGTTTGTTGTGGCTGGAAAAAATGCTGGTGAGTTTTATAGAAAACCCAGGGCAAAAGAAAAGCTTATTCAGTCAGAACGTGAATGTGAGTCATTCAGCCTTGGTGACATCATCGCAAACCCAGGATCTGCTGTGTTGTCATGTGAGGTAGCAATCGAAAATTCACTTTTTATCACTCGCTGAAGCAGTGTAATGTATTTTCTGTGGTGTTGGATTAATGACTTTCTTCAGTATTGGCAATATTGACAATAGAGGATTGGTACTTTGTAATCCATGATCCAATATGAATTTGATTACTACTGTAAATTGTAATGTATTCTTATGACATTAGATATGTTTTGTTGCTATATTTTGTTATATATCAGCTTTTCTTGCTTCTTGTTTTTTCTTATCTGTTTATTGGAAAAAACTACAGTCCATTAGTTTTATATTATATTATTTATACCATCTTATTACATTTTATTATATATATATCAGTTAACCTTCCTTGTTTCTTTTTGTCTATTATTCATTTATTAGAAGATAATTTTTAAACTGCTACCCAATCAAGTATAGAGATTATTAGGAAAATAAAATAAATTCCGTTTTACTGTGATGAAAGTATGGTTTGGTTTGTTACCAAGCAAGGTCCCACCTGTGGGTCACCTGATTTGCTGGTGCATGTCTGTGTTCGGCAGCTTGACAATGCCCGCCAATCGGCCGACCGGAACAGCCACCTGGTAGCGGCAGCGCACGAGGAGCTCCAGCAGACTCGTGTGCGCCTGGAGTCCCTGTCCTCCCAGCTCAGTCAGCTGCAGAAGCAGGTGAGCCATGCCGTGTGGAAACTGCGCCCCCTGCTGGCAGGCACCGCAAACACTGTCAGACTTTCCATAGAAGATGTCCCTCGTCGTTTGACCGCTGATTGCTTGTCGTCATTAAAAATTAACGTCGTTCCTCGGAAAGTGGGTTTTCTCCGGTGTGCTGTCAGGCAAATCGCCTGGAAAGCTGGCGATGATGGATCCAGCAATCACGCTGACAGAGAATCAGTTATGTCACCCTGCGGAACCACTGGGAGTCAGAGGGAGTTGACATGCGCGGTTGTCTGCCATGATCACCAGAGAGTGCGATACCCATAGGGAGTGAGTGAGTGCTGAGATAGATGAGAAACTGGTGCCCTCTCCCGGTGCCAGTTGTCGGCGCGGGATGCCAGGGTGCGGGAGCTGGAGGAGACCCTGGCCAGGGAGAAGGACACCATGAGGCGCCTGCTGACCGACAAGGAGAGGGAGATGGCAGAGATGAGGCAGCGCATGCAGCAGCAGCTGGACGAGTACCAGGAGCTGCTGGACATCAAGCTGGCCCTGGATATGGAGATCTGCGCCTACAGGAAGCTGCTGGAGGGAGAGGAGGAGAGGTGAGGAGGAGAGGCGAGGAGGAGAGGTCAGCTCAGGGGTGGAGGGTAGATGGCAATAAGGAATCGCTGCTTATTATGTCTGAGAGCATGTTTATACTGTACTGTATCTTCGGTAGTCAAAGAAAATGATCGTCATGTACTTTTAGATTTGCAAAAATCTACACTTGCAAAATGTGAGCTTAAAGCACATAAAACTTTTTATAGAGGCATTACTATACTTATGCATGATATATCACACATCATCTAATTATGCAGATGTATGAAAATTTACCTTTTCAGCCGTTTTTCAGCCCTTGTGAGGCTACTTTTTTTATTAGGTTGATGATCTTTCTCATAATTAAAGTTCCCTCTATGTTACTTTTTTCTCAGGTTGCGGCTGTCCCCCAGCCCACCCCCCGCTCGATCGGCTACGTCCCGCACCTCAGGGTCTGCCACTCACTCCCGCATTGTCCAGTCCAGCAGCCAGAGCTCCTCTGCAAAGAAGCGCCGTATGAATGACACAGATAGTGAGACCTCCAGCATGGTAGGGGGCGCTGTGGCACGCACCCGTATCTCACAACAGGCCTCTGCCAGCGGCCGCGTGACCGTCGATGAGGTTGACCTTGATGGGAAGTTTGTGCGGCTCGGCAACAAGTCTGATCAGGTGAGGAGAAGAAGGATAATGTGCAAATAATGAGCTATATTCCCTTTTAGTAAAAATATATGTTTTTGTGACTGATAGTACCTGAAAACTGAAATATTTTTATCCAATATTTATTGTTGTACAATATTAGCATTAAGCTGTATGTCAAACATGTTCCAGTATTATACAGGTATATTATTGCTGGCTGTTTTTCTCATTGTTAGCATATTACATGTAATATTTCAATACAATGTCTGTAATTTATATAGGACCAGCCCATGGGTCACTGGCAGGTGAAGAGGCAGGTGGGCTCACAGACCCCCATTGTGTACAAGTTTCCCCCAAAATTCATCCTGAAGGCCGGCCAGTCCGTCACGGTATGTGTTGATGTGTTTTTACTATAGTATCTGACCACTGGGAACATCTCAAAGTATAAATTATTCATTCTTTAAATGTCAGGTCTACTTGTGAAACTAGAGTTTCTGTGTATTTTATACATGTACAGAAGGTACAACTGTTCAGTGTGACTGGAAGTTTTATTGGAGTTTTAGGAGCAAAAATGTAAACCTGCAGGGAGCTGGGAGGGAGCAAAAACCTGGACTGTCTGTGGGTCACCAAGGACCAAGTTGGGAAAAACTGGTCTAGATCAGTGTTGTGGCAGCAATGAGATGAAGCCTTGCAGAAGTCAGTGGAGAGGTAAAGTTACCTTCTTTGCTGACTTCCCTTCTTTTGGTTGCCCAGATTTGGGCTTCGGGAGCAGGTGGCACGCATAATCCTCCTTCTGACCTGGTGTGGAAGACCCAGAGCTCGTGGGGAACCGGAGACCAATTTAAAACCACTCTGATCAACACCAGTGGGGAGGTTGGTGCAGCTGGATCAAATATAAACTCGCCTTACTTCCTGTATTCAGCTGTTAACGTCTCTTATTTTCCCTGATCTCACCAGGAGATGGCAACGAGGAAGGTCACACGCACACTATTCCATGACGTAGATGACGATGATGATATGGTATGTGCTCCAAGAAGCTGGGAATGTGCTTCAGCAGTATAATCAGTTTAATCAGGGGGTGATTCTAGGATTTGACCCTTGGGGGGGCTCAGCACCCAAGAGATACGGGATAATATCACTAAATGGATTTAGAATAATAATTTTTCAGGAGGGATGAGAAAAAAATAAGGAGCTTAAGCTCCCCTAAATAGGACCTAGAATAATCTATGCACTTAACCATACATGTTCAGAAACTGGTGATGAAGGTGATTTTGATCAATGCTGTGACCAGTGTTGCTTTTTTGTAACCAAAGGACTCATGTTGCAGCATTTTGCTGAATCTTTTCCTCTTTAACATATTTTTTAATGCATGTACGAAAAAAGCTCCCCAAATCTGGGGAATCTATTTCCCCTGAGTCACGTGGTGTTTGTGTGTCTCCCCCTACAGGCAGCACACAGTACCTGCACCGACGGCGAGTACAACCTGCGCAGTCGCACCGTGGTCTGCGGCTCCTGCGGCCAGCCGTCTGAGAAGGCCTCCGCCAGCTCGGTGACGGCCAGCTCCTTCCGTAGCAGTGGGAGCAGCGGAGGGGGGCTCCCGGAAGGCTTTATCTCCCACTCCTACGTGGTGGGCAGCAACATGCCCCGGCAGGTGAGAGCAGGCGATCTCACGGCACACCAATCCGCGGGCTTCTCGGTAAGGAGGAGAAGCCTTCATCTGGCATGAGAACCTCCACCTCGAAAGGCGGTTAAATTAGATGGACCTCAATCATTTGTAGCTAGGCAAAGACATTTTTGAAATGGCCACACTTCCAAGGCCCCCTCCCTCCTCCCTATTGGATGATTTATGAGTGGCTGAGAGGCCCCACCCTGGGCCTTTTCAGGAAAGTTCTCTAGCCAACAGAATGTGAACTCTAGAACCCGGCCGAACTCGTTAGCTGTGATACGTGATTTATATACGAATTTCAGTTCCGGTTTGCTGACTGACAGATGCATGTACATCGCTACCCCCTGACCTGTCCACCTCCCATTCTGCCTGCCCACAGGTCGGTTCCAGGGCTGAGAAGTGCGCTATCATGTAACACCAAAGACATCCCTGCTACGTTGATGAGGACAGGAAAACAGCCATTTTCTATCCATCAAAGATGTTTTTCTATTTCTTTTATATATGTGTTAGGAGAACTGATGTTATTTTTTCATATATATATATATATATAACCTGCAGGTATTTTTATATATGGTTAGGATAGACTTGCTTTTGAATGATATTAAGCGGTGGCATTTTATCTCAGAAAAAATATTTTTTACCCAGTTAAATTTTTGCTTGTCAAATGAACCATTTACCAAGAGACAGGAGTGTAGCTCGATTTTCTGGAACCTCTGACAAATGGTAGATTTTACCGATTGAAGAGAATGGGTCCCCTCAGTAGATTATGAATCTCGACGGTACATTTTGGGGACCTGTCAGTGGTTCCATGCCCCTCCCATGACCCTGACCAGAGGATGCAGATAAGCGCGTACCGTCATACAGCAGTTCGATCCGTACCTGGGTTTCCTAATGAATGTGTTGACTGTCATGATGTAACTCGCACAGCGGTGTTTATGCATTAATGAATTATGCCCTCCTACTCACCCTCTGCACTCAGAGTAGGAGAGTTCCTCTACGGTGTTTTATGTCTGATAGAAGGTGTAGGTTTTCATCGCACAGAGTGAAATGTGCTTTTCTATTGCCTTCCACATTCTTGGGGTGAACCCCTGGCCTTTAGACTTCCTTTATCCTCCATCATGAGTTTTTTGCCAATCAACAACTTCTGCATCACAAAAGAATACCGTAAGGTATACCTTAGCTGAACATCAGGGCAGTTTGGAAGTATATTTATGAATACAAATTTATATTTGTAGAAAATGACCTGGATTGTTTTTTTTTAAAAAAAACTGGGAATGTTTGCATCTATGCTGTTTCCATTGTTAGTATATAAAACTTGTTCAGATTATTTCATGAAAGACTGAGGCAGGCCTACATGTTTTAAAACGCACTCTGTAATGAAGATAAATTTTGTGACATTTGCACACACGTACCTTTATAGAGGTAATTGCTTGACAGAAAAATGAACGGGAAGTATTGTTTTGGTGTGCTGATACTGGCAGCTTAAATGTTTTTGAATTTATTTTTCATTTCATTTTAGAAAAACCATCATAGGTTTACAAGAATTTTTTTTAGTCCTTGTCTCCTTATTGAGTAAGATGGACTGTATATTTATTTCCAAGTGCTCTATACACAAAGCACCATTGATTAAACTATGTGAAAATGGATGTCTTACATGTTATGCTTTGTTGGAGTTAATGGACAAGGCCTGTAATTGCAGATATAATAAGAACAACTAACAAAAATTAGGATCAGTTACTTTTGGAAATATTCACTAAGTGTCCCTTTGTTCTAGTGAAAAAATCAGACTTTATTACCCACATGGAATGAATACCCTTTTTTCTTTTGTGATTGTTCAGATAGAAGCTAAATACTATGTCTTATGGTTTCGTTGCTTTTTGTAGTGTGAATTCATTTACCTGTCTAGTCGGAGGCAGTGTTGGCAAACTTTGCTGTCTGCACTGGTCACCCGTTAGCTTAGGTTGCTTGCAAAATACGGCTGTGGCTCCTGGCTTGCTTTGATGTATACTAAAGCAGGAAAATGTAGGGTTAGGGTTGGTCGACAGGCTGCAGTATTGTATGTTACCCTTTTCGTTTAGTTTTATACAGTTGTATTTTTTAGCTATAAAGCATTATCTGACATATGCCGGTGGTTCTTGAATAAGTGTGGGGTTCCCCATACAACCAGACAAGAAATGTTTGGTTTATTGCTTCGATTTCAGTGGCTGTGCTGTCGCCTCACGCTTCCAGGACTGACCCCCTGAATCCCACCGGGTTCAATCCCATCTGGTTGTGTGGGGCTTGCACCTTCTCCCCATATCATGTGGGCGTTCTCCCACAATTCAGAAGACATGCAATTAGGGTAACTGGTGTCTTTAAAATGTCTAAAGCTTATGATGTTTTTTGGGGTGTATGTGCCCTGCGATGGACTGGCATCCCGTCCAGGGTGTACCCAGCCTTATGTGTTGTGCTGCGTGGGTCAGGCTCCCGGTGATGCGGCCCAGGATAAGCATTTAGAGGATGGATTGTATTTCAGATGTTGTTCAAAAAGAGGTGATGTTTCTTCATGTCAAAGATGTTGCTATTTTAAAGCTATTTCAACAAATGATAAAACTGCTTGGCTACTTTTAGTCAGTGTTTTTTATTACACTAATTAGCTTTAACGCTAATAGGCTTGAAAAGATGTTAGAATGATTAAATAGAAAAACAACTCTGCACTCCATGCCTTACTTTTTTATTGTTATTTATCAAAAAAGCCTGCCTCTTCTGAAAATCCATTGTCATTGTTGGACATATTGCCTACTTTACATACTGCATTTTGCCTACTTCACCGTAAATAAGTATGCAATTTCAGACAAACCCAATGTCAGTCATTTTCTGTGGAATCTGTTTTGTTGTTTGTTACAATAGTAACTAGAAGGAAAATACCCCCATATTTTCTACAGTATTCACAAAAGAACAACTGTATATGCATCTTTAAAGCTGTAGTGATATTTATGGCTGAAAATCATTGTACTTCTATTTTCAAGTTTCATCAGCTTTGCAGGTTTGCATGGTGATATGAAACACTACCAATCATTAAAACCAAAGAAATGTATAACCAAAAAAAGACTGATATTTTTTCTATCTAAAGGTAAACACTAACTATGCCTTTTCTACAACATGACACAATGCTCAGAATAAAGGTCGCCCCCGAAATGGAATACTGTGCTTTTTTCTTATAAACTTTATGTAACTGCAAAGGTCTTTCCCTTTCATACATATTTTTCTCATCATTTGTAATGTCCATTTCATTCCAAATAAATCAATAGTTATTATAAAGCTGCTTAATTTTTTGAGTCTATGAATAAATCCACTGTACATCACATAGAAGGCTAGTTACATTCAAAGTAAGTAACACTGGTACAATAAAATTTTCCCAGACTAAAACAGTGAACCCATTAGAAAAATAGCACAGCTGCCTCGGGGAATACTACAGACTGTCTATAAAGAAAATTTACCAGGTTTTACTGAAAAATGTAGTATTCTCCAAGAACCATAGATAACCAGTTATACAAAATCATAGCTACTGTATAGCATAGTACCTCTGAAGACTCCACCAAAAGCAAGAGGTCGCTGAACATTTGTTAATGTGACATAATGAGTATAATTACTGCTTGGACATTTTTATTTTAATTCTGACCTGAAAATCATATTTTTGGCATCATGAAAATAAGCATTTGCAAATTTGCTATCCCAAGAATGAAATCTTCTTGCAGTTTTGCATTCCACAGTGTTGTGCAAGAGAGCTGAAATATACTGCAAATAATACTCCCTGGAACCCCTTTCAGCATGCAATGCCAAGTCAGTCCAACATGTGGCAGCATTTCCAAGTTTAAGGCTTCTAAAGAAAAAAGACGGGTGGTCAGTGGGGTAGTTTCCGTAGTGTGGGGGTGGGCGGTCGGCGAACTGGGGGGAGATCATAGTGCCCTGGGATGTGGCTGTTGACTGGGAGGTCATAGTGATGCTGGGACTCTGGGACACTGTAGAGGGAGCACTGGTCTGAGAGACAGGGGAGAAGAAGACATGGGAAGTCAACAGCATTCAGTCAGAAGCAGATGCTGTCAGTTTGAGTTAAAGGAGCCTATTGTATGTGGAACACAATTTTTAGGCATTTCGTGACTCATCAAAATTCGTTTTCACATCCATGCTTCAGCTCACCTGATAGACTGATCGGAGTTAACGATCACTATTGCTTTCAGTGTCATGGTAAATGGTCTTATATTTACAGTGCGGAGCTTACACACCCCAGTTCACTAGGGCAGACAATAACTTTTTCCCTGTCTGAACGTTGCATATTTGATTTGCTTTTATGGGAAAGTATGGAGCACCTAAGCGGCCAGAAAAATATAACAAGTCCATTTGTGAGATCTCATCACTATTAACAACTGCACTGTGTCTGTGTGAAGTGCAAAGGGTAGAATTAATGGAGCAATGAGTATAAAACACTGCCAATAAAGTGTGCTTTAAGCATTAGACTATGGGGGGGGGGGCAATGCACACAATTTAATTGTCGTTGCTGTTGCTTGATTTTGATGAAAGATATTACAGACAGAAAACTAAATATACAGCTGACTTCACTGCAGTGTCACAGTTCAGGTTTAAACTCAAACCTGCTTTCTGGAACAACTCCCTGGTATTCTCGCTTGGAGATGTATTTAGGGAAATGCGGATCGATACTGAAATGTTCCAGGAACTGGAATATAAAACTTCAACAGCGCGGTAAAGTTAGCTTCATATTCAGTGTACTGGCTGTAATATATTTCAACAAAAAAAGCAAGTAGCCTTTTTCAAGTAAATATTAATTAATATTTCATTGTTTTTATGTGCACTTCACGTTCAATAGCTGTCTCGCTTGCAGTCATTGGCACTGAAATGGACACGGTGAAATTGTTTTACAGTGTGCATTGTCTCCCATAGTTTAAAGCTTAAAGCACACTTTACCGGACATGTCTGTGCTATTGGGTTATTCAATTAGTTTTATCGTACTTTTAACGGACGCAGTGCAGTTATTAGTAGTAACAGAAAATGTATTGCGAGTCCTCGTTATTCTTTTCTCGTCCCATGTCCCCCTGGGGGCTCTTTAAACAAAGAAATGTCAGACAATTCAGCCACCCCCCCCCCACCTCCCCCGAAAACCCTATAAAGATACAATTAAATTCAAGGAGGACAACGTGCAAGAATGCTAACATTTTTCATGGCAGGATGGATCGTAGCTTATTGTATCGCCCCAGCAGGCTGGCCAGAAGGTGCCGGATATTACTTGTCTCCAAACTGTTGCAATCCTCATGCTGTATGTGCTCACATTTTACATCTGTTTCCTCAAACAGCCCTTTGACCGCCAAAGACCGCTGTGTACCTCTGTGCAGTTCCTGAGTCACTGTGCAGGGCTTCTCACTGAAGATGGGCGACTTCATCTCCACATAGCTGCTCTCCACTGGGCGGAACGGGGACGCGGGCAGGTCCTTGATGGTGGCATATGGGTTCTCGCTGTTCAGAGACGTGCTGCTCACAGCCACAGATGAGTTTTTCGACAACTCTGTTCGACAACAAATAAAGCAGCATTATATTAGCCAATCACAGCAAGGCTATGGAAGGCTATTAAGCTACGGAAATGTTCAAAGAAGGCAATGCGAGAACGTCCCCTGTTAGCTGGAATTTTACCGGATTGTCGCATATGTTTTACTGCATTTTCCTGTATTGAAAAATACCAGATCAAACTGAAAAACAATTTAATTCAGTCTGCACAACCGACACCTCACCCTAACTAACTGTTTTTTTTTTCTTTTCATTTTATTGTCGGGGGAAAGTTTTAGTGTTGGG
>JAODJW010000135.1:15838892-15859886 GCA_026777045.1 Hyperopisus bebe | reverse complement strand
GGGGGGGGGGGGGGGGGGGGGTGCAGTTGAAATATGGGAACATAATGAAAGAACAATGTTTAAAACACATGGTGTACTGTACCTGATCCTGTGAAAGAATTATCTTTGCTGTTATATGATCATGCACAGCATTTGTCAGCCCTAATGACTCCAAAGTCAGCTGCCCATAGCAAGAGGACATGCCGACTGAAGGCACCCGTTGGCTTTCTCCAAACATTAGACCATCAGATTTTTCTAATAAATAGTGAAAGATGGCAAACCAGAGCGTTATTATTAGCCCCGCCTTAAATTCCAGCTCTGTGAAGCTCATTATATACAGTTTTTGCTGAGAGAGGTCAGCTGAGGTGCTGAGTGACTCCTGTGGAAATCTTTGTGGTTGTTTTGTGGTGTTCAGCATTTATCCCCTGGGCTCCAGACTAACTTTTTCCACTGGTAGTGCTGGTGCCCCTTACTGGAAATATTAGGAGCACCAGCACAAAATTACATCTACATGCAATGCAACATGTGCATATTATTTATCTTAACTGTATTACTAAAACAAACAACAAACAAATTTATTTTTGTATAGCACATCACAAATTACATTGTCTCAAAGTGCTTTACAGCATCCCCACCCAATAAATACTTCGGTAATAAATATACATTTTACAGAAATAACAATGTAATGTTTTATTTTAAAGGAAAAAGTTTGAAGTAGTGCTTTAAGAGAAAAAGCATTTCCGAAGCATTTCCGTTTTGAGAACCGCAACACATTAAGAGAACACAGCACATTTAAAAATTAAATTTGCTTAATTTTTGTCTTGATTCTGTGTCATCTTTATGTTTCTGCATCTTCTTAATGTTTTTGAGCTGTGTTAATGTTGATTTTCTGGGTTTTCAGGGCTACTGTACTTTTTGGTTCAAACATGTGGAAATAATTTCAAATACTGCATTTACTGCAGTTATATAGTGCTTTTTTCCAAAGCATTTACAAATCATGCCTCACATTCACCCATACACCGGTGGCGGAGGCTACCACGCAGGGCACCAACCAGCTCACTGGGAGCAATTTGGGGTTTAGTGTCTTGCTCAAGGACACTTCGATGGGGACAGGAGGACCCGGGGCTCGAACCTGCAACCCTCCGGGTGCCGAACGGTAGCACTACCTCCTGCACCACCATCGCCCAAGTCATTGTACAAACGTGTAAGTGGTGTTGGTGTGCATTGCCCCTTTCATAGTTGATTCAAAATGTGCATGTAGAAATCTGTAAGTGGACCTGACTTATTGATTCAAATTCTTCTTTGAAAACGGTTATCAATACCCAACCCCACACACAGATCCTTCCTCCCTCCTTGTGTTTCACGTGATATATGATGATGGTTTAAAAAAAATGGCATGTCGCACCGCTGTGCCTAGTTATAAAGATTACTCACAGCTCCCAGTGTCTCCAAAAATGATTGCAAAATGCGATTAAATGATTGCAGTTTGGGGGCCTGTATCCCATCCATCAGTAAACTTGTGACTGTTCCTAGTTTGTGTTCAGTATATGGAGTCATTATTTTTGAGTACCTTCAACCCATTAAATATGTGAATGTGATTTTCTGTGACTGATGCTCCTGTGATTGTGCAGATTGTGTATAAATACCTTTGTTGTATAATTTGCCAAAGCTGTGACTGCGGTCAATCCCAGTTGCTCCTGATAATGGAAACAGTACAACAGTATGACAGCCACCATTAACTCACAAATAATACATCATTAAACATTTAGTTGACACTAATGACGAAACGGACCACAGGTTGACGGTGAATTTCTGCAAGTGTCACATGAATCTTACTCTCGTAAAAGAAAGGGATGGTATTCACTTATTGTATATAATACCGCAAGAAGGGATGCATAAATGTTTAAGAACAAAAAGAAAATAATCAATTTACAAAACATGCAGGTCTCCTGTTTAAGTCTCATATTGTCAATCTGATACTCATACGTCAAGAACACAATGTGAGCAGAACAGTACAAGCCTTTGTGGAAGATTAGCCAGGATGAAATCTTTATGCTGCAAGTCATATGCTGCAGAGAGCCAACTGCATGACCTTGGAGATATTTGAAAGCATAATCTGTACCAGTTAGTCTATCTGTTCTGGGTGACCACACACAAATACGCCACATGATGACATCCTGTCAGTGCAAAAATCCCTTATACAAGCTGACAAAAACAATGGTGAGAATATTTGTCTATAGACCATCATCATCACTGAGAAATTCCAGGAAATTTATTTGTACTGAGAGGTGGAGAGTTTGTTTTTTGAAATCAAATGGCGCTTTTCCACTGGCACCAAGAACCAAGCTGTACCCAAGCTGAACCAAGAAGAGATGGTTTTCCATAGAAAATGATGCGAGCTGTACCTAGCCCTCATAAAGCAAATTTATGCAAGCTAATGCTAATTCCGCTAGCATTTGAAGCTAACATAAGACAGCGATTCTCACAGACATGCTACTGGAAATCAGCACATAGTAAATCATGATGTACACCAAGTAAATAGTAAATATGCATCTCTTTGGTTTTACATCATTGTCGCTCTCCAAACCCAGCAGCGCCTTTACGGAGCTGACCCTTCTGCAATGGAAAATCAAAGCGAGCTGGAACAGCGCAGTAACTAGCCTCCGCGGTACAGGTCGGGTGCGGCCTGGTTCCTGTACGTCAGTGGAAACGCGCCAAAAGTGACCTGTTCTTTCGAATCTGGAGCTGCTCCACTAGCCTTAATAGTGAATGTCCTCAAGGGAAAGATAAAGGACAGAATTGGTCACAGCCGTTATACCACAGCTTAACCTTATCACTGTCTTCAAAGCAAGTCAGGTATTACCAGGTTCACACAACACCTCTGAAGGACATGATTTGGCTTAATGACTGAATGTGACGGAACCCACCCTTTTCATTGTGGACCGGCTCCTGGGGGTGTTTCCAGTCGGGAGGCAGTGTGGCGTTGCACTCCACCCCAAACAGCCCCAGCCGCTCCCGCTCCATGTTCTTCACATTGCGGAACACTCGATTATTGGTGTTCTGCTTTGGAGACATACTGGCCAATCAGATACACCTGCTCAGATTCACCACCTGGTTGCGATACTGTTCAGATTTGGTATTCAGTTATCAACATGATCCCTCAGGCACCCCGCTGTCCATCTGCTGTTGTCTAAGCAAAACTAACTCTTGTACATCCATTGGATTTGACCACAAATCTGTATCGTAAGGTAATTCGACCAGATGTCACCTAAGGTGGCCTTTCTTAGCATCTCCATTTTGGCTTCTGTTAGAAGTGCTATAATTAAGTTTACCACTTCAGAGTCCCGCCATGAGTGTAATCAAATTTCACTTCAACTGATGCATAAAATACCCGACCATGTCACATTGCCCGTGAAAAAATGTTTCAAGTAGTAATGAGAGAAACGAAACGTTGGATCATGTACACGGTGGAATTATCACTGAAAATCACAGCCTTAGCTGCTGCCCCATTGGGTAAAGAATTGGCTTAACTCAGGTGGTGAATGACAATACAAATTAAGTCCCACCTACCACAGGTATAAACCCCTCTTTTTCCCATCACTAGTTGTATGGTACTTGTGAGCAGCTAGTTTCTTGAATCTTAGGAATGATCTGCATGTAAACACTGAGATGAATGTATAAACTATTATGACTCTTTCAAACACAAAACAGATGCCATACCAGCTCCACTCTTTTACGCAGTTAAAAAAAGACACAGTTAATGCAATCACATCCCCAGGGTACCGGATTGGCCAGATCATGAGCCTGAGCTCAGTGATGACAGTGAGAGCGGGAGACACCTACCTTGATGGACATGAGGGAGCGGTCCTGGTTGTTGGGGACCTGGGGCAGGGGTGGCCTGTTCTGGGACAGTGTGTGGTAACTGGGGTTGGAGTAGAAGTGATGGTAACCATGTGGGACATCTAAGGAATAACAGGAGGAATGTGGTTAGGGACCATTTCCCCCAGTTGTTTGTGACCGGCGTTTGTGATCAGTTTCTCCACAGCTATTTGGGAATGCTGTTAGTGCAGGGTGACCAGACGATCCATCTCAGCGAGGACACTTTGAGCTGGGACGAGATTTGTAAACCACCTGTTCAATTAAAAGCTCCCAGATTTCACAAGCGTTGAGTTCTTGTTGTGTCCCGATAAGTCAGTCTCCCATAATCATGCATGAATCAGCAATGTTAATGTGAAACAGCTGGATGAGTCTTTCTTTCAAGGAACGAAGAAGTCAAAGCACAAGAAGAACTACTTAGCCAAACACAGAAGCCATTCGGTTTTAAAGTCGTTTGTAAAACCTGAAGTAGCTCAAAGTGTCCTCCCTGGTATGAATTACTGTATCTGGTCACCCTAGTTGGTGATCAGTTTCTCCCCAGCTGTTTGTGAACACCATTAGCTACCAGATTTTCTCCAGCCACTTGCGCTAATATATAGCCTCAGTCATAACACTGGTCAGCTTCAAAAGTTAATATTTGCTTATTGGTGGCATTGTAGACTTTCACCCAGAAGGAACACACCTGGTATGGTGCACTCCAGGCTGGCTGCATGGCTGGAGGAGAAGACCACGGCGGGCACGCTGCTCTGCTTGTCCTTTCGCCGGCGCCGGTAGAGCAGGAGAAGGGCGAGCAGCAAGGCCGCGAAGACCACCAGCGTGGCGATTCCGGCCACGGCGCCCCACGAGTCCCGTTCCACCGGAGACATCACGCTCACTACCTGCCCCGAGGGGGGGGGCTTGCTGTTTGGGACTGACCGCCAGTTCCGTTATTTGTTGTGATTGATTTGCCAGCTTCAGAATGCACTGCTGTCAGGTGACTAAATGTCACTAAGTTTGACAACAAATGATACTCATGTGAACAACATTCAGATTAAATTTTGTGTAATCCTAGAAGACACCCACGCAGATACGGGATGAAATTCTCACTTGACCTCAGGTGACCTGATGTGACTAAATGGCCCATGGTGTGTGAGTTTGTAAGTGTCTGCCCTGTGTTGAACTGGCACCTGTGCCTTAGGGGTCCTGGGAGAGGTTCCAGGCTCACTGTCACCCTCCACTGCACTGTCCCTCAATCCAGTTCTTGTAGACCAACAGTTGTTTCTCATTTTCGCTCCCTCCGAGCTGCCTGCCAGACAGTCCACACTTTTGCTCCCTCCTTGCTCTCAGTAGGGGAGCAAAAACGTGAACCATCTGTGGTCTCCGAGGATGGATTGTGAAACACTGCACTACCAGATAAGCTATATTGAAGATGGATGGATGAACGAACGGATTCATTCTTACAAAAAAGAGCAGTGTTACTTACCCTCTTTGCAGTTGGCTTCCAGCCCTGACTCACACACACACACCCCGGTGCGGTGATCGCAGCTCGCGTTGGGGGGACATGAACAGCTGTGGGCACAGTTTGGACCAAACGTTCCTGGGGCACACTCTACAAGCAAACGAGTGCCCAGAGATGGCGTGATAAGAGATAAGATACCAAAAGTTAGCAATCTTTACTGTCACGGTACATACAGCAACAAAATTTTGTTTAGCGGCAGTCTTGCCAGTAATACAGCATAAACAATATACATAGACATTAAAGGGTGACAATATAGAAAGACACAATTCAGAAGTATTAAACCAGAAATATGTATAGAAATTTAAGCGCATTATTTGTAGAACAGCGCACCAACCGAGAGAATTTGGGATCGCTTTGCGAGAAAAAAAAAAACTCAGAAGACAAAGTTCAGCACCTGGATACTTACTGGCCTGGCAGTATGGACCCGTGTAACCTACTGGGCACAGGCATGCGCCGGTCACATGACTGCAGGACCCTTCGCATAGGCACCGCAGGCTACAGCCCGAGCCGTAAGTCCCCTGGTTGCAGCCTAAAGATGCAGAGGAGAATCAGCCAGATTGCCTACAGTATGACATCATAGTGTCATAGACACAAACTAATCAGCCCTGTGAGCCTGTTTCACAAGGGCATGTTGTACGTGATGTTTGCTATCAGTCCACTGAGGGTGTGGTTCACGGTACCCATGGACATAACACTGTTTCGGTAAAACTAGGCCTGTCTGACTGCGGTCTAAACATATGAGTGTGGATGTGAAAGGGACAGTGACAGGACCCATCCTGATGGTGGCGCAATGGCACACTTCCATGCAGTGGTTTCGATAGCGCAAACTTCCATGCAGTTAGCTAGAGGCTGATGACATTTTCATTGCGTTCATTTAGCAGACTCTTTCATCCAAAGCGACTTACAACTGAGAAAGCAGTGTGTTCTATTCCTGTTCCTGGTGGCGGAACTCTAACCTTTGTTTTGGCGACCCCTGCTGGTGGCTTGTGTAATTGTCTTCTCATATTTTCCAGGTCGCTTTCATTTTTGCAGATGCCTCACCTGAAGCCTGTCTGTGTTTTGTTATAAAAGGAGTTCAGCCCGGTTTAAACGGAACGGGACGCGGGAGAGCAGCCCTGACTCCAAAGGTCTTTCTTATGAGTCCTGGCTACGCTAATTTAAGTGGCTTTAGTGCTTGACTGTGCAATAATAGATTGTGCGCCAATTTTTTCTATGTCTCCTTTATGTTGTGGTTGGCGGTGACCGTCCCAAGGGCAATTAAGAGTCAAGGTCGCTCCAGAGGCCCAAGAGAGTGACATCACTCTGCTGACCACATTATCTGAATCAGCAAGCTTCTGATACTAGCACGTAATTCTAACCTGCAGAGCCACATGGCATCCCATAATGACTTGCCTCACTTTACCCATAAGCTATTAACTGACCACTTAGGTACAGGATCTGTTTTGCTTAAGGCAATTAAAGGAAATTTTTACTAAAAGAGAATTTTCCCAAAGTCAAGTGTGACATTCAGGTCACCAGTGTCACACTTCCAGGCCTGAGCTAATGTGTGATGGAAGGGTTACCTTGGTTACACAGGGGCCCGGTGTAGCCTGGGTCACACTGGCACCGCCCTGTGACGTGGTGGCACGGGGTGGAGGAGTGGACACACAGGGAACACGCTGCACTGCACTGTGAGCCGTAAAGGCCTGGGCTGCAAGCTGGGAGAGAGGCAGGAACCCAAAGAGAGGCACAGAGGCTGGGATCTTCACTGATTAATGCCCATAAAATTGTCAAAGCAATGGATTAGCCACAATATAAAACAAAAAGGGCGCACAGTGATGCTTAAGAAATGGATTTATGACAGGAAATCAGAGGATCCTGGGAAGAGAAAATCTTAGGAACTTCCTTGAGCAGCAATCTGCCAAGCAACCAATCATTATTATTATTATTTCATAACTATTATTATAAAAATGTGACAAAAGAGAAGTGACAAATTTGAGAGAGGGCAGATTCTGCACTTACTCTGACTACAGTGTGGACCCTGGTACCCGGGATTACACACGCAGCTCCCACTGTGTGGCAGACAGGTGGCGCTGTTTTGGCAGGAGCAGCTCTGGTTGCAGTGGCGCCCCCAGGTTCCCGCTGGGCAGGGCTGGGCACAGTGTTTTCCTGATGGGGCAGGGTGAACAGTCAGCAGGGCCAGTGGGTTTAATGAGAAAGGGCAAACGTCTGCAGCAGCCGTGAGGTAACCGGGCGTAGAGGAGAGGAACTCGGAGGACCTGCCCAGCCAGGAAGACACTGGCACTGGCCGGTGGACTGGTGGCAGCCATCGGCATGCAGGCAATCACACTGCAGCAAACACCCAGGACCGTAGGCGCCTCTCTGCATACACAGGCACAAAGGGAGAATGACATCATTACCATGCAAAACACACCACAGGTGTCAGTATTCAGACATTTAACTGAGCATTACATGCCTACTGATGCAAAATGGGTTCAGTCTCTGAGGCAGCTAAAAATTACAATTAAAAATTAGCGCCAGGTTTGATGAAATTTTTAAGTAACACTTCTCAGCAATGCATTATAGACGAATATTAATTAAATAGTACTGCACAATTGCATGATGAGAAAATGAAATTTAAGTGCCTAAAATGTAAATTAATGGCAAATATCCTACTTTGCAAGAAGTAGGATTTATTAAGAATATGTAAGCTTTGAGAAATTTCAATTGAGTGATATTGAGGGCTTATGATGGTAGATACCGGACATGGTTGGTCACACAGCGCCCCCTGCCACCCAGCAGTGCACGTGCAAGTGCCATCTATGGGATTGCATGATGCCCCATTTGCACACTGGCACGTTCCATTGCAGTTTGGACCCCAAGTGCCGCCCGAGCACGGGATGGTACAGTCCAAGCCTTTCCATCCTAGAACGAAAATCAGAGAAGATCACGGCCAATCCATTTGAAAACCAACAGTATTTCTGATCCGTTGACAGTAAAGTTTAAAACTGGCTGCGACTGAGACCGCAACAGAGCAGGTGCCAGATGGGGGCGCCAAAGCGCAGGAAATGTGGGGCCTCACCCTCTCTGCAGAGGCAGGTGCCATCGACGGGGGAGCAGGCCAGGGCGTTTGCACAGGCACAGCGGAGGGAACAGTTCGTCCCGTAGGCGCCCGAAGCACACAGACTCTGACAGTGGTTCCCCTGTGGCGCACATGGCAGACTGTCTCACTCTGCACACCACATCTCAGCACGACAACAAAGGGCACAGCTTTCATCGCTCAAATCCAGCATATCGCTCCAGATGTTTCTCATGTGTGGTTCCCCGATGGTGACATGACATCACATCCGGTCATCAAACTCCCTCTCCGCCTTCTAGAAACACCGACACCCATCTGTTCCGAGAATAACTAGCCTGACGTTACTCCACATTCACTGAATGTCCTTAATGCTGCACTGCCTGCTCACTGTAGAGTCTTATTGGGTTCTTGCTTTGTTTGGAAGGTAGTGTGTAGCTCTGGCTCCAATTCTGCTTACGATTGTGCCTGGGCATTTTCTGGAAGCCCTTACGCCTACTTGACTGTATGTTTGTATGTTTGCCTCACTCCTATGTCGCTCTGGACAAAAGCGGCGGCTAAATAAAAATTTATGTAAACGTAAAAATAACTCGGCCAAAGTCCATTGCTGAATTCCAGTTTTCCTTCCACAGAAGGGACACAGTCATGGTCACGGTCATTGTCATGGCGAAAGTCACTTACGGTGTAGCCTGGCGCACACCAGCAGCGCCCGCTAACGCTGTCACAGGTACCCCCGTTCAGGCACAGGCAGGTCTCCTGGCAACCGTGGCCGTAGTAACCGTGCGGGCACGTCTCGTTGCAGAAGAGCCCCGCCCAGCCGGGGTAGCATGTGCACTCGCCCTTCATGGGGTGGCAGCTGCCAACGAGAGAGGGGGGAGCTACAGCTTTTGGACCAAAGACGGCATATTCCAATCAACACCCCCTGTGCGACTGATTAGTTATGCCCCCAGGGGTCTGAGAAAGGGGCCCCTTTGCTGTTGCCCCCCAAGCTCCCTTAACTCCCCCTTGACAACTTCTACAGCCCCCAGTTGACAATTGACAGCTGACAAAAAACTGCTACACTAGTAGGGGGGGTAACTGAGAACTAAAAAAGCCCAAAGGCCTCCGACCATGTCAATGTGCATCTGCCTAAATCCCGCCCTGATCTTTAATAAATATTAAAACAGCATTTCCCAATCAGTTCCTTCCCGCAGCTGAGAGGGAGCGAAAATGTGGGCTGTCTGTGGGTCCCTGAGGAGTGGGATGGGAAACATAATAAAAGGCGAGTAATGAAACAAAACCCGCTGACGTCAGCCACGCCGGGGCTGCCCACCTGAGCGTGTTTCCGTGGTGACACTGGCAGCGGTGCTCGCAGTGCAGGCCGTACGTCCCCTCCGTACACATCCTGTCCTGGCACCGGGGACCCCGGAAGCCCGGCTCACACAGGCAGCCCCCGTCCACATGGTAGCAGCGCGCCCCGTTGGCACAGTCGCAGGTGCCCTGGCAGCCTGGGCCGTACGTGCCCACCGGGCATTCCTCGTGGCATCTGAGGGCGGGCAAATTTCACCGTTACCCCATGACACCACAGGCAGGGGTTACTCAGTGAGACTTTCATGCAGAACAGCCGACTTGAACTGGCTGAATGTGATGCCACTGTACATTAAAATTACCTGCCGAATAATTAAAATAGAGATACATATATTAGCTGGTTGTATCAAAACAAGGAAGGAGTTCCTGTCCAAGAATCCGTCTGACGCCGCACCCACTACACCCAGCAGGGGGCAGTACCTGTCTCCGGTGAAGCCGGGGGTGCACTGACAGTGTCCCCTCTCGGGGTCACAATGCCCCGTGTTGTGACACACACACTCTTGGGTGCAGTTGGCCCCAAATCTGCCCTGGGGACAGCGCTCGGTGCACATGGGTCCCTGGGGGCGACAGAGAGGGGAAAAGAATGAGGCAGGAGTGTCACCGTGGGCCGTTCAGTTCGGAAGCCCTTAGTACTTTATGTGTCACTCAAGGGTTAAACATTGGGAGGTCCCCACCCACTGATCATAACAATATGACAATATGATTTTGTTTTTGGGGGGGGGGGCTCAGGGTAGTATTGGCCGGTTCTGATTATTGAGGGGGTTGCAACCCCCCCATGGCAACTGGGAGGTTTTATGTAATAAAGACAATACATAACAATTCATTTATCTGACAGCTTCGTCCAAAGCAAGTCACAGTAGAGGGAAGAGTCACAGCTTGCACTGGTTACCAGGGACTAGACCCGCAGCCTTTGCAGTGCAAACACAATGCTGTGTTTTCAGAGCTATAGGAATGACAGACTACCCTCTGTTTCTAATGGGTGTGGTCGGCAGGTGAATGAAATGATTCAAACACGCTGTACTAGTTACTAGTAACTGCCTGACAACCAAGAAAAATTGACTAGCACCGCAAAGTGTTCGCCCTCCCGGGATGGGCATACCGTCCAGCCTGCCTGGCAGGCACAGATCCCTGCTCCCTGGCAATAGCCCCCATTCTGGCAGGGGCATCGTCGATGGCAACTCTGACAGGGCATTTCGCACCTGAGGGAGGGGGACAGTTCAGATAAATCATTAAACAAAGTCAGATATTAAAATAGGGACCCTTCCGCCCCGGTTGCTGAAATCTATCTAGGATAGTCTTCGGCGACCCACAGACAGTCCACATTTTTGCTCCCTCCCAGCTCCCGGTGTGTCTAGGGAGCAAAAACGTGGACTGTCTGTGGGTCTGGGACTGGGTTGTGAAACACTGCCCTTGGGGGGCCTGTCAGTAAGGTTGGCGGGGCCCCAGTGAAATTCATTTCTGGCTATGGGCCTGTTCATATCAGAAACTGATATGGCGACTCACTAATGTAAAGTGAACTGCATTTAGCATACCGTGTTTAGCCAAAAAAATTTATTTTATATGGCAGCTACTTTCAGTTGCAATCAGTGTTTGGACTTAGATGTTGGAGATGCTGCCGGTTCCATATCAGTGTTACTGGCTTTGGCAAATAAATCCATAAAACATGGGCTCACATTTCTGCAGGTTGATGTAACGTGAAGTTTTTGGGAGAATACGCTGTGAAATGTGGTTTAAATCTCAAGCCACCGTTCTTTTTTTTATTTTGTTAAGTGACTCTAGAGATCCAACAGTGTCGTAAGCTTTAAAACTTTGTATGAGCTTACATTTCTAATAAGGGTGGAAAAGTGCAACAAAGGCTACCAATCTAAATTTCTACAATCCTCTAAAAATCTAACCTAAGGATGATAAATACACCAGAATCATTTCACAAAGAATTCCTGGCTATTTCATTGTGGTACATTCAAGAAGGGGAAACACATGGATTAACAATTGCTGTGTTTTATGTCTTGGCAATTATGCGGCGCATTTTAAAATGCAGAGGTGCAGTACACACAAGCATGCAGCACTCATCTCATTATTTAAACACTCAGTCCAGATTCATTGCATTTAAATGATAAGCGACATTCTAGAAAACTAAATAAACAAACTTACAGAGTCCCAGTGTAACCCTGCTTGCAATAGCACCCCCCCGTCTCTTTGTCACATGACCCTCCAATTCCGCACAGGCACTTCTGCAGACAGTCTTTTCCAAATTTCCCCGGGGGACAGGGGTCCTCACAGTGTCGGCCAGTGTATCCGTGGCGACACTGGCAGGAGCCGGAGAGGGGATCACATTGTCCCCCATTCTCACACTGGCAGGAATGGCCGCAGTCATCACCCCAGTGTTTCTCGTCACAGTCTAGAAGAGAAATAGACCATCACATACATGACTTTGGATTAATTTGAAGAGAAGCGTGAAGGATCTGGGGCGGCTGTCTGCAACAGCATAGCAAGGCCTGTTGTTTAAGACGAGCTTTGATTATTTCACAGTGCCTCACTAAGGCCCAAGATATATTATAGCGACTGATGAACATACAGGAACACATGGCATTTGACATCGATGATGACATAACCGCAGTACACTATGTCTAATTTGGCATTAACTTTTACATATAGTGTTACACAGTGTGATACATTTGTGACATGCAGATTTGCATGGAGCTGAGAAAGATAAATGGGGCTGAAATCAGGAATTCTACTGATGTAATGCTCAGGGAGTGCGATTCACACGCAGGGATTATATTTCGTTTGCGTCGGTGTAAAGGGAACAATCTGATGAGGCTTTGATGTTGTGCGAGGCCGACTATGTCTCTCGCCATATCTAACGCCATTCATATGTTTGTGAGATGAAACGAAAGCTGTGATATGAAATACAAATGCGAAACACACAAAATTAACAAAAAAAATGTAAATAGTGAGCTTCATAACCAACATGTAAAGCACCTAAAATTTTGGAAGAAATCCGTAGCAGCTGTTTTCACTCTTTGTGCATGAGACCTCTTTGGCTTTTGTCCCAAATATGCATAGAGTGGGGGTTTGATTAAATCCTAACCGGAACCTTTTTTTTCATCACCTGGTTAATTGTGTCGGATTTTGTCCAACATGTCAATTATAACAAATATTTCCCTACCAATGAGAAACATTAGCGTTTGCATTAGATTTACCAAGGAAACTAAAGATGTATTATCTTAGTTACAAATTTATTGTTTTGCAATTCAACATAGAGGATTTATTTTGAATTCACTTATTGTTTTCTATGCTTGCCAATTCTCAGGCTTTTTTTTCTATACATGTGTACTTCATGAGGAGATCACTCAGCCAGTAATCCAATCAAGTGTAAATTTCTTGGTGTCACGTTACATCTGTCGTCCCTGATTGCATGTCATTGCTTTGTGATTAGTTTATTGAACTCACTCCAATGCATGCTTTTATTGTTAAGTTAATCATGAAAATCGGCATATATGGAAATGTTCAAGAACGTGGGAAAATTCCATGTATTCTCCCAGTGCACCATGGGGCTGGGTGCAGTGCACACCCCCCTCTTGTCACCCCAGCTCCTTAGTACACATCTTAATGCCCTTTAACTTAAACCCTTCTGTTGACTGCTAAAAGCAGCTTGACACAAAAATATTCAGGAAAATATCACATCTCAAAGGACACAGATCCAAAAAAAGGGTTTTTAAGGCCAAAAGCTGCAAAGAAAGACCCCTTCTGTGCTCCTTTCCCAGAATCCCTGAAACGGCATGGCATCGTACCCATTCCCTCACAGAATTACAAGCAGTGCACTTCACCTTCCTGAATTTTTGTTTTCTAGCCAACGGGAAATAGAGTGCAGGTGAAGGAGACCTTGGACGGCTGCTGACCAGAAGTGCAGAGTACCGACTCTTAAATACTCTGCCTGAGGTTTCTGGGAATGCATGCAGCGGGTCTGCCCCGTTAGGAGGACTGCCCAGTGTGAATGTTGGGTCACGTGCCAACGCACGGGAGGCTGGTACCTACTTACCGCTTGAGCAGTCTTCCCCACGCCAGCCGGTCTCACACTGGCAGCGGTCTGGCGCCAGACATCGCCCGTGCACGCACTCCGTGGTGCAATGAGCTGCCAGATCGAGGAGACAGGGACACGATATGGGTAGGCTCTAATCCACATTTTCCGGTTTTCACCATTCCCCATCTCCATACCAAACTGGCTAAAACTGGCTGAGGAATGACCTATATTCCTGTCTTAGAATCAGTCCGCAGTAAACAATATTTTAGAATGAGCCCCTGATTTTCTAAATTAGTTCATTTAGAGGTTTATCAGGTCCTTGGCACAGAGTCTGTGGGACAGAAACGTTAATTACATTTACTGCATAAATTATGCTTGTTAAATCTAAATAACAATTTTACACTGCACTTAAACCACTGGGAGAGAACCACTGCAGACAAGTGAGATTAACTGGGAACTACCTTTAAGGGCCTCTGCAATTGAATTACACCACTTTGGCTTTCATTTAATAATCCTAACAGAGCAGGAGGTTCCTTGTTTATATCTCCCCCCAGTACTTACGGACACATTTTTCCCCGCTCTCGTAATATCCAGGGCAGCACTGGTACCTCCTGCGGTAGTCCATCTTCACGGCCTGCCGATAAGCGGTCTTGTATGTGATCCTGCGTGTGATAAAACAGAATTGCACCGTCACCAACCCGGAGGCGTGGCAGTCCGCCTGCGCGAGTGATACGCACTTCTGCTGGTTGCACCCGGAGAAATCCCAGGCATTTGCGCAGGGCTGCGTGGACATCTGGGCGAAGGGACGGCTGTAGGACTCCTTCACCGATGTGGTGTAGCTGGGAGGGGAGACAGTACATTCATGCATTAGGCATACAAATACAGAAGCAGTATGTAAGTATGACATTTTAACATACGGCCTTTGACGACGGCTCTTCCCCTATATGATAATCTCCATTCTCCTTGTTACCTCTCCCACAGACTGCACACATTGGGGTCTCTAGGGTTCAAGAGCCACGCGAGATCGAGGAAGAAGCAGAGGAAGAGGAGGGTACAGCAACTCTTCATGGATCTCACCATCCTAGGAAACAAGACATCGCAGAACTTGTAACTGAAAGATTGCAGGTTCCAATCCCCGACCAGAAAGGCACCACTGAGGTACCCTGAGCAAGGTACTACCCCCAAGCACTGCTCCCCGGGCGCTGAATTAGCTGCCCCCTGCTATGTCAAATCGTTACATATGAGTTAGATGCAGAGGACACTTTCGTTGTTGTGCACCGTGTGCTGTGGTGTGTCAGCAATGACAATAATCACTAAATTCACCAAAATCTAAATTCTAAGAAATGTCTCCTGAATCTGGACGGCAAATGACCTGCTAAAGCATAAGGAGGTTTACTGTAAGGGTCCTGAAGCAAACCACTGGTATAACTGGACCGTGCTTTGGGGGCAAAAGCTCACAGCTACTCCACGACAAACTGCATTTCAGAAACATTCGCAGGCTCTCCTCACCATCGTATGATGTGGTCTATTACCTGCAATAATATAAGTGGTAGGACACTGTCTATCAGAGGGATTCATGAAGGAAAATTCCAGAACAAGAATATATTACGTTCATACGCTTTTAAAAATGTGTTTTCTAAACATGCTACACTGAACAATATAAAATATTCTTAAAAAATTCCATAAGTATTTAAATACTCAAATATAAACAGTGTAAATGTTGTGTTTTGACTCTTGATTCTTGATTTAGTGATATTATATAAGAAGATTTATAGACAGTTTGGCAGTTTAAACTATTATTAGCAGCCTATTAGGTTATACTGAGGCTTTTGGTCTGTATAATTCAAAATGCTCATTCATGAGCTGCGGGATCTTTACCGCATGCAACTTCGGACGAATTTGAAAGAGAAAAGTTCTGGATTAAGACGACAAGAAGTGAGGCTTAATCGCCCATCATAATATCAATCACAGCTGCCCCTAACCCTCACACGCTGGCACAGCACCGGGCCCCTCCCCTGTCAACATGTAGCTTGAGCACACATCTGGATCCCATCACCGGCCCACCCTTGGGGGTGCAATAGCTGAGGGCTGGTGGTGATTCGCAAGGAACGCCGAACTGAGGGCTCCCAAGAACTCCCGAGGAAACAGCCCAGATCTGCCCCCACGGGCCTTTCGTGGGTCGATCACCCACGACGAGAAAGTCAGCTACTTTCTCCAACGTTGGGTTGGAGTCTCACACTGGTTCCTGCTTGCTTTGTTTACTTTTCCTGAAAAGAGCAGCTGATCTCTGCTTTAATCTTACGTTGTTGTGAAACCAGTAGTCCGAATCTCCAAGTATTTGCAGATCTCTGCATAAGAGGAAATGCCGTTATTGTACCGTTATCTGTGATGGGATGCTTCTTTGGATAAATTATATGCTACATGGCATATAATTAGAAGGCTGGAGATGACAAACAAAAAGCAAAAATAGTGCTAATATAAATGATTGAATTTCACATGTCTTTCCATCCAGTATCCATTCCTATTGTCCAATAATTCAAGCAACTGTTTGTCCTCCTTGGCAAATCACAGCTCCCAAAATCACCCAGTGGTTTTACTCTATAACTACAGAAGATCATTTGACCTTCAGTTGTAAAAAAGTCATTCAAATCTGGCTAGCTGGAGAAAATCAAAAAGGGACAAAATACAAAAATTAAAAACAAAACTTTAAAAAAGAAAGGCAAATGTTTCTTATTAAGAGAAGCAATTGCCTTTATTGGACCCCACATTTGAGTGGGTAATTAATTTGAAAAAGGTTTTTTTTTCCTCGTATTACTGCATTACGTCTTGACCACAGGAGTGTTCACATGTGCTGTTAAACCCAACATGACAGCTACAAACTAAAAAAGATGAAAAAAAAAACAACTTCTGTGACTCACAGTAAAACTTTGAAGTAAACACAGACTGTGAGATACATTATGAAGCAGTTAAGGTGGATTAACTCCTCCTGTAGACATATTTTAGATTATTCTGTAGGACCATAAATAAGAACAGGGAACACAAAGTGCATGTTTACAATTAAATAGATTTGAATATAATTTGCGGAACCAGAAACAAACAAAAACTGTAATTAGTTCTGGATAAACAGCGATCTTAATAAGGAGGTTCATATCGAGTAAACAAGGTGACATCACGGCTTTGGTCAGAGACTCAGACATGCGGTACATTCTAACACAGACTATGTGCATCTTCTGGAAAGGAAATACCCACATATGCATCTAGGGTCCAGCTATTGCCATTTGCTGAGTTTAGCTCATGTTGTTGTTATAGAGGCTGCTTTGGTTGCCCAGTAAGTGTTCAAGAGACACACATTTAAATGGTGCACCCCTAAAACAATATACATAACCAAACAAAACAAAGTAACTACTGACTAACTACTGATTGTCTTTTTAAATACTTACATAATTTTCTATTTTCAGCCCTATCTATAGATTGTTCAGGAATTGCTGAAAGTACCATGAGGCAGCAATAACACTTAGAAATTGAATGAATTTAACCATCGCCACCCCAGTCCACAGCTTATAGAAGAACCTCTCACTGTAAAAATGTAAAAAAGGGGGGGGACGCCACTGCTGTAGACCAGTGTTTCCCAATCTGATCCTCAGGGACCCAGTCCGTTCGGTTTTTTTTTTGCTCTCTCCGAACTGTCAAAGTGTGTCACTTCAAAACCTCAGCTAAAATACCTGTGCATTCTCTGACTCAACTATACCGTCTTGTTTGGCTAATCAATACGTCATTGAGTCAAATCTACTAATTAAGTCAATTAATTCATTGAGCAGGTGGTGAATTGTAACAAATACATGGAACGGCTGAGGTGCCCCTGAGGAGAGGTTTGGGAACTGAATCGGGGTTCATCTGGCCATCCAGCGAGATATCAGCAACTTATTGGAGATCGGAGGAAATTCTTGTTAGTTTTTTTTTGTGTTGCTGTTAATTTGCACATGTTGTAATGTTAAATTGTGTTCTTTTTGCCCGAGCTAATATACACTTATTACCCATAAACAGCTTTAACCATTTTCTTTGGCTGCTCAAGCACAGTACTGTAGGGGTAGGACTGCACGGAGTCTACGGCAAGCCACCGGCACTGGAGAGACCAGCAAGGGCTGGAGGGACTCGCAGAGCCAAGCAGACGACCTCCGCCGAATCCCCCCTTTCATGTGGTTCCGTTAAACAATGGCGGAGGGGGACGCGGACAGAGAGGCTCGCCAGACCTTTCATCAAGAGAACCCCGCATTTGTTTTCATGTCCTGGAAACCACTTTCGCATACGCATCTCTCTGGTGATACAAATTAGTCCCACATGTCGCAATAAGGGGTTTCTCATAGAGGCAAAGAAACACACCAACTTATTGGATTATTGCAAATGACAACGAGGCGAAGTGTTTTTTTCACACTAACATTAGTGCCCAGAAAATGTGAAGAAAATTCAATATTTCAATGTATAATTTTTAAAAATGTTGATGTATTTCTAACATATGAAACAGGCCATAAATATTACAAAGGAACAGCATACTACAAAGAGAAACATTTATGGCTAGAATGGATTTCATGAGCTTTCCACAGCCTGGCAGAGTTGGATGAATGAAAGGCTTAATTAAGCCTTTTACATATATAATGTTCCATATATACATGCATATGGCGGCTGGGTAGCCTGCCATTCTCAGAATGGGGGTCTCAATCAAGCCCCCTGCTGTGTGTGTGAGTTGGTACATTCCACCTATGTTGTGTACAATCTAAACACATGTGGTTAGGTGAATTGGCATCTGCTCAGTGTTCATAGTGTCTCCGTGTCTTGCTCCCCTGTCTTGCACCCTATGCATCCTGGGATTGGCTGCCCATGACTCTGCATTGGATAGATGGCGGGAAGATGAATGAAGTAGATAGAGAGAACTTCCATTTGTGTAGATTCCATTAATTCATGTACTAAACTTTATCTCCTTCATTGTTATCTGGATTTTGATTGCATGTCACATTTATATATACAATATATGGACAAAAGTATTGGGACACCAGGTCATTACATCTACAAGAACTGTTATAACATCCCATTCTAAATCCATAGGCATCAGTATGGAGTTGGTCCCCCCTTTGCAGCTAGAACAACTGCCACTCTTCTGAGAAGGCTTTCCAGAAGATTTTGGAGTGTGTCTGTGGGAATTTTTGCCCAATATTCCAGAAGAACATTTGTGAGGTCAGGCACTGATGCTGGACGTGAAGGTCTGGCTCTCAACTCTGTTCTAGTTCATCCCAAAGGTGTTACATGGGGTTAAGGTCAGGACTTTGTGTGGGCCAGTCAAGTTCCTCTATAGCAAAGTCACCCAAGCTGGTCTGTATGGATGTTATTTGTGCACTGTGACACAGTCAGGCCTTCCCAAAACTGTTTCTATAAAGTTGGAAGCATAGAATTGTCCAAAATTGTCTTGAAATGCTGAAGCATTAAGAATTTCAATCACTGTAACTAAATGGTGTATGCACAGGTATACACCTGTGGCAATGGGTCTGAATGAAATTGAATGAAACACCTAAATTCAGTGATTAAGAGGTGCGTGCTAATACTTTTGTCCATATAGTGTACTGATGGCGATGGCATTACATTCTGTGTCCGTCTGAAAATGCCTTTATGTAAAAAATAATAGCTCAGAATAATAGCTGTTTGCTCCTCAGAAAGCTGGTGAGAGCTCAGTGGCCCGTATTTTTGGTCATAAGTTCCCTACCTTAACATGACAGTATGCAGCAAGTGAGTTTCCTGCTTGGAACACCTGGAACACTGAGTGACAGAATGTTTTCCTCCGTTACTAAATTGCGAAAAAGCAGAGGCTGCGTGATGCTGAAGGAAAGGGTTCTTTCTGCGCTCTTGCTGGCTCTCACAGCACTGAACTCTTAATTGAGGTAGAAAATATTAGTCACTTCTTGGAAGGGAGGGACATGAAGCAGAGGAAAAAAAAATGGGGCACAAAAAGGTGTTATTATTGCATCAGCCAAATGCAAACACAGGCAGCAGCTCATATATACATGCATACAGGCTGGGGACTTTCAAGTCATAAAAATTAGCAGATTAAAATATACAAAATTAAGGGAAAAGTAACCCAGCATCTAGCTCCTCATGCAGTAGGAACCTTCAGCTTGACTTCTCGTAACTTTTTCGGAGGTTTTGATAGTTTAAGGGCTCCTTGAAAAGTTAATAAGCAGACAAACCCAGTTTGGCAGGGTTCCTGGTGCAAAATTTAAATGTTTGCTTTCCTGCAGTGATTGCAATGCCAGTTGAATATAATATTTTACATTTTTAACACTTACAGTTTGACTGGCAGCATTATTCATTATTAACACCAAGCCAATTAACTTCTGAACATATTTTGCCATTGTTTTCTAGGAATAAATATCATACGCTGTTTCGGTATGGTTATGGTTAGGGTTAGGGGGGAGAGTCCTAAAATATGACACCCATACTAGTCAGTCTGCAGGGGGGGACTGGGGGGGGGGTGCCTGAACACCTGCCCCCTTTTGCATGAAAGGTTGAAAATATTCCCCTTTTAAGTCTTGACTGTCCCATTTCTAATTTTACCAAGGGGGACCCACCCCTGGTCAGCAAGTTTTACTAGTTCAGCACCTAACCCCGAAAAGTCTCTGCACGGCAATTATAGTTGCCACTTATTAAATGAGTATTTAGACTATTGCTTAGTTACAATATTTAGTTGCAGATAATCCTGTATCTCTTGTCCTGTTAGCAGTGGTGTCATCAGACCTTGACCAGCACAATTCATAGAAAACATCTCGTTCATTGGTTTCCTCAGTTTGAAACTTCCTACCAAAACCAGAAAATCTGGCTGGAAAAAGACCCAAAAACATTTTGTTACTCTGTGCTACAACACAAACAATCAACCGTGTGCAAACTTACAGAGTAACAGTACAGAGGGGGAGTCTCAGACACAAACACGCTTAGCTGTTTTAGGGGACGAGACACTGTTCCCTACTGTAATGCACCCCTACATCACAGTCACTCACTAAATCACAGTCACTCACTTCTCTAAACATAAATATACTTGGAATATTGTAATGCTGATATCCAGGCTGTCAAATACATAGTGTTACTGGAAATCAGTAATTCTGCCATGCATTTAATTTCTGCTTAGAGCCACTGACCTCCTCCCAGTATAAAACAGTAATTATTCAGCGCAGC
>JAODJW010000135.1:15789561-15805378 GCA_026777045.1 Hyperopisus bebe | reverse complement strand
CAAGAAGCAGATTCAATTGATATCAAAGCAGATTTAGAGAAAGACAGTGAAGATGACCCCACAACCAAAATTAATTTAGAGGTGGACAACAATTTTCTGCCGCAAGAAGCAGATTCAATTGATATCAAAGCAGATTTAGAGAAAGACAATGAAGATGACCCCACACCCAAAATTAATTTGGAGGTGGACAACAATTTTCTGCCGCAAGAAGCAGATTCAATTGATATCAAAGCAGATTTAGAGGAAGACAGTGAAGATGACCCCACAACCGAAATTAATTTGGAGGTGGACAACAATTTTCTGCCGCAAGAAGCAGATTCATTTGATATCAAAGCAGATTTAGAGAAAGACAGTGAAAATCACCCCACTACCCAAATTAATTTGGAGGTGGGCAGCAAGTTTCTGCTGCAGCAAGGTACTATGGAATGTGAGAAATTCATGGAGACAAAGAGTCATGACAACTATAAAAGTGAAACAAACCTTCTCAATCCTACTAATATCAACAGTGAAGAAAGCTCAGGGAATTTATCAGACAATGAGGAAGGCATCAGAAAAGAATCATTTGTTGAGAACTTCACAATATTATCATATGGACAATCAACTTCCATTGAAAATGAAAACACAAGTGAAATATTACATTCTCAAAACGTGACATCAGACGAAGGGTCAGAAAATGTACTGAAAAGTGAGGAAACAGACATGCCTCCTGAGCAGAAAGAGGAGGATGGTGAGAACTCATCCATGCTAACAAATGTGGATTTCACCGATGATCTCTCATTGCACAGTGAGATCACAAGCATCACAGAAGTTCTAGAACATACTGCCATATCTGACTTAGAGGATTCATACAGTTCTGAAGATGACTCACCCAATGCCAGTCAGTCATTAAAATCTATCAATCAGGAGGAAATCTCTGAAAATCACAGAAGAGAGAAAGACAGGGAAACTATGACATGTTCTGTGAATGATTCTGGATTAATAGGAGAGACAGAGAAGCATTTTCCAAAATTATCCAGCACCTCTTTAGAAAATGCCAAGGGCAGCAGTGAACACTTCCAAGATGATAAGTGTGGGATTATTGGCACAGATTTAAAGGCGCCTGACCAGTTTATCCAAAGTGATGAAAATATAAAAGAATACTTTTCATACACTGAGCAAAAATACGAACACAGAGAGTCAAAAGCTTTGGAACAGCAAATTGGAGACCACCATAATAGAAAAACAAAGGAAGATGTGATCTTCACTGCAGAAGTTGAGGGACTGCCCCCAGTGCATGAAAAATGCACAGAGTTGTTTAGCACCACTCTGAAGGAAGAGTTTTGGAATTCTAATGGAAAGATGGGAGCCTCATTTGATCCACAGGAGTGTGGGAATTTGGAATATGCTAACACGAGGCCTAATCCGAACGTGGAAAATATAGAGCACATGCTAGAAACAAAACAGTGCACAGAATTAAGACTAAAGGGGGCTCAATCACACGGTCTACCAGAGCAAGAGCAAATCCCTGCTCACATCAAGCAACTACTTTATAAAAACATGGAAGAAGACAAGAAACATTCTGAAGAATCTCTGGAAGAGGAAGACTCCTGGTCAGGTGGAGAAGATTAGGTGCTGAGAGAAAAGTGAAGATGTTCTGCTGAAATTACTTCCTAAGTAGCTCTGAAATTAAAGTTCCTAAGAATGATCAGTACTTTTGAGGGGAGTAGAACACATCCTATTCTATAAATAAAACCAAATAAGTATATTCTCTGAAACAATAACAGCACATAAGTGCAAATAAAACAGATTAAATTGCGGCAGATATACAGAACTGAACAACAGTGTCTTACATTGTCAAAGAAGAGCTCGTAACATCAAATAATACATGATGTATGTATTTTCAGAGGTTGTTCTTGAAGGTATGACATTTTATATGAAGACAACACATGGTATATGAAACAAACACATCCTTCGTGGAGAGGATAGCTGTATTTTACAAAGTTTGCATACTGCATGACAAGGTTTGATGCATGACTTTTAGAGACTGTTTATCTGAGAGTTAACAGGAGGGAAAAAAACATTTAGGAAAAAAGTAGCATGACAATACAATTTATTTTTTGATTTTAAATAGTAAAGTTTTCTTTAAAAATGTTTTTAAAGCCTAAATTTAAACATCCTTTAAACAACACCAATAGTGCCTACACTACTACAACTAACTGACAATTCTAGACCAGCTATTTTTTAAATTGGAGCTTTGATGATTTTAGTAGGTTTTACATAGTGTGTATCCAAAATAAAAATACCAAAAGAGTAAGAATATTTATTTCTGAGTATTTATCAGAACTACATCCTCATTCTGTATTTATTTTGTGAAGTTACAGGGCAGCTAAGTCCTAACTTTTAATACTGTCACAGTAAGTACTACAGAGTATTGTTATTCATGAGTGTGCAATTTTTAATTTCACCTATTCCAATACATATAAAAAACCAGTTCAAGCACTACATACCAAAATTCTCTAATGCTTTCTATGTTGACACTCTTACCCACAATGCAGTATAAATTCTGAATTATGAATGATAATATACGGTACCGCAGGTTTTCAGAAGGCTGGATATGTTGGTGAAGACCACTTGCCTTTGCTTCAGAGCCAGACAGTGTAAATTAGATCTTTGTATTCTCATTTGTCTTTGTTATTGGAAAACCAGTTCATTTCTGTTTCTAGGATACAGAACTTCAGAATGTTCTTGTAGACAAAAGTTACTTTGGGATACTTTCATTTAAAACTGTTAATACCCTGGCTGACAGTTATGTTCCTCTAAGGGAAGTAAATGTCTAGCTTCATTCTGTTCTACAAGGTAGCATTGGGTAGGAGGGATGTCTTGTGGAATACACAGTTGCAAGTCATACCTGGGTAGTTTTGATGGCCATCTTGTTTTGACAAAATGTGCTAACATTGTGCAAGAGAGAGAAAATAAAGTAATTGGCAAACAGTCTATGAAAGGGTTTTTTTATTATTATTTCTGGGATTGTGTTGAATATTTTTGGATGTTTTGGATGATGAGTGAGTCTCTGTGCAAAAGTCAAAACATAATGTCAAACTGAGGTTCTCTGTGTCATGGCAGTGAGCTGCAGATGATAGGATTAGGGAACAATGCCGTGGTACATAGAGGAAAAGAAACAGAAATAGTTGTGTCAACGTCCATGGCAACAGGACCATATTGAATAGTTAGATAACAGAGGTTGTGTTAGATCACTGTCTGTCTGTCCCTCTACCTACTTCTTCAGTCCAGAAACACAAAGAGCCCCCATCCCAGGAAACACAGGGGCACAAAGCAGGAGATCACCCAGGACAGGAAGCCGGGTATAATAGTGAATTTATAGCCAAAAAGAAAGCTTCTAATTCTCTCCAGCTTTTCTCACATATGTACAGGATTGAAACAATAAAATAAACTGCGTAGAACCTGCATTTTTATATCCATTAAAAGATTTATTATGTACTGGGGTGGTGGTCCCAGTGAGATTACTAACATCTCTGGCTCGGTGACCAGCCTTCAGGCCTTAAAAGCAAGACGAGTGAGAAGAGACGAGTAAAAAAAAAAGAGAGAGAGAAAGAAAAACAACTTGCAACAATATATGAGTCACCTTCTCAAGGCCCTTTCAATGGTGGCTGTTCATAAAGCAGCAACTTCAGTCCCTTCTCCTTAAATCCTCCCCATCATAATTCTGGGTTTCAAAAATGAGAAAATGCTATTATGCTGACATCAGACCATCCCACAGGCTACACGTCACCCTGGAGGCATCATTCTATTCCGCTTCTTTGTAGGTTTCCCTGAAACTGTGGAAATGTGTTGTGAACCAGTTTCATTTTCATTCAGCACTTATGGGTACTCGATGAGCCAGTCATCACGAAGTTGTGGAACATGCTAGTGCGAGTATACCACTACATTACTGTGAGACATGTAAGATATGTCTGAAATATGAGATATGTCAAGAGTTAGTCTCGAACTTTGATAATAAAACTTACATTACGGCAGATTACATCAAATTACATACCACACACATTACATTACACATCACGTGCTGCAATATCCGGAAAATGTGATGAGTGAAATGCTGTCATGATGCCACAAGGACAGCTGCTCCTCTCATAAATATTACAGCCTTATGACATTACTGAGTAACTTCAACTGATGAAACAGACTGCAAGGACAATATTAATAGCTGGGTCAGCTGCACTTTGGGTCTATATTTTAGGTGCGCGTCACACATCAATCGAAGAGTGGGCTCCAGTCCTTTAAGCCCATGTTGGTGGAATGAAAAGGAGGCTTTATGCGGATGAAATATCTTGACTCTGGGTGACAGTGCACTTTCCTGGCAGCCATCTGTTCCCCCTAAACCAACTGTGCTCTTTAAAGCAAAGATGAGATGGATGACTATGTAGCATTTTACGTGGCAATTTGAGGATGGATGGATGGATGGACGGACAGATAGATAAATTGATAGAAAGGTTTTAAAGGGCTTTACATTTTTTTTTTCATTTTTCATTTTCCCTCCTGAGGAAAAACAAGTTGTGTCACAAAAGCTCAGGCGCAGATAGCTGGTGTTTCTGGGGATGTATGAAAGTAACTAAAGCTTATAAACTGACGACAGCAACCAAAATGCCTTCAAATGTCAAATAATATTTTCTCTGAAAGAGAATTGTCCTAATACATCTTAAGGGTGGTCTGAAACGGCATTTTTAAAACATATTACGTCACTACAGCCATAAGATGTACACTTTCAGCCACTGCATTTTCATGCATTAAAAAAGAAAAAAAAAACATAAAAACTTGGTCACTGAAGGCACTGGAGAAGCAGCTATGTTTAGCCCTGGCTGAGGGTCTAGCAGATGCCGCCGAAGAGAGCAACAGCAGGGTCTGTCTACCAGGCTGTCAGACACATGAGCTCAGCGGCTGCCTGGCACAAAGGCAGCTGACTGCCCCAGCTGACCGCGTGGTCAGGAGCGGCGGCGGGCCGATTCTCCACAGGCCCTCGTCACCTCGCTGCTTTTGTGCAGAGCCACACACATTCAGGGCAGACTCACTCTCCTTTGCTCACACTGGCCACATTTTTCTATTATCGAAAAATAAAATCCTCTTTTAACGGCACCACTGACTGAAATCTCACCCCCCACAGTCTAAGACCAACAACTACTCACCAATCATCTCATTAGTGTTTGTTGTTCATTCACAGCTTTTACCCAATTCCATTAACATACACAGTACTACAAAAAGTCTTAGGCAGTTGAAGAAAACATTCAAAGCCATTGAACTGGTTCGTAAGTAAGTGCATAAAAATCGAATACATGGAAATGAACAGTAAGACAAAAACTAACAAGAATTTCTTGTTTTCCAAAAAGTTACTGATCTCTTGCAGAATAGCTAGATGCATACAGTATCAGTCCCCAAACCTCTCTTCGGGGCACCATAGCCATTCCATGATTGTGTTACAATTCACCACCAGCTCCATTAATCAAGACTTCTGCACAGTACTATTTACCCATGTGAAAAGCTACATGTTAGACTTCATGTTTCATTTGACAAATCCATGATACATCAGCATAATAACCGTCCTCCTGCTGATTAGCCACTGCACACGAGGGGCCGGGAAGAGAGGCAGCTTCTCCCCTCTAGTTCTCCGAGGCGGCAAGCCGGCTTGGTTACTCTGTGAATACTCAGGCCTGAGCATGGTGTCACATGACCTTCACTCTAATCTCGAGGCATGAGTATGGTTAAGCTTCTCGATCCTCATCCCCTCCCCGTACCCCCACCACACTGGACAGCAGACAGCACCACTGTAAGGGACACATATAATGCCCTTCAGAAAAATATATAGAACTGTATAACTTGGGAGGGGGGATTAATGCGATCGGGATCAGTTATGAATTAAATGAACGTGTTATGTAAAATGCTTCATATATATAAAAGGCTCTTAATTTTATGAAAGAGACAGAGGTCCAGCATAAGTCAGGGCCGAAAGGGATGCGTCATCCTCCAGCAGATCTGCCGCTCGCCGCCGCCCATCCACCAGCTGGCTGCACATTCTCCTCTCCTTACTCACCCACAATGGTGCTCTTATATTCACGTCCGCTAGCATCCGTTTCCTTTTGTACTGTCGGAACAGATTTCAAGAGGAGGGAAAAAAAGACAGACATTGTACCAGATGGAGACATTTGGAGATGCATTTTTTTTGTTTTAATCATGGGCAAGTAAGCCCCCATTTACCCAGCCTTTCAAACCTAAGGACTCGTGACTTCAGAGATGAGTGCTTTACATGAACTGTGAAAGAGGTAAGCAAAGTTAAGCTGAAACAATTCTGTTTGCAGATTCCACAACATGGCAGGTATGCAACATTGGCTTGGAAAGCAAGCAGACTTCCACCTGGTGGATATAATGGTGCATTACAGACTCCAGGAGGCACTCTAACCACGCTGGTATAAAACATCACATAACTTGCTCTTGAACAAAGATCTTTAACTAGCCAGTCTTAAAAACCTTTTCAGTGGAACAAATAAAACATACTACTTAAATTTGATGATAGCAACCATCATTCAAATGGATATGGGGTGTTCATTGAAATTGAATAAAACCAAACAACCTCTCCTTTAAGGTCAACTTGTCTATTTAATATATAAAATACGGTAAAACATACGCAAAAAGGGAAAGGTGTCAAGGGACAAATGGATACTTTGGTACAATAACAAACACTTTGTAAAAGCAGTATAGAATTTTAATAACATATCAGTGCATACTTTGTTTATGAAAATATACACAAATTGTATATCATTCTCCAAAAACAAAACTTTTTATTTTTTATTATATATATATATATTTTTTTTTTACAAAACTCAAAGCAGACTAGCCAAACACAATATATTAGCTATAATTTTATTTTAAACCTTTTTCTTCCGTTACATCTTGTGATTTATAATCCCATTGATATTTTTCTTTTATATATTTATATGGATTACTGATCCATATTTTGCTTAATTCCATGCATTTACATTACTGAAATCTTTGTGTCTGATCAGAAATAAATTAAATGTGCACGTGCCACTTCACGTATTAACCAGTTTTTTAAACATTAGACTAAAAATTGCAGCATTGACTGGTAGTTTTATTCAACTTGTGTTTTGCCTTTACTCCGTTATTTATATGCACTAATATTACTACAATTTATTCATAAACCGTGCAATATTAGTTAACACCCCTTTGAAGAAAAAAGGAACAAACAGAAAACAAAAATATACTTTATATAATATTTATAACAAAAAAAAATCAAACAAAAGAGTTCTACCCCACACAAAACGGCAGAAAACGATTGGCTTTCATTATTATTATTACCATTATCATTATTAGTAATAACAATAACTATAATATTAATAAAAAAAAAGACAACAGAACTGTCACCAGCACAAATTAACACTACAAAATGAGTGATATTCTAAAACAACATTATACATGTGAAATAAGGGGCGCAGGTCACCTCTTTAAGATTGTCATTCCTTTCGATTACAATGACTCAGCTCAGTGTCAGAACAACAGAGGTTATGTTTCAGTGCTTAAAGCCAAAGTACATAAAAGCAGACAAGGATGGGGCCCATGTTCTCTCTGGCCAGCATGTACCCTGCACTTTTCTTCCTTAGTTTATGGCCAGTTGCGGATCAGCTGTAGGTAAGTGTCTCACAGCCTTTGGAGACCGTGTCTTTGTCCATAGACAGCACTCGCTGGAGACCGTGTCTTTGTCCATAGACAGCACTCGCTGGAGACCGTGTCTTTGTCCATAGACAGCACTCGCTGGAGACCGTGTCTTTGTCCATAGACAGCACACGCTGGTATGCCCCATCGGGCATATACCAGGTTTCCCTTTAAACTACCATGCCAGTCTGTACAGCCGGTAACTCTTAGTCAGGCTTTTCCTCTGAGGTCTGCAAGCGCGTTCAGCAATGTCCTACAAAAAGCAGGAACGGGACAGCACCGAAGGACGTCGACAGAAAGGGCACAGCATGTAACTTTGGTTACGAGGACAGTGGTGGAGTGATGCAAGGTGAACCTGTATTGCTGGCTGATTAATGAAGAATGGTTGCCTCTCACTAGTGAGTGAGAAAGTCCCCTGATTCACAGCAGAGGTACCATGGCGGTGACCTTAACCTACAGATAGATGCTACAGTCCATAAATGAACTTTGCCGATATTTTCATCAAGTACTTCTGAGTGGGTTTGCCAGGATGGGTGGGAGATGTTCGATCAACAACTGCCAAAGTGACCCGCAATGGAAAGAGTTGATACTTTGATACTTTATGGGTCAGATGTGACTTTGACAGTACACAGAATACCCACATCACCAAGCTGTTTTTCTTAGAAACCTGCAGCTGCCAAACGATGGTGCACAAAGGAAAAAAAATAATGTTTCCAGCTTGAATAAATTCAAAATTTGCAAAGCAAAAAAAAACACAGCAGGCGCATGAAACAGAACTGAGCTCTTTAGTGACTTCCAGACAAATTCAATAAGAAAAGACAGCTCTATCAATATTGGTATAACTGAGCAGTGCTACTGTACTCATGTGCATGGGCATCATCAAAAAGAGACATAACGTTGTGGACACACCACTGCTGAAATCTTCTTTAGACACTTCAGATACTTGCTACTTGTTTGTGCTCTGACCATTTCCTCCAGATCGTCTCAAGCCTGGATGCAGTAATACTCAAAATGTTTAGGATGGGGGGGGTTAGGACACTCATCTGCCCTTAGAAGTTTTACCCAAAGGAGGATCCAGTTTCCCTCTCTACCAAGAACCACAATAAAACATATGTCTTAGTTTCCCAGCCTTCATTAGAAATAGTGAATCCCTTTTCACTAACAATAAACACACTATAAAATACTCAATATACTGTACGTAACAGATAAAAATATTAGACGATTCTGGAGTATTGCAGAATTTCAATACACGTCGTAAAGATAAGTAAATAGCTTTTATTTTACAGGAGTCACTTGTCTTTTTGTGTTTTTTTTTTGTTTGTCTTTACATATCCTCTGCTACTCTACTTCAGAAGTGCAAACATGGGATTTGGAAAGCGTCTCTGTCCTAGAACCAAACAGACGGCTTCGCCGAGGAGAGGAGGGGAGAGGGTGTCCGAGAAACAAAATGGAGGCTGAGCAAAGGGCTAATGGTGGTGAGCATCACCCTTCGGATCAGACGACACAGCTGGGTTTTGCACAAGGGCGCTGTGAAGATCAAGGGGGCCGTGTGGGGATAACGGAGAGTAAAAGGGGAACAGATGATGCCAGAGACACAGGGCTGAACGAAGGGGAAATACCCTCGTCTTAGGAACAGTACAAGTTGGCCTCATTGTCCCCCAAGAGTCAGAAGGGGACAAGCTATTGCCAAAACCGTGGCTTTTACAAAAGGACAGGGCTGGGAGTTTAAAGTGCGCTTTATTAAAGTAAATATAAGCTATTCACGCAGCCATCTCCTCCATTATCTCCTTCACTGACCCTCCAGCATTTCTGCTTGGAGCTTACTATTCTGATTTTTGTATATCTCCATCCATCCATCCATCCACTGAGAATCAAAAGGTGTATGTATATAATATACACAAACACATGCCATACTGTCAACCGATTCCTAGACATCTGATGAACTTAAGATTTTAAAAGCTGGCAAGTTTATCTAAAGCCACCTCAATATATCTTTCACTGTTCCCCTTCAAGATCAGGGGCTGTTTTAATATGACAGCCATCGGCTGTAAAAGTTCATTTGTTTTTCATTTACAAGAACCCTCCTCAGTCCCCTTAAATCTCAGTCCCCTTAAATACAAGCTAGGCTGTTTTTGTTTTTTTTAAATAAAAAAAAACAAAAAAAACTTTATTAAATAGTCTGATATTCGATTAATTAAGCAGCCATGAAAAGGAGCAAAAATTATATATGAACCGCGATCAGAAAGCAGAGGAGAGCAAAAGTTAGAGGAAATCCAGCTGGATGAATCTCCCTTTGATATAACGAAGAGATTTAATGGGTTATTCAGGGTTAGTAGGGTGAACTGGTGGCTCCAAGGCTGGGTATCTGTGCCAGCAGTCGGGAGGTTGCTGGTTCAAATCCTGTGAATGCCAGGAGTGATCTTACTCTATTGGGCCCTTGAGCAAGGGCCTTAATCTGCAATTGATTTGTCTTGGGTACATGTAACCAGGTCTCCAAACTTCTGGGAACATGTGGGGGTTGGTGACAGGATTGGCACTTCTGCCACTGGGAGAAAAAAAAAACTTGACACTGGTCCATTCCATCCGGACCAGTGTGGTGCTGAGGTATCACCCGTCACATGGCTGCACTCGGGTTCCCATCCCTGAGGCCGTTTGTCGTGGGGTGGGTGCAGTAACGGGCTCCATCAGTGTGCGCTCCTTACCTCCTCCAACGTAAGGCTGAATATCGTCACTCTTTAAGAATACAGAAGGCTACAGTTCTCTCAAAAAAAAAAAAAACAGGCAAGCAGATCTTTTGAGGCAGAGAAGGGAACAGTTTGAGACAACAGCAAAACACGTGTGTATGGGGGGTGGGTGAATTAAACCGAAGAAGTGTATCTGCCCATCGGTCACTCTATTCTATTTCTGCATCCCACCAGTTTGCCACCTTCTCTTACACAACAAAAGAAACAACCCAGACAGACTCTTGCTTCCACAAAAGCTTGGTTTACCTTCATTGTCGACAGAGAATCTTCACAACTCTTCATTTTGAATTGCTATTCTGATTCTGTAGCCTGCATAGTGGAGTGACCACCTAATTAAAGTGTTTGTCGGGCTTCAGATTAGAGAACCGTACGCAATAAGGATGCAAGACAGAAAAATACTTCGAAGCCGACAGCTTTCGCAGTTCTGTGCTTTTCGCGGATGCGGGCCTGGCCAAGCCGGACTGCATGCGATGGCCAGTGCGGGGAGGACGACAATGTTTGCGAGGAGCAAAAACAACCTGTGCTGCAAAGGGAGGGACAGCAGAAAGCCAAGCGGTGATCAGGCCAGTGCTTAGAATGACTCACGTATCCTACGGCTACAGAGCAGTGCCGTTCAACAAAGAAAAACTTCAAAGAAAAATTAACTGTGGAATCCAGAGGAATCATAGACCAAACTATAGACAGAACTGAAAACAACGCTAGGAAAACGCCCCTGTCCTTCTTTCACACATATCTCTTTCTCTGTTGACCCAGAACTCCCAGCTCCCCCCCTTCTGTACTGAAGGATAAATAGCTTAAAATTAGCAATTAAAATCTCATATTTTGTTGCCCAGATCCTTAATAAATCCAGACCACTCCAAACAGAAGGGCAATCTCTGGTTTGTTGGGCTCAGTCAATGAGAGCTGTGTGCACGAGCGTGTGTGTGTGTGTGTGTGTGTGTGTGCGTGTGTGTTGGTAGTGGCAGGAGGCCGCAATGGTTGGTGGCAGTAGCATCAGTGTGGATGGATGGATGGATGGCTGGATAGGGGGGGGCGGGGCATCATGTACACCTCTTAATTTGCCTTTTTATGTGACCCAGGCATCTAGTCTCATCCGCTTCACGTTGGAGCCCTCTTGCTCCGCCTCAGCTGAAGGCCGCAGGGGCGCCATCGCGGAGCCGAAGTCGGGGGGCCGCGCCTGGGCCCCGTCGTCGCGGTCGCTGCCCTCGTAGGAGCTGCCGTTGCTGCTCAGGCTGTCGACGGGCGATGGGCCGGTGGTCTCCAGGCGCAGGGACCCCGGGTACTGGGTGACGGTGGTCAGGACGCCGGCGGATGTGGAGCAGGGGGTGCTGCGGTCCCGGTTCGGTGAGACGGGCTCAGACTTGATGCTCACGTTGGGGTTGGTGTTGACCGTCAGTGTGGTGCCCTGACCTAAGTGACCCACGGGCCTGGAGGTCAGAGGAGGAGACAAAGGAGGACGTGAGTCGCTGCCTGCGACCGGCCTACAGATGGAGGAGGCGTGACGCAAGCCAGGAACAGAAACGACAGGGTAACAATCCTAACACACACAACACAGTACATAGAAGATGGCAAATGGTCATGTAGCTTTCTCACTCTCTCAGGCCCCTTAGCATCTATAATTCCAAGACATCTTTAAAGCACCCAAATATCATCTAGCCCCAAATAGTCTGCCTGCTTTACAATTAAATGCTGTGGTGACCTGCCAGCTGAACATCAAGTCCACCACTCATTAAAACACAAAGGTCAAGCATATCACATGGTTTAATTCTCTATTAATATGACTGTACTGTACTTTGGCTTTGCTTATAATTCCTCAGTGACTTTAGCAGGACACTTTTGTCCCAAGTGTGTACAGTGCAGTCAAAAACCAAGCAGGATGGAGTTTGTCTAGATGATACACTCAAGTTCCCCAAAGAAAAAAAACTAGTAATCCTGGTGAAATGTATCAGGGAAAGCGGGACGAATCTCTTAAGCTTCTCGGAAGCAAAGGCGAAGCACTGGAATGACGACGACAGGTCAAAGCACATCACCTACAAGCCATGCCCTCTACATTAATTCATCGTGGCTCCTAATATCTCAACGCTGACCCACTCACTCCAGCGTTATCATTTCAAATTAGGCAAAAAACAAAGACACCACCAAGCAACGAGTAACTTAGTGTCCAACACCACGTTCCCCACAAGCTCGGAAGCAGACATACTGGCACGTTCACGCCATCGTTTCTTGTGCTCCTACAAACGTGACTGTGCATCACAGGCCTATTTCTGCAGGTGCACTGCATTGACATGGAGGCTGGCCTGTCCTCACTGAGAACAGCGCAATGGAAAAGACAAGGACAGTGATGGCGCCCGGCCAGCTGCAGGAACCAAGGACGAGCTGATGCAGAAGCGTATGAATATCCACGGAAGAGTTGTACAATACCAGTTGAACCCTTCTTCCCTGCCCAAGAGCAAGTTTGACTGCGATGTCATGCTGTAGAAGGGAAAAACAAGCGGTTTCAAGACCCAACAGTAGAGGGCGACAAACATCCAAAAGCTAAGGCAGATAGGAATACGTGAGTGGAGGATTCACATTGAATTTTCACAATTTTCTGCGTTTCTGGCATGATGAACAGAGGGGTCAATAAAAACCCTTTGACGTCCTATATTTTTCTGAAATCTCGGCAAACTGAAAACTCAAATCAATGTACAGAAATAAGGGAATTAAAAACAATAACTACAATAATGGGTATTGGGAGTTTCATGATGTAGTTTAGATGTGCAAAAGTACATTTCACCCAAATAAAGGGGAACCCCTCATCCACCTTATTTTAAACTTTTCTTCTACATCATTTCACAGAAATGTAACTTAAGTGCTTTTGACAAGTGACTCAACAGTTTATAAAAGGTTCTGTGTTGTCCAAAAAAGTTAGATGCTTTCACAGCTGAACTTGTAACATATGATGTATACATTAATGAGACTAAATTGCCCCCTGATGTCAATTTTACAATAAGCAAGCACAAAGCAAGGAAAAGCAACATATGCGTTCAACTCCACATTATTTACTCTGTTATGCCACAAGCAGCTTAGCCACAATGCACATTCTGGAAAACAAATGCATGATTTCAGCCCATTAACCAAAATCTTTCTCCTCTGTATGTGTAAACAGCAGCAATGGCAAGAATCACAGTTCGTATCCCAGCCCGGTATATAAATACGTGTCACAGGAGGAAACAGCAACTTGTTTCGTCCCTGGCCAATATTTAAGCAAGAGCATGTGGTGACTTTAATGCAGCATGTCACCAACGCCAAGAACCAAAATCTCAGGTAGGTATCTCAAAGAAAACTAGGATAGAAAGTAGCACAGAAAACTATATTTTATATAGGAAGTGACGTAATCTAATTTGTTACCAGAAACGTGGTAAAGCTGTTCAGAAACGAAGCCATAATAATCACTAATCACAATCAGGTACTACTTCTGACCAAGGGGTGTATTTATTTTGGAGAGTCCTGCACTGATGTCACCAATGCAGCGTGGAGGCTGTTCGAGGGCATTAAGTGAATGGGTCAGGCCCTCCAGAAGAGATGAGGAAGCATCTCACTCAGACACACAAAAGCAGCAGATGTCTTCAGAGCACAGTCAGTGTGACGACACTCGAGGCCCCGGCAGAGATCCGGAGGCTGCGAAGGCCACCGCACCGCCGGCGGACTCCCAAGCGCAGCGTGAAATCTCACAGCACTCCTGCCGCTCTTCGCGAGCGCGGGTGCGAGGGAGCCACACTAAACTGCCACGTGACAGGACTCCGATAGATTGACAAACCGAGTGATGGGCGCAAAGTCACCATAGGCGGAAAAAAAAGTATATTAATCAGGACTTCCCTCTGGAAGGTCAGAATTCACCATGAAGCCACTTTGTGCACGACTCCCTACCTTTCCTGGAAATCCCACAGAAACCATCAGAAGATACCACTGGTTCTGACATGACACTTACCTTAAGGTTTTGAAAAAACTAGGCATGGACCAGGCATTATATCGTGGTATATTTCAATTATATTTTCAAATGTCAATCTAGTATTTTCAAATCTTGGCAATAAAATTCACTTAGTGGGGAGTAAGGCCAATAACATTTGCTGGTTAGCCACCCATCGCATGCTGAATTTTGTTGCCAAGATTGCAAAATACCACGATATACGCAAAACAATGTGGAATACCCAAAATACTGAGATATACCATATCACCTTAACCCTACCCAAGCCCACAAAAACCACCGGCCCAAAGGTTTATAGCACCTTAATAACTACCAGAGACATCCAGGAAAATGGTGATGTATCCTTTGGTGGTGAATGTGAGCACACAGACACAATGATTAAAAAAAAATTAATAAATAAACTATGGGAGTGGCAATATAGTATATTACCATTTAAATGAAAGCCAAGGTCACTGTAGAACTATTAGAACAGCTCAGTGTGTCAGTGTTGGGGGGGAGGGGGCTTTTAAAAAAAAAAAAAAAAACAATTTGCTATGCATAGCAAACCGCTGATGTTGACGGTACATGTGAAGTGTCTGTATGCCAGAAAAGTAATACACTACAAATGTAAGCCTTGGCAAACAAAAGCGAGGTGAAATTAAAAAAGAAGTACAGAAGAAATGACTCTCCCTTAGGAAGAAGTAACATAACTGAAAACGGGGAAATGTGCTTTCTTTATGTATTAAAGGAAGAAATAACATAACCAAAAATGGGGAAATGTGCTTTCTTTATGTATTAAAGGAAGAAATAACATAACCGAAAATGGGGAAATGTGCTTTCTTTATGTATTGAACAGACTTATCAGCTCAGTAAATATGCTATTGGGAAATAAAGTTTTTTTTTTCAGCTTAATGTCCCTAATTATAGCAGCCAATTTCAGCAAGTCTATTTCAGCCAAAGGCAGTGTATATATTTAAGATTACTCTGCTGAAATGGAAGTGGGGTTCAAAGTTAATGTAAAATAAATAAATCAGCATTTCACCTCACTTATCTAACAATTTCAGACAGTTAGGCCTCCTTGTTTGTTACCGAAAGGCACCAGGATGTACATGAGGCACATTTAATTACTGTGATAAAATATTTGCAGTGAATTAGTACAGAGGACTTAGCAAAAACTCTTAGGATTTGGGAGGTGAAAGGGAGCAAAAACATGCAACGTCAGGGGTCCCGAGGACCAGATTCAGAAGCACTATTTTACAGCAAATGAAATGCGACTGGACAATGTAGGAACGCAAAGACAGCAGGGGGCGCTGCCCCCTGGGGAACACGGCTCCCCTCCCTTGAATAGTTCCATAATGCACATCAGCGTGTTATATTAAAGTAGTGTAGTTGACGAACGCGAGTATTTGAC
>JAODJW010000135.1:15755469-15770315 GCA_026777045.1 Hyperopisus bebe | reverse complement strand
GTGCTGGCGTACTGGAAGAGCTTGTTGGAGTGGTTGAAGATGATGAGGGCGATCTCACAGTCGCACAGCACGCTCAGCTCGTAGGCCTTCTTCATCAGGCCGAATTTGCGCTTGGTGAACGTCACCTGTGAAGCGGGTGCGGGATGGGAGTAGGAGGGGGCAAAAAGGCTAATTTTAATTAGGAGGAGACCATTTGTTGCATGAACAGCACATCTGCACGTGCAGAAAGCAAAGTAACAGATGGAAGAGAATGAAAGAGAACAACCAAAGAGGATGACAGGACAGCGGGAACGTGTGGGGAGGGTAGGAAAAGAGGAGAACCAAACAGCGCGTCAAGTGAAAAGCAAACAAAGCGAGCTCCACGGTAGACTAAATAAGACCCACTGCACTGATACTGTCAACACGAAACGTTTAACAGACGCAAAGGCGAAACACGGCTCATGGAAACGCAGCAAGATGTACAATATTTCCATGGGAACAGAAGTCACATTGATCAAGAGGGACAGCTTTTTTCTGGGAAGAGTATGTCTAAGGGGGCACAGTGAATAGAGAGCGACATCATCTCCCTAATCTTTGTTTTACATCCTTGAATAATCAGGACCCAGACTGCAAACTGAGACAGACATGCACAGAATCACAGGAAGTTTTGTTACGTGAAAAAATCCCCAGTTTCTCCTCCTGTCACTCTCTCTGTCACTAATTGCCCACATACTCCCCATGTCACACTGAAGAAGCTCTCTCAGGCAGAAGGCTGCCCCCCCCCCCATCTCCACCCACGTTACACCCCTTCCCCTCGCTTTCCCCTTCACTCTCACCCTTATCGCGCCACCACAAATCAAATTATTTTGGGGTCGTTTCCATGGGCAACCGCCTATGAGACACCCACCCCCGTTCTGCACATAAATACACACACACACACACACACAAACGCAGGAAAAATACACACAATTGAATCACAGCGGAAATGGAAAGCATTGGCAGAAGGAAGGAACACACTGAAGACAAAATATAGTGCTGAAAATCATCTGAGCTTTCAATGCCATTTAAGTCACATAAAAGTGAATGTCAGAGAACACAACTACTATGGGATATAGTCTTTGTGTCTCCATACATCATATGAATGTCAATATGATCAAAATAAAATGCTTTGGGGGGGGGGAAAATAACTACAGCCATGCAATGTAGGCAATTTTTTTGTTCTCCTCCATGAAATTTTTGCCATTTAATCCAATTTCCACCAATCAAATGGTTGATAAGATACCATTAAGTGATTAAGCAATTAGCTTACTGATCAGCAAGTCACACACCTGACTTCACCCCATTGTGATCACTCCTCTTAAAGCCACGCCCGTGGCTAATTAAGGCATTTGTGTCGAGTTTGACTGTAGCATTGGGAAAATTAATTACAGATAAATATCAGGCAGGAGTCGCAAGGAGACGAAGGGAGATCGCAAAGGAGCCGTGTAACACGACGGTGAGAATAATCAGAATGTGGAGCTCTTTGGTAATGGAGGGATTAAGGCGGCCTGTGTCTTTATTACACAGCTGCGTTCCACATGGAAAACACTAGTGCTGTGGGTGTGGAGAGGGATTACAGTCCGGAGGGAGCTGTTGTCCAAGTCCTATCTTCTGGAATACCAGTCTCCCGCACAAGCCCGTGCAACATGGGATGCTTGTCATTAGAGATCTGCTCTTGGACTGAGTAATGACACAACAGTGAATTTAAATATTGTTCACTCAAGCATTAAACGCCCCTACAGCTAAAGAGCCACAAGCAAATTAATTACATACTGTGCTGCATTTATAAATGATGTTTTAGTGTTTCTTATTAAACTCATAAACCAAGAAGAATTTAAATTGGAAGGCATTTTTGGCTACTCTTGAAACACTGGATCTAAAATATGTCTACGAATGTTAATTTCAAGAAGCAAGATAAATCCGTGGACACTGGTATGGACATCAGCTTGGTATTTCCACTATGAAGGTGTTTCAAGCGGCTTGGTGTCTTCCTGTCACAGAGGGAGTGACCAATTGCCTGGGCAAGGAGATGAAAAATAAAAACAAGGAATGTTCCTGCTCTTCCTTGTTCCTGCCATCAGGTTTTGATTCCGACTGAACACGACCATCAGATGATAAAAAAACAATAATCTCTCAAAACGCGCTTATCGGTGCTTGAGGCACTTTCAAAAAAATTCAAACAGTGCAAAACTAAATATGTATCAAAAATGTAAAAAACCGTTGGTCTGTTCAGATGTAACAGAAACATACAGGTGCCTCATGGCTCTGACTGGGCTGTCTCTGGTCTGAGAGTTTTCATTCTTCTGCCATCTCCAGCCAAACTGCCCACTCACAGACAGACAAGGCTCCTGATCAATCCTCACCTGTTTGTTGCGCTCATCTGTGATCCTCTGGATCTGAATCTTTTTTCTCCCCATGCTTCCCGTATGGTGGTGGAGAGGTGAAGGAAGTCGACAGGTCGAAGGTGTGTGTGGCGATCTGGGGGGGGGATGGGGTGTGATGTCAGCGGCGAGATGGACCCTCTCTTCTCTATCCCCTGCCGGCGTGAGCTGATCAAAAAGTTCTTACCCCGCAGGAAAAAATAAAGAGGGAAACAACAGGAGGCTGGGCGTTCAGTTCATGGTCTGTTCAGTGGGGGGGGGGGGGAGGGGGGAGCTGCCTGCTGATCGAGTCTCTTTGGAGGCTTTGGAAGCCTTTACCCTCGTTGAATGCTGGTAGCAGTGGGGTGTTGCTGTTGGGAGAGGGGAACATAAAGCAGGAGATTAGATGACTGAAGCCAAACTTTTGGACACAGAAGCAGCAGACATACGTCGCATTACCAACGCAGATCGGGAGTCTCACGGCTGCTGCACAATTTAGGCTGGACCTCTGGTCTAGCATCTCCTCCTTCCTCAGACACCAACCAAGGTGGTGAATAAATCCTGAGGATTTGCTACGGTCATCAAAATCGCCCGACATGTCTACATTATGCAGACGGAGGAAAGTGAATCAATCCACCATATGCTAGGAGAACAGTTTCCTTTAAAATGTTAAGGTATGGCTGCTCCCAAAAAGCTAAGCCTAACGAGGCAGATCCTGTTCAGCAATGTGCCTAGTCAGCTTCATTAAAGACATCACTGTCATATCACCAGGCTTGAAGGCCTGGGGCGGGCATCTGCCCTTTCAGCCATTAAATAACCATCTTAAAGTGGCGACGGCTCTCCATCTTGGCGGTAAGGAAATCTTGCGCGGCTACAGCGACACAGGAGCACAGAAACCAGAACAGCAGCGGCACTGGGAACCACCTTAACTAAAACATGTCTCCAGCTGACACCAAAGTGTGACTTGCTTTTAATAACTCGAGTTAAAACTAGAATTTTAGCAACGAAGATGCTAGCAATTTTTAGCCTAATGCTATCATCTAACAGACACAGAGTTCTTGCAGAAAGCCTTGATGCCTTTTTTAAACCCCCTACTTTGGTATCAGAAAGTAAAATATTGTTTACTCCAGTTTGTCCATGAGCGTTTGCGTTAGGGGGGCCCAAACGTTCCAGAATAAAAGATCTATATAAACAGTAGGAGAGTGATCTACACTTCAGATGGCTTAATGTTTTTACTTCAACAGACATAATACAAAACACTGACAGTTCAATCAAAACGGTACATAAGCCAGCTCATTTAGACATTACTTGCTGCTGAAAGGAACACAACTATCCTCTTAATGACTTATAAATTACCCACTATTGGCTGCTGACAAAAGGAAGCATTTATTAAACTGATCTGTCTATTTCAACGAGCTTAGGTATGGGTGCGGATTCATGTGCATGTTCTGAATTATGTTGACAACCTGGGTGTTTTAAATCATCATTTCATTATGACAGAGCCCCAAGTGTTACAGTGATTCCAGATTCAAATACTAGTAACAGCTGCTGTACCCTTGAACTAGATACTGATATCATTCAGAAAAATAAAACTTAATCCATAGCTGAAGCCAGTCTTGACTTGAATCCCTATACAAGGAGCACTCAACAGGAAGCCCAGGAGACACTATCACTTGGCACGCAACTCCTACCTTCAAAAGACGCCAGTAACTTTGCAATTAGATTAGCAAACCTAGCTGACATCTTTTTAAGTGAATCTCCCTATTCCATAGCAAAGGAAATGTTTTCAAACCAACCAATGCTTTCTAACAATTTAATCCCCCTGTGTCACTGTTTCACATGAATACTGAGGGAAAACAAACAAAGATCATGAAAAAAATAACAAAATTAAGACAAGTTCATACATAACTTCTACATTTCAAAATGGGTGATGGATCTGAAAATATACCGGCCATGTTGCTGACAAGAGACTGGACATAAGGATAAGATTACCAGCCTGATAAAGAGCTCTTTTGCTGTAAGGAACTTAACCTGACTTAACCTTCCTTCAGTTAGAATACCTAGCTATGCACTTTTGTATAATCTACAATTAAGCCACGTACATCACTTTGGATAAGTGATCTGTTAACCATTTAACTAACAGTGATCGTCCCTCATCAGGAAAGCTGCCATATGGTTCTGCAGATGCTGTCGGCAGTGCGGCCGGAAAGCTGGTCCTAAATGCGCTTTAGTTCGCCTCCAAGGATGTGGGACATGGAAAGGCTCCTTTATTGGTGGAGGTGCGCAGTCTGCAGCCTTTCGTCCTTCACGCCTCAGGGCCGCTTCCCCTCTCATCTCGGCCACAGATTCTGCTTTGTGTCACACCGCTGCGGCATGACCGGACCGGGCCTGAGGCATTTTCAATTTTCTCGAAAGCACCAAAAATACGCACAAAATTATATTTCAGAAATGTTAAGTCGTTTTTTTATTTTCGCCATTACTCCTCCTATGTTTATTTTATGAAAACAAATTTACCAATAGCAAAACATCAAACAGCATCGCAGAATGGACACTGTGTTGGAAGCCAAGCATCTAGCCCCATCTTCCACTGGCCGATCTCTAACAAACCTCAGCTAAACCAGTCGTCTCCGAGTGTAATTAATCTGAGGCTGCACATGGAGAAGTACTTTAGACAGGGCAGAGTTTCCAAATGGGCATGAACACACACAGGAACCCCCATTAGATCAACAGGATCAAGTCAGCACAAAAGCGCCGTCTAAAACGGCAGCTGAGAAACAACATGGCCTGGTGCTCCGAAAGAATGTTCCTGTGGTAGGATCCCATTCCATTCCTCAAGGAGAAGAGCCCACAGCTTGGGGGATGAGAGCAAAGGTGGTGGGAACAGGGAAGCCTTCCTCACCCAGCTGTGTGATTCATACTCAGCTGTGGACTCGGATCTCTGGGGTTATGCACAGGCATGCAGGCACACACACACAAACAAACACACACACACAAACAAACACACACACACACACAAACAAACACACACACACACAGTCTTACAGAAGATAACGATACAGGCCACACCCACACAGAAACCTTTGTTACGCAGGAATGAGCAAAACATTTTTTTTTTTTTACTTTCCCCATTATGAACTATGTTAGCTATAGTTAACGAGGCGTGAAAGCCAAGAGTTCCAAATGCGTGTGATTTCCCCGTTTCGTGTTCGCTTACGTCAAATGGGACTCAGATTATAGCGAGTACCAGCCCAGTTACTTACTACAACCCCAAAGGGAACTGTTGGTCAGACTGTCGGGTTTTCTAGGGATCCCCAGCAAAACAGGCAACTGGCAAAGAGGATGCCCAATAAGGAGGGACATATATGGTAGATTTCTCAGAGCACAGGTCACCATGGGCAAAAATCAGCATAACACGGGGCAGCGGGTTTGTTCTACTGATTCCAGATCAGGCCCTCTGCATTTATCCAGAGAACAAAAAGGGGCATTATGCTACAGCACCAGTACCCTTAGAATCCAGAGCTTAAAAATGCCGGCTAAGCAGAAGACATGTAACAGGGGCACCAATGATCCCTGAAGCCAGTTGTTCTTCATGAGCAGGCAGCCGTACACCACAGAACCATGATATTCCGGCTTTCATGCGGAGAACTCTAAGGTGCTTCCTCTTCCCTCCAGTGAAGAGCACATTGACTTCACAGCTGCTTTCTGCGGGTTCTAAGAAATCAGAGTTTATTTACAGTAGATGGTGAACACTGCTGTACTGGGGACAAGGGCGAGTGCGCTGACAATTTTAACTTTGCTTAACAGATATCTGTAGTCGGAGTGGCAAATATAATATATGATACAAATAATAATTTGTTGCAAGAGAAAAGTCCTGTTCAGCAGATGGATAATGTGAGCAGTCTTAACTGGAACATGGCAGAGGATGGCAGAACACACAACATAAAAATTGGAATGTCATAGAGACACAAACTCAGACAAGCAGTCACACACAACCGCTAACATGGATGCCAGTTACTCAAACGGTGCAGTGGGACATGAGGATTTCCCTCCAACCAGCACCAACTGCTGGATATTTCCAGTCATTTACCTCATTCACGGGCAGGGGAGCAATGTTCTACCGTCGCTACTGACTGTGTGTTGTGACTAGACTTTTCAACAGCATCATCTGTTGGAGAGAGAAGCACTGCGAGAAACTATTTAGCCTGCCTCGGAGAACTGCTATCCAGCTTTACCGCGGGGGTTGGGGGGGTTGGGGGGGGGGAACCTGATCGGTTTGGCCACAGGTGGCTGGAGAGGCTACAGTGCAAGGACAGCATTCCCCCTTTGAAGGTGGGGGAAGGGGGGCTTACTCTACAGCTTGAGAGGCATATCCTTACTACTGAAGCAGCAGGCTCTGCATAGGCACCCACTAAGGCAGACAAGCATTTTCCCCTAAGACCCCTGCCTCATAGCTGTCTCCACAGTAAAATCACACTGGCCTCTTCAAAAATAAGCTCGACTGTTGCGAGATCATGTAGTTGGCCAAGGGTGCAAATAATACGCCGATTATCAGTGCAGTAACTCCATCCATCACGTCACTGGAGCTCAATGCCGTCAGCAATGTCAGGTGTCCGTCTGGGATCGTCTGCTTTCTAGATCTCTGCGTGGCATCTCAGGGAGCCCGTTCACGAAGCACCACAAAGACCAGGACTACTTCTGCTACCACCAGCCCCTGGCCCAGTTTTCAAGGTGGTTCATCCACTGAGGGCTTTTGCTGTCGTCAACCAGAAAAACCAAAAACACCGGTATAAGTAAAGCAAGGTTTGGTGTCATGATACAACTGAAACATCATTCCTGAAATTCCCTACTCACACAGCGACAGGTCAGCACCAATGAGGACAAAGCAATTTTCAGATCACCCAAGCATCCGTTATACAATGTTAATATTTACCAAAAACCCCATGTAAAGTATAGAAATTATCCAGTACCATAACACAAGGAGTTTCTGTATTTCAGTGCATGTGTTCAAAACTCAAAACAAAAGTAAATAAAACTTCTGATTTAATACTGATGACAACAAGTCAAAAGTGACCGCCACTTTATTTTTCAGGGGTGAGTTTCTCGAAGCTTTTAACATAGAACTTAGGAACGATGTAGCGTTAAGGAGGCTTCGGAAAACTGTGCCCAGTATGTCACATTTAGCCATAATGCAGCAAAAACTTACACTTTTTTCACCCGCCTCCTCTGAAATGTCACAATTTCTGCCACAAACGTGATGCGCCGCATAATCGAAGAAGCGTAATAAACACTTGTTATTCATGACATATTGGCAGAGTGGCACTGGGTCAGAGAGCAGACGGGCGTTCGCGTGGACGAGGCAGAGTCACGGGCAGCTAACTGAAGACTGAAGGCATGCAATCTGCACACAGGACCCCGTGACACCATTCCGACATTGGAGCGGCAAGTTGGAAACGTAGCTACATGAGCTCAGCAAGTCTGCTGATCTTCAGCCCTGCACACACTACCCAAAAACGCCATCTTTCTGACTCAACACTCAGAGTAAATTCATTACAAAGATCACCCAGGATTCAGCGGATGTGTCAATACCACAGGGCTCAGAGTTGGAGGCCAAAACTAAACTAACTGTAGCTCTGCGGGGTCTTTGCCAATCAGCTGCACACTGATTCCTCAAACTAACCCTCAGGAAAGGGCCTGTTCCTCTATTCCACCTCTACAGCCTCATTCAGGATAAGGAGTCTCCAGCAACTGCACCTCATTCATCAGTGTCTGCAGCAGGAACTCAGAGAGCAGAATGAGGCAGGTCAGCGCATCTGTGGAAAGAGACGGGGGGCCCATTTGTCAGGCCGCCAATGCCCCCCCCCCACGTGTGTACATTCCCTCTACAGGATCTGTGAGCCGCAATGAACCACGTGACAGCTGCTCACACACCTTCTGTTCAACCCCAGACAGCTGAGCAGCTGCTCAAAGCCTCAACTTGCAAACTCGGGGGGGGAAAAAAAAAAAAAATGAAAAACCTGCTGTTTTTCTCTGGCGTGCTACATAAACTTCCTGTAAACTCCACTGACGGATGCAGAAACACGTTATTTACCCTAGGACATTTTTTAAAAGGGCAGGTAGGTCCATATGGCGAGGACAAGCTCTTGGAAGACTAAAGCTAACTGGCTGGAAAAAAAAGTCCTATCAAAGGTTACTTTATAATAAACAAAATGTTAATTGACATAATGTATAAACAAACCTTTTCACATTCTGCCCCACTCAGAGCTGAATAGGACATCTGCCTGGAGCAGGGAGGAAAAAATGAAAAGATCCTGAATGCCAAGCACCGAAATTAAAAACAAATCGGAAAAAATGACTGCCACAACAAACAATTTGTAATAGCCTAATCAAGCCGCTTTTCCCAGGTTTATAGCTCCCCCCCCCCCCAATGCTGTGTTCCCTAAGGTTCTCATAGCACAGATTGCACTGGCCCACTGCCTAATAAGAGGATTTGTGTGCCTGTGCCCTCCTGTCTTCCTGCGACAGATCCGAGTCCTGCCCAGGCCTGCATGCCACTAACCGCATGCGCTGAAGGGGGGGGGGGGGGCGCAAAGGCACGAATGTATTGAAGAGAAGTGAGAGAGATGAGTGTGCAGTCAGATAGGCAACACAAAGTTCACATATAAAAACACAGGCTGAACTGCCAGAACGCGGCTCGAGTAGCATGACGACTGTGTATGCGGCGTTCAGATCTGAAGTCATCATCCTTATGCTCAAGACCCTATGCAGAGGGTGCTGCTGTTTGTGCGCGGGGAACTAGCGTAGCCACAATCAAAGCAGCTCGACGTCATCTGACTGTGCCGAGGTACGGTGACCTGTTACCTGCTAATGCGGACAAGCAGAAATTAGCATATTTCTGATATTTATAGTATAGGCATGTCGGAATGTTATGGTCAGACGCACTATCAGCTAATTTTAAGGTATGAAATGTCTATGTGATCATTCTATAACAACTGCCCTATAAAGAATAAAACAAATCTGATTATAAACACAAACAAAACATTTTTTTTACTTAGATACAACAGCAGAATTTTGGAAATGTATTCATTTGTAATGGTCTATACACACTCATATTCGTATAGGATGGATGGATGGATGGATGGAAATTAGGATAAGTCAATTATCATCAGAAAATACAATTCACTCTAAACTATAATCATCCTGAATGCAAAGTCCAGTGACTGATAGAATGAGAAAAAGTTCCACTTTGTTAATTAATCTGGAACCAAACAAATTAAAGACCTCAACTAAAAGCAACTTCTTAAAATTACAGCACAAGCACTTAAAACATTAATTTAAAATATAAATGGGTTTTTCTTAAGTACAAGTACTCCGGCCCAAATTAAACTAAATGGTATTCTTAGGTGCAGATAGTCCACTTCTCTCTAATTCGACCGCAAGTATAATTTGCATTTCAATGTAAGTAACCATTTCTATTTACTGCATTTTATAAAAGCAGAATTTTTCAGTGGCACTGCCTGTATAGTTTAGAACCTTATTCACATCAACAGGCACTGTAATGCTGAGTTACCACTAACCTTCATGGCCCAGACAGGAGATTCACTTCTCCTTCAGTAGTGCGCATGCGCGCGCGCACACAAACACACACACACACACACACTTACCAGGGATTACAGGAGACCAGGTTGGTGCTCAACATGTTCCAGAACAACATGCTGTGCCAGCTTCTTTTACATGGCTCAAAGCTGTTAGTATAAGGTGCCATCGTCAGGGAGCCTCAGGGAAATAATTAATGGGCCAAACAGACCATTTGCTAATATGCTGGAACCATCCAATAAAGACAAATCAAATATCCTATACATTCCCTTAAATGAAACAACACGGTCACCTACCCTTCCAAAGTAGCACATTAAAAAAGCATGATTGATCTGTCGCCATGTACTGCTTATAAAACGGCATTAGGGTGCCTGATTTACCGATGAACCAATGGAGGGGGGGGGGGGAAGCCCTCCCTGACTTCAAAGGCACTTGGCATAGGACAGGAGTCACCCCAGCCGTGGAACGGGAGTCACCCTGGCCATCTGCACTCTGAACATCCCGTTCTTTAGGACAGCTCAGCCCAGTAGGCCGGCCTACAGACAGCGGCAGCTGCTTCTTTGTGCAGGACACGTGGAGTCCTCGAATGCGACGCTGCTGCGATGGCCAGGCTGCACGGCCGAGCCAAGCAGCGGCGCCATGCGCAGGCTGAGCCCTGCGGGCACCTGACATGTGGCGCATCAGACCACCCACACCCACGCATACACCTCCTCCCACTTCCATACACACTCACGCCAAGAGACGTCAGCTCAGAAACAGCTGACGTGCTGAACGAGCCCACAGCAGCTGATAGATCACAGGTGGGGAGGGGTGACAACCTAAGACAACCTGCCTTTACTACCTCCAGCTTACTTCTCACGAACTCCCACCCACCCATGTCTCATCCCATGTCATGAGTTCTTTGGGCTACGACTAAAAAAAAAAAAACAGATGGGTCAGCAAGCTTGGAGCAACCTGTGACAATACGTCTGCAGTTCGTGCTGCGGGGAAATCGACCATTGACTGCATAAATATATAAAAGTGTCCCACATTTAAGGGCATCGTTTAGCTGCCAACATATATAGGCATTTATATATATTTATAATATTCTCCTAAATTCTGGCAAAACGTTTTGCCATGAGGGATATTTGTAACGAAAAAAAAAAAAAAGACAAATAGGTGGAGATCCTACTGTCACAATGAGCCGCTCCTAAACCCTCAGGGCAGGCAGTATGATAAGGATGTTGCTGCATTTTTAAGTGCTTTCAGGACCTGCTCGTGACGCAGTACCATGCCAGCAAGGATGAGAATGACTGTTTCCGAACAGCACTGAATTATTATGGAGATTTGCAATGATGACAATTAAACTAAAAAGAATCATATATGTCAGGGCAGCCTTGAGTGCAATTAGCTTGACTTCTTTTATGCACCGTAATGCACGGTAACATTAAAGCCAAAGGAATCACAAGCCCTTTGACCAAACATCAACAGTCAGTATCCAGAATACCTAGGTGATGCAGTGCAGCATGCTGAAGGTGGGAGATATTCCACATGCCACTGGAGAAACTGTCTGATTATATTTTCATTAGTTCATACATTTCATAAAATCGTGGCAACTAAGCACCAACCACATTAACTATACACATACACTTATTGGCCTTTAGGCTTCAGACACCAAAACGTCTCGAGTCAGAAAACTGCCAAAATGTAATTTCAAATTTGTATAATACAACATTCATTCTAATGAGCAACTCTGCACTCATACATTTTCTTTTAGTTAATATATTTCTTACTACAAGCAAAGTTATGAAAAAAAACTTAGGTTTTCAAAATCCCTGCTGAATTAAGTCATTTTAATATAAACAACAAGATCTACCACCGAATGAATAGAAACCAATAAGTAATTGATCCCATTCAGTCCATTACATGACAGAGTCTACAGATGCACCAAATACCTGATTACACTGGAGATGGCTGAAGTAACATCAAACTATTCAGTCTAGAACTCTCTTAACTCTCTTAGTTGTACCTGAACTGCTGTTGAGACTGATTACAAATCAGTTTTGCTAGAAACAAGTATATGACGAAAGCAGAGGAAAAAAAAAGTCTGTGTATAGTACACAGTACCATATATTCACTGTGTACCAAATACACAGACAATACACAATATATAGGGAATGAACACAGAGCATAGAATATGGATTATTGGCTGCTTCTTTCACTGGCAGACTGCATATTACACACAGAGAAAAAATGGCTGATGTCAGGCACCTGAAACATCAGAACCAGGGTAATCATATAGAAAACAGCTGCATTTCCCCAGAGACTCTCAGGACAACTAACATTCACTCTTCTTAGGCCACCGCCCATGGAAAGAGATGCAAAGTAAAGGTGGCATGAGGAGTGAGATGCAGCAGATGAGATGAATAGTAAAAAGTTGGGAGTCGAGACAAAGTTCACAGTGTGGGAAAGAGAGAAAGAGGCTGGGGAAGATGGGAAAGGAGCGTGTGAAAATGATGGGGACAGGCTGATGAATTTCAGTCATCCATTAAATGTGGAAGGAGGATGGCAAGAACTCAGACAATATGATTTAGCATGGAAAAAAAGTTGAATTTTTAAAAAACCACCTCTTTGGGCTGCTGTGAACCTGACATCATTTGCATACCATCGTCTGTTATGTCAACATCTGAGCCATATTTAAATCAGACTATCAATCCCAGCCCACCCATCTTCCCTGTTGGCAACATTCATACTGATACAGCGGCTACTCCCTGACTGAAATTCATACATAAACATACAGCGAAGGGCAGACAGAGTTATGAGTTGAAAACAGAGGACTATGTCAAGAACACATTGGCAATTCCAACTCTACTCTTCCGTTGCAGTTTCCCACTGCCTCCCCCAATAGGAACTATGCACAGAAAAGGCTCATTCTTACATGGACGGGAAAATATAAAGACAGACACCCACAGAAAGAACAACACAGAAGAGAAAATGGCCTACAGGAACACTGCAAAAAGCCCAAAGTTCTAGGAATTCTCACACGGCATCAGACGTCTGGAAAATGACAATAGGACAGACGTGAGGGAGAGAAAGGAAGCAGAAGACCAATTAATGGTGTGAAGAAGCAAGCCATTAGATCAAAAGCAGAGGGGGAGCATTGCAAATGAGCAAGAGCCATAGCAGTGTACAGTTTCAGCTCTCAGCCTTGGTGTTTGCTGTTTCAGCAAAGCTGGCCTAATGGCCGCACTGTTCACACGCCACTGTAGACTGTGGCAAAGGCAGGACCAACGTGCTAAGACCTCGCCCGACAGCAGCCCTTAGCACCTACAGCCTCTTTGTGAAGACACCTTCTAGCACCACCACAGGCTATGTGCATGTGTCGCAGAGCCTGAGAAGTCTCATGTTTTCCGAAAGGTTACCGAGAACGCTTCAGCTCATTAAAGCATTCAAAGGCCTGATATTTTTCTTTTCTCAAAAGCTAATAAAATCATGATGAAACTATTGAAAATAATTTCACTATACTGAGGAACTGCCATAGACTGCAGCTGGGGGAACAGGCCATTTCTTCCCTTTGTAAATACAGCTTAAACTGACTGATTTTAAGACCGCAATAGTATCGTATACAAATAAATGTAGTGTGTCAAATGTACCAGTAATAATCAATGCATATTCATGAACTGTATAACACAAGGGCGAGAAGACTAGAAAACCTAACAGACTTCATAGCCACCTTAAAATTTCTTTTTACCACTTCACCACTGCTTCATTTCTTCACGATAGAAATTTATAGTCATATCAAATGTTGTAGTAAGACCAATTTTTGAAGGTCTCGATCTTGTCTTTGCATCAGCCGTATTTGTACTCGTTCTTGTCATGGACTCGGGATTTTATTTTGAGACCATAACTCCGAGAATATTCTTATTAATGAGCCTTTTACTGTCGGATTGGATAACTAATAACTTCAAGTGCAACCAATGGCGTTACTGCCGCCCGCGTTACCCGCCCCGTCCCTTCACACACGCACATGTGTTTAAATGAACGCAGGGGAAGTCATGGTTGTCAACACAATCAGCTATATTATGTGGCTAGAAATGTCGCTACATATACCACAACGTGGTTACCCTACCATTCTATTAGGGGGGCGCCCCAAGTTAATTTTATTTAATTTTATTTTCTATATAGCGCCAGATCGCAAGACAGAAGTCATTTAAGGCTACCTTTCCTATAGAACAGGTTTATATCTTGTCCTTTTATTAAACAAACGAAATAGCCTTATGTTATTTATCTTATTTACATTTCATCACTGTAGCATGCTGAAACTACCGGACACGTTTTAAAACAAAATTTGCTGCCTGCCGTTCACGGGTTTTTCATCACCAATCGTCTTATTTGCGTTGCTCAGTCACTAACGTCTACAGCGTTTCACGAGAGTGCAAGCCGGCGCATTTTTAGCATAAAATGCGGAAAAGGCTTTTTCTCCGCAATAACTGTTTACTTTATTTGTCCGTAATAAATGCGGACACACTCGCTTGCCCCTGTCACATATGTGTATCAACATTAAATAAAATTAGACAATTATTTAATAATATTTTTAGTAACAGCAGCGGTTGTCTGTGTTTTTACATTAAAAAACTGGAGTACTGAATACATTATCTAAAGCACCATGCTGGTTGTACTTCATAAAACAAGATTTTCTGTATTTCATTACATTGATTCAGCCGCTACAAAATTTAATTTTTTTGTATACTCAATGTAGCATACATCTGTCTTTTATGTGAGTTGCTGGAAACAACCTTTGTACAAAGATTGGGTTATTAAAAATTGCTGAAATCAAATTGGTCCTCCCCCCCCCCCCCCCGCGATTAATCAAAAAAGTAATCGACAGATTAATCG
>JAODJW010000135.1:15740874-15755369 GCA_026777045.1 Hyperopisus bebe | reverse complement strand
GTGCCCCCCCCCCCCCCCCCCCCCGCGATTAATCAAAAAAGTAATCGACAGATTAATCGATTATCAAAATAATCGTTAGTTGCAGCCCTAATCATAACACGGACAATCGTAACGCGGGGAGCATCAATATTCTAGTGATTGTTGCTAAGAGTAAGAAGAGGAAGATCCAGACACAGCGGGTGCAGTATACTCTGTCGTTCTGCAGTCTTCGGGGCTTAGAGCCACTTACAGAAGCTCACAGCTGACCGCCGTCATCTGGTGAAGCTAAGCGGGGATATAACCATGCCTGACATGTTTTTAGCCGACACATGCTGCAGCCATGAACATCCATTTACCCCCTGGGTGAAACGAGAAGCAGCATGAACCAGTTACTGGTGGGTAAATGAAGATCATTCCTAATATAAACAACCATTAGAAGAAAAAAAACAACTAAAGTCATGCAAATTACTGTGCAGTAGAGATTCATTATATGTCTCGGTAAACCGTGAAGGTTCAAGCTGATATCCAAAAATCTAAATCAGGGTTGATCTGGCATTTTTTTAACTGATCGGTATTGGCTATCGCAGCCCAACCCAAGGGATGATACAGTTAAACTTTCCGTGTTCACCCAATTTACATAATCTGCGCAGATTGTAACGTTCTATCACACAGTGCAGTAAGCCTAAGGCACATGGCTAGAAACTACAACCTAGCAAGATGTCAGTCGTGTGGAAATTCTTTAAATTGGGAAGGCTGAAAGTAGACCAACAGCTACTTACAATGTTTGCAATGTCATCCTTTCGAGAGAAGGTAGCAAGAGAGCCTGTTTAATACAATGAATCTAATTATGCACTTGCAAAAACATCACAAGGAAGAATACTGTGAAATCACAAGGCTTACTCAGGCAAAGAATGCAGCAACGCCTACTGTATGCGTTTGTATATTTATTAAAAGATCAGAACAGGACTGAAACGGTAGATGTAAATATTGGATGTATCGGACTGAATCAGGGTACCAGAAAAAAAAAAACCAACATATCAGGGGACATCTCTATTGGTTAACAAACTGGTATTGGCCAATATTAAATTTCAATAATAAAACTTTGTAGACAGAAATTCATAAGTAGTACAATAATGGAGAAGATTGCATTGGATGACAATCAGCCATTTTCCGTTAGTGAAAGACAAAGGATTTCATCAGTTCCACTTTGAAGGGCACACAAAGTACCAGCCTGTAAGATAATTTTATATGGCACGCAACATTTTTAATTCACTATTAAATCTGGCCCACAGTTCAATCTTTAGTTTTCCACAGAAAAAAAGAAACATGTAGTGTCATTCCACTATCAGTATCGGCGATATTAGACAAAAATACACTGGTATTAGTCAAAATTTCCATGTTGGTGCACCACTACTGCAGCGATTAATACTTGACTAAGAGAATCCAAAAAAATAAAATTAGAATTAATCTATATATCCAAAAGATTCTTAAAATACACTGATATTTGTAATATTTCCCGATATAGCTACCAGTATTGACACAAATCACAAAAGACTTTCTGTCTACATTCCTCTACATATATACAATTAATAAGTCATTTCTAGTCTTAGATTCAGTATTTTATGCCAACTTTCAGAAGCAGGTGAGGTAACAGCAGTGAGCTAAGTTACACACATAGTTTTACAAAAACACAGTATAGCATGATTAATTAATTAAGACTTCAGAATTCAAAGAAGCCCTATTGCATTGCGTACATCAAGGGTTAGTCATATACTTGACATTTCTGAACACAAGAGCATGAGCACACATCATATACTTGTGAGTCGCTGAACTCCAAACGATTTCAGCGACTTGGCTGAGGTTTGGCAGCATGTTAATATGTTACATGTACAAGTAAAACAGCAAACTCTGACAAACGCACACGGACATAAAACCCCCGGAAGAGTCTCTCTTTGTGTCTGTAAGCGGGCATCAGTAACGCAGCAGTTAATTCAAAAATCAAATCACAGGTCTGTACTTCCCCTTTAAGGGCCGAACAGCTGCTACCACTTCAGTAAGCCGACACCAGAAGTGGCATGCCTGATGGTGGCCCATTTTGGAGTTCCAAGCACTACCAGTTCATTTCAAAACAGCTTCTCTTCAAATATAAAATACACCCACAGGCGATTAAATGAACAGGAATGATGAAAAACAGTTATGAGAAGAAGTGATTATCCTTAACTCTCTAGCTACAGACCCTCAGTAGTCTTGCCATCCAAAACTTTTGTCTGCTTCATAAAAACAATATAGGTTTATTTTATCCAATTAAACAATTACTATGAAAGATAGCTGTCTTTAATACAGAACAGCATTTCATTGATTTGCATGCAAACTACAGGGAAAAAGTATGCTACAGAACATACCTAATCTCACATATCGTTCATAATGGATCCCCGTCCTCCACTACGGAGAGCTGACGTCAGTCTAGTTTCTTTAGCACCAAAGGCATTAAAAAAGACAGATACACAGATATACAGTAAATAGCTACATAAATATATGAGAATTATCCAACGGCATTTTTGATGTATCAGGCCAGTTTGCAAAAGGAAAAAACAGAAATACATAGCTGGACACGGTACTCCTAATGTTTACAATATACCTAAGATAATCATTACAGTGAGGTAACTACCCAACATAAACAGAAATAAGCGTGCTGTCAGGAGCCAAACAAACCAGTTCCTCTGAAAGATGGACGTCAAACAGATCTGGATGTGCACAAATCTTCAGGTAGCCGTGCCACTTCCTCTGCATATTCCATAACAAACACGATCCATTCCACAGCAAACAGTTCAACTGGGACATTAACCTGCTATACATTCTCTGTGGTTAGTCTAGAAAATTCAGACTGTTTGCTATACTTTTATAGCATGGTCCCTTATGTTATCTCTTATTTCATTTATCTGCCTAACTGACTACAGCTTTTTAAGGTGGGTGTATATCTAGGAGTCTTGAATACAGCTTAAAAAAGCAAGTGGCAGCTACGAGGCCCGGAATCCTGTTTACTACACATAACTGAGCAGTCCAGTTGCTGGCTTCCCTCTTTGATCACACGCCCTTTTTGTCACGACAGGGACAGAGATATCCATAACCAATCACTTAATGAATACTTACAGTAAGTGTGGTCACAGCCAAAGACTACAGAAGCCATGCCAACTCTCTGTAACGGTGGGCATCAGCTGCTAACAGAACATCACGCTGTCCATCAACACCTTCAAGAGATTTTCATTAGGCAGTAAATAGGTCTATATAGACTTAGACTTTTGACAACTAAACACAAACTAACTCAATTACATGAATAATTCTCCCAAAGTACCTGGGGGTCTAAAAACCAATAAGTTACAAGTCTTCTGCGATTACCCTGATCCAAGTGTTGGAGCACTGATCCTAAGTGTCCACACACCAACCATAATGCCCTCCCATACAACTTAAAAAAATGAAAATTTGAGGTATGTAAATTATACCAATAGATCAAAATATTTTATCTTTAATAAATAATTCTTATTGAAAGAAGCCATTGTCTGGTAAAAGACAACACATAAATCAACTCAATAATTGTTTTAATACAGTCTCAGAGTTTACTATCATGAGTATTATTTATTTTCCTTGCTTAACACCAAATAAAACCACATTCACACAGGGACATTTCGCTTAATCATCTTCATCCCAAAAAACAAACAAACCAGAATGCAGCACACAACTCCCCAAATTCCCCTGCAACATTTAATGCCAAGCACTTATTTTTTAAACCGGCCACACAAAAATTTAGAGATGTTAAAAGAACACACGAGTTTATATCATCACAGAAGACTATTGGCCATCTTTTTCCTGGTCTCCACAGAGCAAGTCCAATCCCATCCCCCATTTCGCCTCTTTGATCTGCTCCATGCCAAGGCTTGGGTCACACTACATACGGTGCCAGTTCAGAGAGAGTCCTCACCACATACACGCCAACTCCCAAATCTCGGGTTCCACAACAAAAAATGATCATAGTAAAATAAAAATAAATAAAAACAAAAACCTAACCAAAATGAGCTGACACACATAATCTGGATGAACTGACTCACAGGAAACAGCAGCAGACAGAGCCATATATATATATATATACACAGACACACGCCTCAGGCTTGCAAATACAAACGTCCTGCAAAAGCAGGTCTGCTGGAGGAGAACCACACTTGCAAACAAACAAGGAAATTCTGAAGCCAGACAATACACTGACAGAAGTTACTCATCTGACACTGTATATTTTATACATTTTATTTAGCATTGTTAACATAACAACAATACTAACGACAACAAACAATTTAGCTTTCTACAAAAATGAAACACAAACATCTTTCACCTGAAAATGGATCCCCAATCAATTACGTATGTTCAGAATACCTTTTACTCGAGAATTTCTTTTTTTTTAATCTGAGAAGTTAATCTTTGTCATTTAATCTAATTATTAGCCAGACGTACATTTTTTTGTTCCTTTAGGAAAATATGCGTTTTTGTCATGCTTCAATATTGAGCAGCCAAGTTATGAATGTTGTTTTTTAAACAGATAGGATTTAATATATAATAGCTGGCTAGGAATGTCCCCACGGTAACCGAATATGTATTTGACACAGCACAGAGTAAGATATTCAGTCTTATTCAATCTTTGGCTGAATATGAAGTCGGGGAAAAAAAACATTGATGAAAACAGATGAAAAATAGATTGTGCCGAGCCTGATCTGGCACACCACTTTGGTAAACACTAAGTCACATACCAGATACAAATATCAATGACATATTTGACTTTACTGTACTGTTCATATTGAAGATAAGGTTCTTCAGCAAAAATTCAACCAATATGAATTCCAGATGTGACCAAATAATATTCATGGCGGTGTCAATTGACGGAATCTACAAGTCCTTATTAAAGACACCTCCACAACTAACCTAAAGCTTAATCTTGGAATGGGAAATCATTTTATTCGGACTATTGCAGGGGAAAAAAGTCAACGAAAGCAACACTGGCTACTTGACATCTTTATCTCAGGAATATAACAATCCATTTTATTTTACTTTGTCAGAAGTAAGGCCATTATGTTGGATCCAACAGACTATACTGCACAGCATATCACCAGGTGACAAGTCTCTACTCCACCCCAGGCTACAAGGATTGTTCACAAAGATAAGCTGCAACTAAGAGATCCTGCAGGACCAAGAAGCTGTGTGGAGTGGAAGATCTCATTGAAGGCTGAAGATGAAGTTGAAGCATTCCCACAACAACAGACTCACCAATTTTCATCATTACCTATATGAATCTCCCCTTTATTTACATTTCATTGTAAACACATGAGAATGTTGGGTAGAGAATACTAAAAAATGGACACTTAATTCAATATCTCAATTTGAATGTTGATATTGACCTGCACAAACTTTTCATAGAGTAATTCATTCCAGGGTAATTAAAGGTTGCTTCCTTTAGTTTGGAATGTGCACAGTGGCCCATGAATTGGACAATCTGAGCAGTCTTCTGCACAAAAATGCCACTCAAAATCAGCTGCTTTCAAGAACACTTTTGACAATTAGCTAATAAGACTAAGAAATGTTGCCTGAAATTTCTAATATGTACTCAAACTGAACTTTGAATTGTTGCTAAGTAACAAACCACATGCAAGCAAAGAATATGCGTCAAACATCAGCCTCCTTCTAAAACTGGACTGTAGAGGTTCCTGAAGATGTTTATGAAACTACTGTGTTTAACATGCAGGGACAGCATAGCTGAAACAGACTTTGCAGTATCAACTAACTACTCGATGAAGGGTGGAATAGCTACGAATGTTACCTAAAATTACTTGAACAAAAATATTTCTGACACTGCTGAACCAGTAACTATCATCAGGGCAGTAATTTAAATGAAGGATCTTATGGGACTTGAAAGTCAACTGAACTGTAAAATATACGTTTAATATATTTGATTATTAATACAATATTCGAAAATAATGCCATTATGCTTATGTTACCACATTAATATTAATGATATTTGGACTGTTATGTATCATATCTTTATTCTGAAAATTCATACCATTTCGGAATGCCAACAATAAGAACTGCATACCATGCACGAATTACAATTAAGCCAACGTGAGCTTCTAGTGGAGTAATTGTTTGTAAAACAAATTCTACTTCTTGATTAGATTACCTCCCTAAAATTTTACTTCTCTACTTATGCAAGACCTGTTCACGATACCTCATTCAACTTTAAATTTTAAGATGAGAGAAAAATAAGCATCTACACAATATGGTTTTTAATGCAAGTGGATTAAGTATCATACTTATAAAAGCACAGAACAGAGTTCATTCCTATTAATCAGTTGCATGTGTAAACACCATCTTAACTGGGACCATTGGGAATAATAGAACAGTCAATATATTGAACAGCACTAACAGTTCCTGCTTAAAAAGAAAGTGTTTAAAAAAAATCTGTAAGGCATGTCATTTTGACTGATAATATTCATACTGCTCCCACTTAGAAAAAATCCCAGAAGAGCCAAAAGTCACAACAAAAATTCTTCCCAGCCCATTACAGAGTACACTGTTTTCATTTGACTTCACCTTAACAAAAAATAGCTCTCCATAGACTCATAACCTAAATGTGTGATATGATTTTTTTGTTCTTTGACAAAGTTTTACAGGCATACAACACTTATTTGCCTCATAAAGAACACTGGCAGCAATGCAGCCTGTGGCTCAATATTAGGGTAAACTTTATACGCCAAATTGTATATTTGTATGCATGACTCACCTTACTCTAATTTACAAGGCCAGGGGCACACTTCAACACAAATCCAGGACAGGAAATTAACATGTAATTAACAAATCAGACATTCATCACTCTCATTCATTGAGCCGTTTGGTCCTTAATTACTATTGCTGTACTGCTGTATCACTGCCAAAATATAATGGTGAGCAATGACCCCCAAAAAAAGAAAAAACAACAGCATACCAACAAAAAAAGCCATACTGTAACACAAATATAGATGCTTTAAAAACAAATGATAAAGTCAGATACATTTAAGGACTAAACAGTAACCCGAACAGCTAATGATTGCAGAATTACTGCTTGACCATTCTGCAGCTTTTCAAACAGGTATCCATGATATAGATTTCATTTAAGGGCATCCAGGCATTGGTACAGAAAACCCCTCAGAGATGCACAAATCCTTTCACCTGGCGACACAACCGCAGTACTCTTCCACTAATGAGCTCGACCACCAAAAGGCCAATATGCATTCCCTCACTCAGTCCTTTTAATTTCAAATGCCACTTCAACTACGACATCAAGCTTTTCAATAACCTATAATAAGCCTAGTGCTAAAATGAGCTGGGGGGGGGAGAGAAACTGCTTGGAAATTCACAGGCCTTCACACTTCAAATTAATAGCCAGAGGACAGTAGATAGATGAAGATAATACTCAGAATTTGTCCTTGAGGGCTGTTCATTGCAATCGTATAGTCAGTCATTAAACTGTTTATTCAAAATAATGATTTAATGAAAGCACACGTCACAGCGCTTATAATTAAACCATCACAGGGAATTTAAAAAAAAAATGTGTCTAGACTTTTTGGGCTCCTAACTGCCATCACAGTGGAAAAAAGAATTAATCTCTATTGCTAGCAGGGCAGCAAACAGACGAAATTCAAGATCCGAAGCAGATCACACTACTTTAAACCCAGAAAATGGTGACCCTGGAGATATATGGTATGAGCAGCATTCACTGCAAGACAACTTCTGCGGAACATCTCCTTTCTACCGATGGAAAGTAGAGTTAAAACTGCCAAGTGTCTTAACGTTTCAATCAAGCGGTACGAAACGGCAGCAGCAACTACTACCTAAAAAAGGTTTTAGATGAATCAAGCCAACTCTTTAAATACTGTAGCTACCTTTCGTGGTTGCGGAGGGTTTAATGACGCCTGCCGTTAGGAAACGTCGACTTTGTAGGTAATTAGCTACTGACTAAGAGCAATTGTATCTAATGAATCTCCAATACAGAACTATTTTTCAAAGGTGTGCCAGTTACATGACGTCTCGTTTACAATTAATTAGCCAATGCAACAAATACTACAAGAAATATGAACGCTGAATTAAAAAAAAATCACAAAAAAGTTATACGCTTCATAAAATATCCTCAAAATGCTGCGAAAATCGTGTAGTATGAGACTTCTTACTAAACAGAAAGACTGGGTAGTTAAATAATATAGCTAGTTACATAAATCAAAAGCACGACAAATAAAACACAGCCTCGCGTAAAGAAAATCTCCATTCGAGCAATTTATTAAAGTCCATTAATTTTTTAATATTATGTAGCTGGATAGCAACCTACATGTCCTGGAGAGTAAACAGCTCCGGCGTCTCCTCGATGACAGCCCGTTTGGAGCTGTCACGGCCGCGGCGCAGGGTCTCCCAAAACCAGACGACTTCCTTCGCCCTTTTAAAGCATCACACGCAGGAAAAAGCGGCCAGTCGGGCGCTCAGTTTGACACCGTGGCAGAAGCCGAGCGGCACCGCGGCTGGTCGCCTGTCCGGAGAAGCGGACTCAGGACGCGGACAGAAATCAGCGCACGGTCATATACAGCTCGGCTAACGTTTCTCCAAATCACGACCAGGCTGAGATCCCACACTACGTCCCACCAAAACACAAGTCACAGTGGAATAAGTGGCTAAACAGCGAGCCAATATAACCAGCTACCCAAGCAACTACAACCTACAAAGTCAACGGCGGCAAAAGGACCATTTATCAGACATTCTCTTTAGCTAACTAGCCAACACTCCACTTTATGCTGTCAGTTACTTACCAATTGCTACTAAGTCCACATCCGTTACTTCAACAATACAATTACTTGATATTTAATAATAAAAATAAAAAGTGTTACGACATTAATAATAAACAATTTATCAACGTGGACATCAACTAAATTACCCTTCTTGCTATAAGATAGCTAGCGAATAGCTAGCTAACTATTTAGTTCAGTCAAATGATACAATGTAGAAGTGGTGCTCACTACCTTGCTTGGAACTACTCAGTAACTGACATTTCAAGGAACCAATAGGAAACAAGGTATCAGGGAGACTGCGCCAATAAAAAGACAGGGATTTGTTGACATGCTGTAAGAAGAAGGAGGAGGAGGAACCTAAGGGGATCATGTTTGGATGGAGTGTACGTATCCCTCCGCCTTGTCAATTACGTTTTGAAAGGTTTCAATTAAAGGTATACAGTTTTGTTACCACCAGTGTCTTAATCATTTTCATTTAAAATCTATTTCACGTGGAGAAATTATTTATTTACCTTTGAGGCACATGGGTATGACATAGAATCACGAGGAAATAGCATGTAAATCTTTTACGTCAGATAATCTGCTACATATGCCACCTTGTGATTTATCCTTTATTGTCTTCATAATCTGCACCAGGATCTTGAGTGGTTTGTCATCTGAAATGTCGTTATATGGCAGGCTTTAATGGGTATTTTGCTATTACAATATTCATATTCATTTTGATGTTTAACCACAAACATGAGCGTGGGATGTAGTAGTTCTCAGTTCTAGGCACAACTTTGTTAAGTGGAGAATTAATGACTATAGACCATCGCAGTTTAAAAATTATACAGTATTTGAAATGTACCAGTGTAAAGCTTTATAGTTCTATATCTAAAGCTTTCATAAGCTTAACAGGTGAATTAAGGGTTATGGACTTTTAAATAACACCATTACAACTAATAAGCAATATAAAACCATGTTCATGAGACACAATTCCATTAATTTGGTATTTTTTGCATAAACCACTGATGAAATAAGGGTTTTGGTAGTCTGTCACTTAAAGCAGAATTTAGTTTCGTTCTGCAGATAACATATTTGTGCGTTCTTCTCATTTTATTATATCGCAGTAATTACGTGTCAGTCTTAGGAAAGAATTCTCCTTACTCGTTTTTAAACAATGTAATGACTTGTTAAATGTTTAATAAGAAGTTTAATATAAATTATACAGGATAGTAATAACAGGCAATATTACAAAGGAATGATCGAGACAGGCACAGTACCATTTTCCTAAGCCTTGTTGGCATTTCTTCAGTATAAACACTGGGAATGCCAAACTGTGCAATCCCGTCGAGTTCTGACAAAAATAATCAATGTTCACAATACTGCATACAATTTTTGTTTTACTCCCATTTAAAATGAACATTGAACTGTGTGCAAACAACGCTACATAAACTTGAACATTCAGCTTACTGCCGATCGAAAGCAAATGAATTCATGGGTACTACTTTATGGTATGGCTGCGGAGGGACATATGTTTACCATGAGAAAGGAAGCGAAGGAGCAGGGAGTACAGTAAAAATTAATCAAGATAGAGACGTGTAACTTTCAATGTTATTATTTATCACTGCCAGATAAAAACGCACAGTCTATTTACAAAGCATATACATAGTATATCTGTGATTAAATAAATTTTATACACTTATTTCGTTCCGAATTCCATGTACTGCAGCATGTACGTCACAATTGCGTCAGAGTATTTGGAACTATTGGCCAACGTGGGTACTTTAAAGTGGCAGAAGGGTAAACGTAAACAAATGCTGACTACGAATGTTATGCAGAATGATTAACATATGTTGTATAGCAATATATAAAAACGCTTTTTATTAAGTGAAACGGTTGTGAAGCTGTTTTCGAAGCAGTTATATATGATAGATTTGGTTAGCGTTAAAAGAGAAGTGAGTGGTGTACATTATGTAAGAATAAATAAGCTACATAACGTATGAATCTGTTACATCCGAAGCCCTTTCTTGAAATATAATTTTTATTACCCTGTTCTTTGAAAGCCTAAATCCGTCTTAAAAAGGAAATAAAGGAAATGTGTGACTTAAAATGTCGGAACATGATTTTTTTTCTCACAAGTAGAGCACTGTACAGATGGAGTGATATACTGAAAAAATAAAACATTGTTCGTCTGTATAGATTAAATATTTATATGAATGTTTTGTTAGAATTACTGCAACTATTTTTTTTGCTATACTCCACTTTGTTTTGTCTTCTATTGTTTTGTATTCTATTTGTATTCTATTGTAGAAAACTGAAAATAGGCCTATGATATTTGTTTGTTTCTGTGTGCATAAGCTACTGGATTTCTAATTATTTGAAAGGATATATGCCAAAGACCCCCTATTATGTCTTCAGAGGGAGGCTGTCATAGTGGGAAAAGGAATTACATCACATCTCGTTGACAGGATTTTCTACATAGCATCAAAGCTGAGTGCATTTCCAGGGTGACTGTCTCTCCCTGCCTGGTTTACAGTACTTCCTGGTTGTTTGCCCTGAATATAGTTTACTTCAGTGGTGTTTTTGAGACAGCTAAAAATGAGACAAGCTAAACAAAATATTGTTTTTAATAAGCAAATGAAAATTGAAATTTGAAATATATTTATTTATTTATTGAGTGTGTAATAACTACGGATACTGTGTCTAAACTAAAGGAACATTACAAAAGTATATTAATAAAACATATAATATGTCAAAAATATCAAATATGTATAAAAACAAACATCTTCAATTTGTGTTTTACTTAGTTCTATCAGGACATATCCAATATTTTGGCTTGATTTAATTTTTTAATGGTTATGTGTTTTTCAAATTTCCATTGTATCAATGTGCTGTATGAAAATTGAAATTACAAAATGGTTAATTACAAAAATACATAGGGCAAAACTCCTGCATTAATTTTGAATATTATGCTCATGATCTTCATAAAAATGTTTACTATGGCAACCATTGAATGTGGTTTATACATGTGCAACAGGAGCTGTATTACAAATATATATAGAAACACTATATAAAGACCTGGATCCCTGGAATCACCGGAAATGTAGTAAGGGTCAGCCTAGATGGGATGCTGATCTATTGCAGGGCACACACACACACACACACACACAGATTTTAGACAGTCGTAGGACATCAACTCACCAATTCAGCTGCATGTTTTTGGACTGCAAAAGCAAGTCTGAGTATGCAGGAAAAAACAAGCACAAGCGTGACGAGATGATTAATGCTCCAGCTTGGAATTGAATCCATAACCCTGATAGTATCAGGCTACAATGCTGACACAGTACACTTACAAGCATGGAAATGGCTGTTTGGACAGCAATCTGATGTCTGTGGCCTCCTCAGCAAAGTCTGGTTTCTTTTGCTTTTTATTCAGTCAGCTTGCTGATCCTCATACTGACAGATGAGATCCTTTCATAGTAACATACAGAGAAGGAAGGAGAGAAGAGGACATAAATGTGATGGATATAACATAATACATGGACAATTGGCTGGTAAGAGACCAAATACAAAGGAATATTTCTCTATTGATGTGTGGTGTTTATGTCCTGAGGGTTTACACTGGAAAATTCCAGAAAACAAATGGGCAGCCTGTCACTCGTTGAGTGACAGAGTAATATTTTATTCTTTAATAAAAAATAAACAAGTCCAAAAAATGTTTAGACTTTGTCTTTTCAAATACACTGAGAGACTCTGGGTGCAGTAACAAATGCTTGGCTAGCCGTCATTTGTAACTCAACTCCAATACACAAATAACCCAATATCATCCAAATAAGCCACTATAATTCTGTCATGCAGATTTATTGCCAGCATTCTCAGGATTTTGAATGTTACTTTGATGTCACGTGGGCCATAGTTCTGGAGAAGAGCATCAAGGAAGTGAATTAACTCTAGGATGTGGTCCAAAAATTATTTACAGCATGATTGCCATTCAGTTTTAAACTTTGAACTATCTGAATACATATGTGTTCATCAACAAATACAATAAGCTCTTTTAATCTGATTTTAGGTTGCCTCTTTAAGAACTGGCCAGGGACAACAGATGAAAATTAGTCTATCAAGCTATCTCTGGCTCATTTACAGTCTCTTTTTCTGTCAAACAAATAAATCAACTGATAATTATTAGTGCAGCACAGTGGTTAAGTGGATATCACTGTCACCTCACATGTCGAGGGCTGGGAGCTGGAATCCTACTATGTGTGTAGAGTTTGCATGTTCTCCCCATGTTAGTCTGGGTTTCTTTAGGGTACTTCAATTTTTTCACAAAGCCCAACAATCTTTCTAGCCTGCCTATAGGGTGTGAGAGTATTTGTGTGTGTGTCCTGTGAAGGACTGACATCCTGTCCAGGGTATACATATACCCAAGCATTGTACCCTATACTTCCTCAAATAGACTCCACTGTCTCGCTCCCATGACCCTATACTGGGAAGGTAGATGGATGATTGTTAGATAAAAATAAGCTATCACTGTGTCAGAATAAGTCGTAACAAACAGATGAATCACTTGATTAATCATGTATGCACTTTTTTTTAAATGAAATGAAAGTCATTTTAACCCTGCATAAATCCTCATACCCCTTTTCAGTCATTTTTGCACCATTTCTTATCCATTTTTCAGTAGGACACAACCAGCTGATGTCACAGCATCCCTTGACTACCCCTTAACACAGGCCTAATACTCAGTTTATGGTAAATTTTAAAGCCACTGGTGACCTGATACCACAACCCTTTTTCAAGTATAATCAGTAGCTTGGATATATTTTATTTGCCATTTCTGCCTAAATGATTTTCTCCAGTGGGCCAGACCTATAACAATACACCTGAGACAGTGCAAACTAGCTTGTACAAGTAGTTTCCTCTCCATCTTCCTTCTGGATTCCCAGTGCTTTCATCCTTCCTCAGCGACGTCTACCGTTGGCTGGATGCCTAGAAGAATTCAGGTGGAATCGGGTAAATTGCATGTATGCTAGATGCTAGAGCTCTCCAGGAAGGCAGCCAGTCTGGAGAGTGACAATGAGTGGGTGGCTGACACCCCAAACAGGGGGGGGGAGGAGCTGCTGTGCCAATTTTCAACCCCCTCCTGAGCTGGTATCTCCGCCATGCGTTAGAAAGTAAAACCTGTGAGGATCCGTTTAATGCAAACTGAGAGAATACTGGGAGAAAATGTAACACTCGATCTTTCGAATGTAAATAACAAATATTGTGTATGGCTAAATGGAATTTATGAGTGTAACTAAGTGGGTCAGATCTTTACAAAAAGAATGTAATGAAATGAAATGATGCTTAATTTCCCATTTGTACAAATATTAGTGCAGGTATATTGGACTGCTTCTTCTACAGCTCAACAGAAACGATTAATGACTCACAGCTTCACGCCTCCTCCTTTTCTCCCTTATGCATTTTTTGCAGTTTTTTATCAGAATCATTGAAATACATCTGGATAGTTAAGTCCCATTTGCCATAACAGGATGTTGTGCAGGCTAGAGTTTATAACTTCCTGCCTGCTGCTGCATGTAATAACCTAAATCTACTGCCCGCACTGGAATCCCATAAAAACCACTGTGTTAAATATCCAGAAACTTTTGGAAGACAACAATTTTTTTCTAATTACATTTAATATTCAAGTGA
>JAODJW010000135.1:15717156-15731614 GCA_026777045.1 Hyperopisus bebe | reverse complement strand
GGGTTGACGTGTCCCTCCCAAGTTTGGCTTCATGTATACCCCTAATAAACACACCTTTGCATTTAAATTATTAAGTTGATCACCCTCCCGCCCCCCAATATCAAGTCTCTCCTATGCTACTGCTTGCCATAGAGTTGCATTTAATTTAAGTTTAAGTTGATGGTGGTGTGTGTGTGTGTGTGTGTGTGTGTGTGTGTGTGTGTGTGTGTCCTGCATTCAACATCAAAATTAAACGTCACCTCAAAATAGAGAGGATACAAATTCTCGGTCATTTCATTTAATTGCTTAATTTGTTAAATGTATCTTTGTATTTTATCAAGTTCTCACGGAGCCGCTGATACCTGGTCTACTTTCAGCCTGACATAAGAGCAAAGCCGCGTATTGGTATCATGAACAACATCCCGTCTCTCAGTCTCTTTTGATTTGTGATTGTTCTATTGCTCGTGAGAGCTAGCAGATGGTACCACCACAAGAATGGTACTGGGGCAGTTACCGTGACAATGTGACGCCAAGAGGGAAAGGTGGCTGTGCTAATAGAAACACATGTCTAGTTTAGAACAAACAGTTTACAAATGATGGATAATGGCGTATACATAATTTGCAAAATTTCTGTGAAATATCAACACACTTAATCCACCAAAGATATAGCCTTACATTATTTATATAGAGCTACTTGTGTTTAACCTAATCTGTACTTAAGATGGACATGGGACCCAGTTATAGCCAGTTTTGTGGTAAAACATTTGCCTGTGCTGCCCAAATCTATTCTGCCCCTATACTACAGTACTGTAACTTTTAAAAAAAAAACTCATAGCCCTATATAGTGGTTGAAATAAGGATGAATGTATATAACAATCTGCACTGACATGCAGCACGAACCTCTTATTTAGTCTTCTGTGACGTTGAATATTTAGGTTAAGCCCTCCCTCGGCATTCAGAACATTTGCTTTGGCATTTAAGCCCAAGTCTATGGAAATTTGTCAAATATGTATGTAGAAGTGGCTGAGACTATATGGAGTGAAAAAAACTAACTACTAAGACTATGCCCTTTCCCATTTCTACTTTAATATTTCATTGACCTGTGGTGTTATGTTTTACCACATTGGAAAAACCACCACAATCTATTTCTGTGCTTGGAATATTGTGGGAAAAATTGGTCCCAGGAATCAATTAAAGCCATACAAATTCAACCTTAAAATAATAAGTGACTTCCACACGTAATCTACAATGATGACCAATTTAGAGGGTAAATAGATTGTCTCATATGGGGTGAGGAGGTGTCTGGGTTGGAGGGGCTCAGCTCCCACGGAGGGCTGACAATGTGTCAGCTTTAAGGAGACAAAGGATGGTAAGGTTTGAGTTGCTGAGCACGTTTGAGAATCTTGGCTCCCCAGACAAGTGATTCAATTTATTGGAGGTGGCGAGAAAACCCAAATGAAAGAAATATATACTGCTTTGCTGGATTCTGGAGTGAAACTGCCCGACGATATCTGAGTTTCAAACGAATCCACACAAAAAATGGCCCTTGTAAATAAGTGCCGTCATAGTGGTCCGCTGTGAGAAAGATACAGATGGAGACCAAAGCCAAATGAAAAGCGAGAATGCGAGAATGTGATCAGAAAGCATCGCAGCAGAAATCTGAATTAAGTTATGCTTCATGTTACGTTTTCTACATTGTGACAAGAACAACAATTCGTTAAGTCTTACATTATTATTACACAAGGCTTGATGAACGATTGTACATGAATACTGAATTACTCTTCGACGTGAAATATGATGACGTAATCGTATCTTATATTTTTAATTTGCATTCAGATATTGTATATATAAAAATGCAGCTGTGATCCTTAGTAGATTAATGATATATGAATTTTGAGTTTTTTATGTGCGATAATAATAACAAATAATTTGTTGGGTAAAACTTACAAATCATTTTTATCAGGGGTTTTAAATATTTATTTAAACGATTAGGATCGATATGGTTTGTTCATATCCCTGTGATTAAAATGTACCATATGTGAGTAACCTAAGCAGTCACTGCGGTAAGCATGTATACTGTGTCACAATTTAACACTGGGAGTAAAAGTGGCCTTTAACTAGCATTCGTATTCATGTCAATCTTATTCATCAGTTCTTGGGAGAAAAAAAAATAAAATGTTAACGATGACGTTCTGCTTCCGATCTTCTGTTGCTTTGCCATATTAAATAAACTAAATATAATTACTTAGTTACTTCAAAACAATCCACCATCCCATTGCGAAATCCCGGGATAATCGCATTCCAAACTGCAGATAATCGCATTGGCCACATTAACTTATTAACTTTAATAAAGTACGACGTTGAGTGGGTTAGATGCACCAGACAAAACACGCTGTCAATTAGACTAACCGAAAAATTCTTCAAACACTTTTCAAGAGTAACTCACGGGAAACTAAACTGCTGTCACATTAACATGAGATACTTTAATAATAACAATGCCATAAGCATACGTCGCCAACAGGTAAAATTACACAGTTAATATACGAAAGTAATATTTTTAGTTGGGAGTTCAACACGTACAGGCCAAAAGAGAATGGTAATTTATATACCATCTATACCTTCAGTTCAGTAAACTGGCCCATTAACTGTGTTTTATATACTTATCGTTCTAAAATACTCCAAATTACTAAAACAGACTGTACATTATATAAACACCGTCCATCAATACCACCCAACATTCTGCTAAATTATATTTTTGATTTTCCTGCATGGATGCAACGCTCTAGGCGTCCCACATGGCGCGCGCACAGTATAATGAATATCCCCTAGTATCACATTACTCTCTGACTCTCTGATTTCCATCAGACTCACACAAGCTTATGTTCATGCTTATTTTATGCGCTTCTTTGTCCAGCTCTTCTTTACTAAATCTTCCAGTATTACATCAAATGCAACTTACACATGTAAGTATACCGCATTGCAATTTTCACCCCCTTTGACCTAATTACTATCTTATAAAACACATATGTTAAAATTCAGCACATGGCTGAAACACACTAACAGCTTAAATTCTTAAGAAATCCAGTATTATATTTGGAAATAGGCAACGTGGAAAAATATTATTTTTTGTCTGTTGATGTCTAAATAAAGTAACAAGTTAAATATACCCTAAATACATAAGAACTCTACATATATAAGTTGTTTCTGAATATATTAACAAACGTGAACGACTCCTTTGAATTATATTCTGGCTCCACAACGTAAAAGTCTTCCTGCATTTCTCACTTTGATTGAGAATTGTATACTTAATTTGCAGCGTACGCTCAAAAGCAGATCAATCGAATAGAAAACTAATTAATAATATTTTAATATAATTTCTGGAAACTTTTGCTTGTCTTACCAGTTATTTAAGTTGCAAATTAGTATGCCTTCGTTTACTTCTATACAGTCGCAATGGGAATAGTAAGTGACCGACACATAATCTATAAGCAACGGGGCTAATTAATCGTCATGGGTACAAATCCTTAGTAGCATTTTTTTAACTTCAGTCTCGTGTTCCTGTGTTACTTGTCATTACTGGTCGTTTTTAGTGTTCAACAAGCGTTCATATTAAAGAAACGCTTTAAACATATGGTACACATCTGTCGTAGAGTTTGTTCAACGATAAGCAAATACAGACCTACTTAGAAAAGCTAGCAGGCCTACTTGATGTAGTATTCCAAGTGTTTGCTTAATTTCACCATATGTTTATACACCACTCACGAACACTACAAAATATATGGTTTAACACCTTTAATAGTTTACATCAAATTGTTGTAGGCAAAATATAATACTTCTCACAAAGCAAACAATTACTCAAAATACCGTCTGTCTCGTCTTATACCGCAAGACTATGGCCAGGTTTTATTGTTTACAAAGCGTAAAAATGTCGCACGAGATCCGTACCAAGACTTCCTAATATTCAATCAAAGTACCAGACGAGGTTTCTTGAAAACGTATGTTATGGAGTAACAGGAGCCTCGGCTGTGAGAGACACTCCGGTTGGGGGTGGTGGGGGGCGGGGGTTGGGTGATAATGAACTTGAGACATCTCATCACAATTCGAAAAGTCTCCTGTCCACTTCGGCGCGTACGGGTTCCCATGCATTTTGTGGAGAAAAACGAAGCCATTGTGCATTATCCATACCCCATTAGCTGCTCCTGCACTGGCTTCCAAAGAGGCTCCTGCGGTCCGCCCATGGTAACCAGGCATCGCTGAGCGTTTTCTTAGTTGGAAAAAAAAGCTTACTCGGTTAGGACCGACAACGAAACAGTAACTGTATTTATAGTTAGGTTTCTAGGAAGACGTCCAAAACTGGAGTAGAAATAATAGGAGACTCAGGCCACATTTAGTGAGAAACCAACAACAACAGAAGCTGACAAAGTTGTCTATTTGGCAGTCGCGCCTCCCATTGAACAAGTAATTTATTCAAAGGAGATTTTATCCCCAAGATCTGATTATTATGATAATCAGCCGGCCTAGACCCTTTCTATTCGCATGTCTGTAGGTCTGAACTTGGTGCTGACAGTTAAAGCTGATTTGCACGGTGTCACCCTAGTGACCCAGTGGTCACATTCCTAGACTGCAGGATTTCCAAAAGGGAACAAAAATAATGGAAAATGTGGACACTTGATTTCGGCGGTCGACTGCAGTCATGAGAGCCTCGAAGTCAAACTGGACGTTATTTCGCGCGATGATGGATTTAAAGTGACATTACACTTTATGTAACCATTAAACAACTGAATTTCTTACGTAATTTATGGTTATTTGCATGCTTTAATCAAACAGAATTAAATTTGTATTGGTTTATACGTACACACTAACGGGGTGTTCAGACTTATGATGATTAGATAAACAGAAACCAAGACTTTTTAAATAAGAAAATTCCCATGTCTTTGATTTAATCTCGATCGAATAACTAATAGAAATCAGAGAAGTTAAACGAATTCTGGTATCACTTTGATAGCCACGCTACATGACAAAGGCATGTTCTTCTCAGATCGAATGACTGACATACTAAAAGCAGCATAGAGGGAAGGAAGGAAAATAGAATGTAAAAGCGGCATGAAATATCTTCGCGTAATCTCGTCATTCTTAGTTTATTTCGGAGGGTGGGGACAAAAGTGTAACTGCATCGTGTCATAAAGGGGAGGGTCTTGGCGACGGTATATGTTTTTGGTTTGCGTGTTTAAGTCCATACCTAGTTTGATATAGGGAACGGTGTGCCGCTGTAGCAGGGCGGGGGAAGGCGGACAGCTCACTTCGCTTTCTCTCAAGGGGAGGAGAACGCCATCTCTATGGGAAATAATCATGGCAATAAATAAAAAATGGGGGAATCCGACCGAGAATATCTGAATGGATGGGGCCAGCGCGACGTCACCGTGAGCCGCAGCCATGAAGCGCAAGACCATGAGAGAAGCGAGCGACGAAAGCTCAGTTCTTCTACACCGCTGGACGATTCGTTCATTTGACTGTTGTGGAAAGAATACGGCAAATACCCCCGGCTATCAAAAGAAGGTAAGGGTAGGATATTTTTAACGTGATGTACGTATATACACCTGTAACGTACACAAAGGCATCGATCTGTGTTGTTTGTGGCAAAAGCAGAATATATGCTGAACCGTATTGTTTTCGATCTACTAGACTATATATTCTGTACTATTATAAAGCACAAGCTACGGGCACCTCTATAGCAACGCGATTTCTCAGCCTAGAAAAAGATTAGAAAATATTTTTTAAAAAACACCATATAATATGTGCCAAATGATTCTATGCTTTCTTCATTATCTCTGTCATTCTTACACATCGTCTGACCGATGCGCACAACCCCGCTTTAAAAAGAGCCAAAGCCACAACGCATGTTTATAACAATGAAGCATTGAGAGAAAAATCGGAAGTGCTGAAAGGTATACAGTGTTTGGTGTATGGCGAAAGATGAACGCGCAGATTTTTATTAATCTGATTAAGGTTTCCATTCAAGTTGAACAGGAGAATGACTGTTAGAGAAGGTCAGATTATGCGTTATCAGTTTAGGTACGGTTAGGTATTTTTGTGAGTTATTTATCCAGCAACATAACTTCATTTGATAATTAAATAAAAGATTGGCCTGGGTATGAACTATATCACGGATTACAAAGCGCCACCCATATCGCCCTACGGAATTATTGTGCTCTTTACCCAAAGCTAGACAACGACAACTAAAAGAACATACATTTAAGACCACTATGGTCCACCATATAAGCACGAACAGCTATTTATACAGTATTCTTAGAATTTTAGCCGTTCATACATTTTTGCCTTATACTTCAAATGAATCCCCATCATCATTATTACACTTATTGGGTCACTCAATGTGTATTGCTTATTGCAGACATATTCAGAATATAAGAATATACTGCGTTTTACTCAAAATTCCGTCTTTCACCTGCATATTAGCTTCAACGCAGTTAAGCTCCATGTGTCGTGTTATCACCACGATTGAAAAGCGACGCTTTCAATACATGTTCAGTGTGAAACGTTGGGCCGACAATTAATCTACAGTCATCCAGAAATCTGAATAACTAGCGTGATGCTTGAGTTAACATAAGGCCAAAACCCACCCTTTACGCGCAAGGTGAATTTAGAGTCCATCTGCCAGGCGGAGACACGTGTAACACATTTCCACCTGACACGTGAAGCACAGTAATGTGCAATTTACCCCGCAATATAACTAAATAGGGAAGGGAATTATTTCGATATGTTTCACATATTTTCCTTTCAATTCAATCCAATAGTCAACATTCATAAACCTAAATAAAATGAGAGCGCGGTTGTATAAAACTGAAAGCATGAAGTATGACGGTGCTTTTGACGCAGAAGGAAAGAGCGAGATGAACGTACAAGTGTGCATTCTCGGGCATGTACAATGTATTAAACCGTAAGCATCTTTTAACAATACATAAAATTAATATAATTTTATGTTGTGCTTTCCCGTATTGTAGAGTTTATATTTGGTTGAAATCAACCAGTTGTAGATTTTTGAGATAGTGAGGCCAACTAGCCTACGTTTTAGCAAGGGTGTCGCCTGTGTACAATGTAACATTATTTTCCAATACTGGAGGAAATTAATAAAATAAATTACGCTATTTTAATATCCTAATAGGAATGAGCACGTTCACCATGCCAGAAGACCAGCATCTTAAACCAAAAACAGGAATGTAAGCTTTGGTCTCACAATAAAAAGGGAAATGCTATGACATATGATGATCTATTTTAAGATTATATTTTGATCTTGTCATTTGGTTTGCAGAGGAATGCGTTTCTGTAACTTGTGTAATTGAGGCGATAAAGCATTAAGAATGTTTAACTCATTGCTTGTCTATCTAGAACTTGCGCCGTTTAAGGTGTACGTGCCGCATTGAGTCTGAATGTAACATTTCTGTAGGAAGACTTTGTAATTCTTCGCTTTGTCATACTGTTCAGAATTATGAAATACACTGTTGGAACCCCATGATGGTTGTTCAATAGTCATGACAACTACTTTATTAATACGACGTATTTTAATGTAATAAATACAGCTGAAACAAAATGGTTCTCCATTCTGGCTGTGGTTAATTGATTCTTATGTAATTTCAATTTAAAACTCGCGTTTGCTTTGAATCTTTATGCAAATAATGAACCATATGTGAATGTGAATATGTGTGCATTTCTGTATATAGATGCCCTCACACATTTACTGTTCCATATGTAACGTATTATATTCTCGTATAGGTGTGTGTGTGTGTGTGTGTGTGTGTGTGTGTATATATATATATATATATATATATATATATATATACACCATTATATTTTAAAACCCATTCAAACCCATTAATATCTCATTGTATACCATTTAACCAGCATTTCTTAATCAAAAGGATCCGTTCCGAGTACCTCGATACAACAAGCTAAACATGTCTTGAACTCAAATTTGTCTTGTGATCCGTGATGCTGTTATAACAGAACATATGTGCATTGGCATGATTCGCGTGATTGAAGCTAAAGAAGTCTCTAAGCAAGAAGTCTTACGCTCTTCCTGAGTGGCTCAGTACGTTCCTTTGATTGGCATTGAAACGAGAAAAATATAAGTATTTGTTGTCGTGTGCGTTTTTCATTAATTGCAGCATGTATTTCACTCTGTCCTCCAACATATAATCCCTGTTTTACTAGAATCCTCAGAAATTGTACATTTTTTCTGCTAAAGCCAGTTTACTTAAACAGGAAATTTGCGGGAAAAAGCAACGTTACTAAATATCAGTCAGCGTAGACGTATATTGAAAATATTTTACCTCAAGCAACATACTGTTTCTGTTCACGAAACTGAAGTAAAGTAATATATACTTCGTATTCTGTTTTTTTTTTTACAGGACCCACTTGAGAAAATATTTGAAGGAGGTCACGTGATATAGGTAATGTTGTAATGCGAAAGACAAAAACGCATTAGGTCGTATGTGTGTCGTGGGAGTGTGTGTATGTGTAGTCATACACACATGCGTACCCAAAGAATACAGCTTCAGTCAGGCTTAAAGCACTAGAGCGACTGTATGGTGACGTATGTATTTAATAGACCCGTAACAAAATATTACATATGCTCAGTTTTTATTTACACATTCCAAGGGTGTGAATGGAACAAATGCAGAGTAATCGTGTGTAATACTATTACAGTCCGATACAGAATATTGTGCAAAATCATTATAGTTCGCTTGTAGAACCGTCAAAGGTTTTGAACCTAACAAGAGCCATTGAGACTGTCAACACAGATCCGATAAAATCATTACAAATGATATTATTACTATTAATAATAATAATAATAATAATAATAATAATAATAATAATAACCACCCTGAAATTGGTGATTCATTGCAATGGGTAGCTGTATTGTAAGGGAAGCCGTGTTAAAGTGTATAAAGTGTAATATAATATATTTTTATCAGTAATTAAATCCATACGTCCATTTTCCATAACCGTTTGTCCTGTGCTTAGAGCTATAGGACATAGAGTCTTAATCGTAGTATGATTTCGATTAATTTAACGTAAACATGTTCACTTTTATCCGTTCCAATAACGTAATACAGCAATGTTCACAGCATCACTTGAATTGAGTGCATTTTTCTGTTTTTTTTTTTCTTTACAAATAACATACAAATCAAATCAAAATTTAATTCTTAAAAAGTATTCAGGCTTTCTGGAGAAATACGTCAGAAATCTGGCAGAATCTGGCAGTGATTCCGTTGACGGATTAAATTTTCCAATTTAATTGAATGGACTGAATGGATACAGCATCCACCTTTTTGTATACGATTTTCGGACTGATGCTGAAGAAGTGTGCCACCGTCGTTCGTGCCAATCCGTAGCCAACCAGCATCACCAAACAAACGCGCATTATCATATTCTAATCCAACTGTAACCTCCCACAGGTTAAACCGCGCAGTGAAAGACAGAATTAGAGATAGATTAATGCCACTGAATGATTGTAACGTTTTGCATTATGTACATTTTTGGAATCGAATTCCTAGGCTTTTAGGCCATACATTAATTAGGGGACTGTTTTTATTTCTATGTTGGAATTTGAGATACACCCAAAACTAGACCGTTGCATAGAAGTGAACAAACCGCCCAAGCGACGTGGAAGGCTTCAGAACATTCTATCCATAGACGTTCCCTTTGATGAAGCTAATTAATGCGTGTCAGACGTATTCGTCATTCCGCTGTGTCTACCAATGGTAAAAGGGGTGTAATTAGTTTTTAGCGAATAAATGAAAGATGCACCTGTACTGTATGGGGGGGGACCGATTTGTACTGGATTGTATTCATAAATGTGCCGCACAGCCGTCTCAGCGAACTCAGAGTGGTTACTCCCGGGTTACGGATTGCATTTTTTAATGTTAAACTTTGTATTACTCTATTAATTAGTTCACAATTTAAGTTGTTGAATTTAATCTATTTAATAATAGAAATGTTTCTAAAGAATCGGACGGACTTGTTAATCAAGTAAGCTGTATTTATTTATTAATTAAATTGGGGCTGAAGTATGAGCACAATACAAATACATAATATATAATAAACAGTATTTGGTTAGATCTGTCATAGATCTGTCATTACCGTAGAATAGAGCAGCGCAGGACTGCTGTCCTTTGTTGGTGGTGCTGAAAAAGAGCGCCGTAACCGATCTGTCACTCTATATCGTCTCCAATCTCCATTAAATGATCGTTTTTCCCAACATCGCAAAATGTTGTTACAATAAATGCATACATGGAAAAATACATTAAATCAGCTTTAATTTGATTTTAAAAACGATTATATTTAATAGTGCAAATATCAAAATCTTTCCTTTTGGATTTTAATTCTTTAAATATAAAAACATATCACGTTATAAAGGAATATGTTCTAGGTATAATATGCACTACATTGACATAATTTATTATTTTTTCGGAAGATAAATATAAATGTGTATGATTTTTTAAATATGAATTTTTCAGAAATTTCTTGTTTGTTATTTTTCCATAGTATAGCCACATAGTTTTATATGGTATTGTAGTTTGATTCAAATATGCTGGGAAATAAACGACTGTATTAAAGTAACAATACAAAGGCAAAAAGTATGATGGGAATGAAACACACAAGTAGACGTTCCTCCTATACAACCAGCAGTTAAAATCAAACTAGGATTGTTCATGTTAGAGGTGCTTTGATAGATAGATAGATAGATAGATAGATAGATAGATAGATAGATAGATAGATAGATAGATAGAATGTTTTCATTACTATTGTTCTTAGGGTGTTAAGGATGTACATGTTTAATATCCCACAAAAGGCTTCACCTATCACTTACTTATTTTCACTTATTTATCAAATATTAAAGACTGTGCAGTTCAAATATGAATTTATACTAAAAATCTATATCGTTACCTTGTTACTTATATGTGACCACTTGTACTTTTGGATTTAACAAACGTTTCAATGACATATTGGGATTTAACACAGAGCTGCGGGCACCCGAGGATGTTTGGCTATATGGCGGCTTTATATATGTATATCATTATATCTACAAAGCCTCATACATATTTACAATGAGCATAATAAAATGGAAGAAAGTGTATTAATATAGCAAGACTGTGCAGTTCTACTATATGCATCACTCCATTTATTCTTCTTCAAATCCTGATTCCTGGACAGGGTTCTAGGGGGACCTGGAACCTATCCCAGGCAGCATTATGCGGACAATGAGAATGTAAATGTATAGGGAATTAAACACAACCTGAAGGGAAGCTGTTGTAGTTAAAGCGATCTTGCAATCATTGACTTTGTGTATCAGTGTACAGATGCAGGTGGTGAAGAGGGTGGGGGGTGATTTTCCCTCTTTTTTCAGTATAATTACAAGAGTAGGGAGGGGGCGGAGCCTCACAGTGCCACTGTGCTAAGAGAAAGAGGTTTAATTACATCAGCTCCAGTGCCATGCTCTGTGTGTGTGTGTGCGTGTGTGTATGTGTGTGTGCGCACGCGTGCGTATGTGTGCATCCGTGTGCAGGGATCTGGATGGAGGGAAAATTATTACAAAAAGGTCCCACAAAGTGAGTAAAATCTGAACAATGTACAAAGCGAAGCATCTGGATTTGCATTGTTAAAATTCTGGTTCATATACATATTAAAAATAAAGAGCATGAATAACTCATATTAAATAGGTTGTACCGTCTTTTAACTTTCCTTACATCTTTTGCTAAAGTATTTTAGATGCAGTTTAAAATAAGCATTACAAAGGTTTACATGAAACTGTAATCAGACTATATTTTTGGATTCTTTAATGCTTGACTGATCTTTTCTTCTTTTGATATAATATGTGCATTGAAATCTAATTTGAATGTTAATATAAAATATGATACATAAACAGCAAATGGAATGGCTATGAATATTTCCAGTGGCCGATTTTTTTGTAATACATATGTGTCTTTTCTTGTGATTATAGGTCTGAATCTGTCTTGGCTGTGACACATATGGGTGGGCCTAGGGGTTGGTTGTTATCTTTGGTTATCTAGCTGTATGAGTGGTGTACATTCTTCATAAAGCTAGATAACCGAAAGTAACAAGAATCCCATTACACTCCTGAAAGGCAACAAGACTTCCTTCATCCCTGGGAATGCAAAAAAAAAAAAAAAAAAAAAACATACATGCATATGCAATAGTAGAAACCAAATCCAACAATGAAGCTATCAGAAGAGAGCAGAGCAAAAGTAAAACAAAAAAGGTAAGACAGAAACCTCAGCCCTCAGCTTTCTCTGTGGCACACATGCTTTGAGCAGTTCCCCAGACAAGACACCTCATAGCAATAATTCGATAGCACCAGGGTAACAGGTAAGGCTTGAAAGAGATTCATGCTTCCATTGTCTACAGCCACAACCCATGTAATCCTTTGAAAGACTGCTCGCTGATGTAGTGTTTCCGTTAAGAAAAACATTACTTCCCTGGGGGTGACCTTAAATTTAACAGTAGAAACCCGGCCAGATACTTAACAGTTGAAGGGAAACATCTGCACGTTTCAGACCTTTATCACAGTGAACTTCTTGCCCTGTTTACTCCTTTCAGCACTTGGATTTGGAGCTACTTTCATGAGTAGCTAAAGTAGCAGTGAAATTTTAATCGAGAGAAAAATGAAAACCACATGCTGATTCCCTGACAGTCCCTTTCCTGCATTAAGGGGAGGAGGTTTTGGTGCAGCATGACCACGGTTAATCTATTAATTCCCTGAAGCCGGTATGCAGCATGCAAGGGCTTATACCTCGATACCACATTGCAGTCGCTCGCCAGCCTGTCAGCAGGACAGCGTTTCTCTGTAAGCCGCAGTCCTGCTTTAGTAAATTGCCCAAAATGGTCGGCACCCCGTAAAGTTTTATACCCATTGGCAGGGAAACCCAGACGAGGGCTGTAAAATGTTGCATTAACTATTCAGGACACTCATTTTACTGGTCCTTTCCAATAGCATGTGATGTTTGTTTGATTCGGCTCAGTGAAGTTCAGAGGTGGTGCTTCAGAGTCGTTAATTTCATGGGGCAGTCGGCCTCTGTGGAAGCCCCTGGCATAGAAAGCTGTGCTTTGCCAGCTGACCGCAGTGCTGATCTGACAAATTGCCCCACCTGACCCTTCTCAGCTGTAGGTCCCACAGTCCAACATTAAGGCTGCGGACAGGAACAGTTACACCCAGAAAGTGCCCTGAGGACGGTATTGTTACTCCGCCCGTTGAACCAGCAGACAATCCTCTGCATATACAAGGGATATACTTAGGGGCGCAGTACGGGCATGGATACCGCGGCAGATTCGGGGCCCCGGACCGTTACAGGGGCCCTTGAAAATGTAAAATTATTTGTAAAATTGGACAGGGGAGCCAACAGTGACATTTTGTCAGGGAGCTCAGAATTTGTAGGTCCAGCTAGGATATACTTTGAACTGGCTCCTATTAATATCTCTTTCCCTTTGAAATCCACGCAGAATACGCCACACTAAGCATGATCCAGAAATCATCGGTTTCTTATTTCAGCTCCATGACATGCATATTTTCAATACTCTCTTCACGTTCAAGTTTTTCATCATTTTTCATAATTTAATTTTGGAAATGATCATCTTTCAAAATCAAAGTCTTTGAAACTATATTATGTAACAAAGGGTGCAACAGTATTTGATATTAGGCACACTAGCATCCTTTGATAGCTCATTTCTCAAGGAGAACTAAAGGAGCATCAGTCTGCTTCCCTTCTCCGCCACTATGACACCAGCAGAGCTTTCAGCAGACAGGCATGTCAGTTCAAGCGCACCCTATCCAATAAGCTCGTAGAATAAGGTCCGAGCTTCCTTATCTACGTGTGTAGCCTCTGACACCCACTCAGCCTGTTTTCACTGTTAGAGTGCAGTCGCCGAGTACAACCCGCAGGCAGACGTTCGGGGGGAGCTTTGTGGAGAGGTGACAGGAAGTGACCCAGCATGCATATGCCGCTCATTTTCCTCATGACTCAGGTTGTTTGTATTGTGAAGGATTTATCCCGACTCTGAATGGCTGGAAATCCTGATTTTTGATTGGACGAGGCTGGTGGGGGGAGTGGCTAGCCTAACGACAGTCGTCATCACTAAATTGAGTCTAACGACCATCACGTAAGTTGTCATGGAAACCTGTATCGGTGTGAATAGGATTGAGGTAAACAGGGACAGTGTGTGTGCAAAAAGAAACTCCCAATCCTAATGGAGGACTGCTGTACCGTTGGCTCCGATCCCATTCCAGTAAAGAAGTCTCTGTTCGGCCTTGTGTCCCATGGTAGTCATCTGTAATGGAGAGTGGACATTTACGAGAAATTTCCATGCAGGTATATCGTGGTGTTGAATGGTAAACCGTATAGACCAGGAATGTGCGTGCGGGTGGGGGGGGGGGGGCCTTTGTGTG
>JAODJW010000135.1:15699517-15711301 GCA_026777045.1 Hyperopisus bebe | reverse complement strand
GGGGGGGGGGGGGGGGGGGGGGGGGGCATCTGGAGAGTTTCGGCTTGTGCTGGAGCCCACGCCCTCGCCGCCATATCTGCAGTCTGCCACGGGCCCCCTTGTTGGTGCAGCTGGCGAGAGAGCAGCTGCCCCCCCAGACCCATGGAGATACCAGTCCTGGGAACCGAAATGGAAGAGACCCCCATGCTGGCATTCTGGGCCTCATGTCTGTCTGTGTCAATGCCCCCTCCCTATTGCCTGTCACGCCTCCTCCTCCTTCCTTGTGATGCTTGGGGGGGGGAGGGGGAAGCTTGAGAAGGACTCCAAGTTCATGGGCAGACCTCCTATTGAGCTGACAGCCTGACTGTTTGCTAAATTCAGGACCTATTCAAAGCCGGCATGGGGGGAGGGGGGCAGACATGGAGGGCATAGAGAGGGTGAAGGACACAGTAGCACTCTGATGGCCCAGCAGTGAGACTATTCATTCAAGATCCACAAGCAAGGGAGGCAGAGAACAAGAGAGAGGGGAGAAAGAAAAGCAAAGAGAATGTGCATTAGTAAAATAAAGATTCTACGCACGTTGTTAACTCAAAACAATTTGTGGCTCGGACATTCCCAGTCCCCATAACTTCATTCAGGCTGGACCCCCGCCTCACACGCTCGCCCAGTCGGTCGGTCCCCAGTGCTGATTTCCCAGCTTTGTGACGGCGCGTGCTGTGGATATAAATAAGGTATTAATACTGTGGCTTAGTACACGCTACTCAGCGAAAAAACCTAAATTCGCTTCCTGAATCCTGTCATCTGCTTTGTTTCCAGATCATACAGCCATTTCACTTTTTTATGAAGAAACCACATTATTCACTTTTCTTTAACTGATAATTGCAGGGTTATTCAGTATCAAGTCTACAAATCATTGAATTCTTGCATAATATAAGCTTTGATAAGTAATATATTTTCGAAACTCACTGTAGCTGATTGCTATTGATCAGCAGAGATAATAATTAGATTTAAAAAGAACATAGTCAGAGTATCCATATCAACTAAGCTACCAATAAACAGTTACGATTCAAGTTTCAGATGTACCTTTGACTGAGTTTTACCTGAATAGAACCTGTAGAGTGCTTATAACACTACTATAGAGAATAGGCTCACTATCCCATTGACCTTAATATTCTAAAATTGCGATTTGGCATGCAGTCAAAGTCAGAAGGGCTACAGCAGCTTAGGTTCTGTCACATGCTTCCTCTTTGTATGTAGCTACACAGTGTTCCAGGCTCCTTCCAGAGGGTTCCGCTAAACTCTCAGTCCCCAGGCTGACTAACAAAAGTGTTTTCTTCCGCCTAATGCCTAGTGCTTACATGTGACTTACCTAATATAGGATTATGGAGAATGTACCTACAAGTAATAATCTAAACATAATCTAATGAATCCTTTGTGTTCCCCTAGGTGAAAGATGACTGGCACAGGATTGGCACATAATGCTGGTCATTGTGAGAGGACAGGTAGACACTGATGTCATGCTGCACGAGGACTTTCATAATCACCGGTGTGAGCAGTGTTGGTTTTCACAATTGCTCAAAAAGATCTCACACCCAGAATGTGGCTCCTTGTTTCGTATTTGACTGTCACACGGTCTTGTGCACCTGTATTTGAATGTGGAAGAACTTCATCAACTTAACATGTGGGACAATTGTAGTTTTGTTTTGAGAAAATATCTTCAAGGGATATTCCAGTCATGGCAATCATCTAACCATGTAACAGAGAATCTATCCATCGCCACGGGATAAAGGAGCTACAGTTCAAAATATATGTTGAAAAAGGACTTGTAGTACGTGTGGATCTACGTGGAGAATGATGCTGACTGGGCCATTAAGGCCACAATTCATCAAGGTATCAAACTTGTAAAAAAACACCAAGTTTTCTGGCTACTAAAAAATCATTCGAAGGTTCCACTTGAAGAACACTTAACGTTTTGATGAATAGCAAACAAAACTAGTCATAGAGTCTAGTACCTATAAACTGACAGTATGATCCATCATGGAGGACTTAACAGAAGTTTAATTATTCATCTGAATGGAGTCTCTGAAGCTTATTCTAACTTACAGCTAATTACTTCATTGTACCTAAATATATTCAGTCAAAGTGAGACAGAATGTATGAGATGTAGAACGCATACTGGGAAACTGTTCTGTATTTCGCTAGGAGAACAGGACCAGCTGAGTTAAAACGCTGTTGTGAAAGTGATTGCTGCAGTTAAAAGCATGTTCAGTTGTAACTGTCATGCTCCTTGTCCAGCATAAGCTAGACACCATAATGAAACATGAAATATGAGACAATTCTTCATGGGAGCCAACAGTCTGCACTAAATCTTTGCACAATTATACTGTACAGAATAGACAACTCAAGGAGCTGTTCCTTATTCAGTCTGTGTCTGGAATACTGAGAGCACCGTGACACCCTTGAATCTTGTTCTTTTTCTTTTTCAGTGGTGTTTGTAGCTGATGCTGTATTTAGGATCCTTTATTACTTTGTCGTGATAATCAGAGATATGCAAGTGTGAAACTCACAATACCAGTGAAGGAAACTGCACTGCGATAGAGCAGCTCACTGTGTTCAGTGATACACAGCTGAAGGAATGAGCTGCTATCTTTACTCTCTATGCAACTGCGTGAGGCCTGCAATCAACTGAAACTGGAGAGGGAACCGCGAGCAACAATCACGGGTAGTAACGCACAGCAGTGGAAAAATTATCAGCTTTTGGGGCCGCCAAGTTTAAAGGTAACCGTAGAAGGCAGAACAAATAAACATGATGACTGATGTTCTGACTTGGCACTGTAAAGTCCAGTAGAGATTTGCAGTGTACTTTTCACATTAATACTATCCATGCATATGAAGATGTAGGGAAGCAGTCATTATGGATTCTAGTTTTGTGACCATACTGCTTCTAATTTGCCAATAGGTATGTAGCCAAAATGTGCAGCTTCAGCAGCCCCTAACAGGAGTTTAACCTGAATGACAAGAAATTATATCTCACACTGTACAATAGCTTCACTGGCACTAGTAAAGTAGATGTCAGATCACATCAGACTTCATAGTGTTAGCGACCAAGGATCTGAAAGCTCTGGCTGAGTTTCTCAAGCTTTCTACTTGAGCTGAAACCAGCTTCCGTCAGATGACACCAGTTGTAACACTTAGATCTGCATTCCAGTGAAGTCCATTTTAATAACTATATACCTTCAAGTAAGAAACCCAGTGCACTTACGGTGAGTGAATATATTTATTCACTGGAAATTTTTACACACTATTTATATACATAAATATGTAGTAATCATTAAACTATAATTTGCAATCATAATATTTTATGGAGCATGTGCAATACATATTCCCTTAATATATACTATTTTTGTAGTTTACTTTCTAATCACTTTACATAGATAAAATTATATTCATAAAATTATCGATGCCTTTTGATAATCCGTGATTTGTACACAAATCTATTTTTAAAACCATTATGTTCGGCATATATCTGCATACTCGTTAACTGAAATGATTGGGATTCCTACTGATTATACGAATCTTATCAGTCAGATTGTGGAGACCCTGTCAATTTACAGCACAAATCAGTTCAGTTGGTTGCAGCTTCTGTTTACAAAATTTTCTCTTTGCACTTAAAAATGCCTTTGTGAATCGTTGAGTGTTCCGTTTACTGATGCATATGCATTATTTGCCTGTAAATGACAATTGTTTGCTGGATTTGCACTGTAGATCCCCTGTGTGTGACTGTACATGGGCTGTATTGAACAGAGTTAATAAAAGTTTACATTTAAACAAACAAAAAAAGCCTAGCTGTCATTTGCTCATGAACAGGAAATTTTGTCATGTGAAACTGGGCAAATTTTCTTTATATACAGCATGCTATACACTTAGCATCTGACAGTTTTGCTGTGGGGTTGCACATCGCTCCGTAAATGTGAGCATGCCACATCACCCTCAGGGCGAACATTGGACTTCGTGTTAAGTGTTCCAGCTAAAGCACTTTCATAATGTAGTTTTATGTGTAGTTGAATTATGCAATTGATTATTCTCTGCAAATTATATTTTTGCACACAAGTCAAAGATCTTTAGTTATATAGTCATATGCTGAGATGAAATTACGATCTCCTTGGTCACGGTGCAAGAAGCAGTGATGAGGAAAACATTTTTGGGGAGCTGGGTGCCCTCCTTCCTTTTGCACTGCGCCTAGTGGGAGGGGCTTCAGGTTCACAGTAACCCTATAGCAGGTAAGCGCTAAGGAAAATGGAGGCCTGAACACCACTAGGAAAATGAAGACTAGCTGATTTAAAGCTTGTCCTACACTGGTTTACAACTATGTGTTGCCATAAAATGAAATGCTGCTTAAATAAATGTGCAAGCTGGTAGGAAAATTACAGAGTCCTTATTAATGAGGTAAGGCTGCCAAAGACGGGGGCTGTGCCAGCAAGTGGCAGGCCTTATGTCACACATGCACTGACCCCCTCTGTTCTCTGGCAGTGTCACCCCCCCCTTCCCCCCCATCCCCTATAATCTGATTCACAGTGTTGTCAGGCTGCCAAGAAACACGCTGTATTAGCTGAGCAAAGGGCTTAATGAACACGATTATAAGCACATTTAGAAACAGCGAACAACAGATGGGTTTAGGAACAAGAATGATCAGATTTGAACTTAAAGCAGGGAAAGGGTCTCGGGATTATGTGCCAATGTGGATATTGTGCGTTTCTGCGACGTTTTAGCCTTTACCCTTCACTTAATATCAACCCACGATACAAGAACAACTATAAACAAGATGTAGCACTTTGGGGGAAAAAAAAAACACAGCTAACACGCATCTCAGTGTCGTCTTGGTTTAGCGTGGAAAAATTCCCACATTCATAACCCTCTGGTGTGAACATCATGGATAAGAAGCGTCTCAGCGCACAGCATGGCCACAACATGTCTGCTTTGCTTGGGAATCAGTGATCCTGGGCTATTTCTGTTCCTGCGATAGCTGTAGGCAATCAAAGCTGCTGATTTGTACTACATCTACATCTCAGCCACGGAACACAGTCACAAAAAAACATTCATGATGCTCCTTAATTCCTTTGAGCAAGCCGGTATAAATTTGTTCTTGATTTCTTCTGTCCATACATCGGTCCGTCCATCCTTCTATCCGTCCATCCATCCATCCATCCGTCCATCCATCCGCCCACTAATCCTGGTCAGGGTCACAATGATTATTAATGGCTGTTCTTGTTGTTATGGTGAATGCCATATTTTTTAAGTTTTCAGCTTTGAAAAAGTTTTTTCATTAAACCCGTTTCTAAAATATGTTCATGAAGAAACATGCCTTAGAATTTGGGCAATATGAATGCTACACCTGAAATTAGCATGTACTGTAGGACAATGAGCTCTTATAGGGTTATTGGGTTTCTCTATAGGTGACCTTGTCTACAGAACCACTACATGCACAAAGTGTCCTGTGAATTACCACCACAATGATTCAATATGTCTGCATGTCTGAGCTGTTTCTGTGTGGGAATTTTATAATACTTCTTCCTCATTTAAGGTCTGATAATTCATCAGATTATTCATGTACACATTGTCGCTTTGTTGACCATATTAAATCGTAGGCGTCCACAATACAGGCTACCATGGTTAAGTTATCAGATGGTTTATTAGTGTTTGTCCATGAGCATTTCGGTGGGAGTGTAAATCTGAAGCTTGGATATAACAGACACTGCCATTCATTAACACGCAGAAATGTGCCACTCCATTATCTGAGCTGTCTGAGCACTGGGTCCCATTGGAAGTCTAATGAAGTGCATTTGGCTCAGTTAAGTCCAGTCTTATGGTGACTGAAGCTGCATAGTTTAAGGGTTCAGTGTGTATTAACAGGTACTTCCTAAAATCGCATGATGCGGCATATTTTTCCTCTCAAATGGAGAACTTATAAATATGGTATTTACAATAATGATTTTACTTTCAAAAAAAAAAACGAATTCCTCTTTCTTAACTGTGGCACGCAGACATCTGCTATCCTGTCAAGTGTTACAACAATACACCGTAAATGTAATCATTCCTCTAAACAGCCAGTAGTATTGAGACAGTTCACATGAGTAATGGTACTTTCTGTGTGTATGATGTCACATATCTTTGCTATTACATCACCAGTTTGGTTGTTTTGTTTTGGTGGCATGTATTGGGTGAAGTGGCTGTCTGGAGGTGAAGAATATGATTCTTCGCCTCAAAGCCCCCCCCCGCCCCCCACCTCCAAACCCAAACTCGTTACAGGTCGACCCCAGACCTAATGGTGATGTCATTCATATGCAAATGAGACCCCCGTGCTTTGAGTATGAATGTGATGAGTGTTTGTTTCTAGAGTGGCTGATTCCATTACTTGAAGGACCATTACACTTGCCTGTCATCAGCCAAGAGATATGAAACAAAATGGCTAGGCAACGGAACACCTCCCAGCTCACTTTAGCTTTTTCGTCAATTTATTTTTATTATAGACCCACCAATACTAATGGCATTTACAGAAAGTTCATTCAGATAGACAGCAGACGTCAATGTCAATAATTCATTTTAAAAGACAGTGAACTAGGTGACAAAACTTCAAAAGTGGATTAGGCATAACACGTCTTTACTAGTGTAATCAGAAACTGTTCACCCAAAGCAACAATAAGCTACAGCACTCATGTAAATCACATTTTTGATTGCTTTGCTGAAGCAAATACATATTCGCATGCCCTCTAAATATTCTGCGTTTGTTAACTTATTGCAGAGAGTTGCTTGGGATGGAAGCTTCCGTCTCCCAGCTTGGCCACAGCTTGCTGGTTTTGAAGGTAAATCTGTAATTTGCATCTATTGGAGGGGCAGAGATGAGTTATCAAGATACTTTTGGTAAGCAATAAACCAGTGGCCTGTACAACGAAGTGGGGTTATTGGCTTATTGGGGTAACTTGCCGGATTTAAGGTACCACGGTTTAAATGGACTTAATATTCGTTCACTTACATTTTGCCCAGACTACCTTAAATCCGACAATTTACCCCGATAAGCCAGTAACCCTGCTTTGTAGTGCAGGCCCCAAGTTTGTTTGTTGACAATGTCAAAATTAACTGAAAGGTGTCTTATTATAAAAAGGAATAAGTTTATTAGGGTATCACCACAGATTAGTGGACTCGTAGTGCCGTGTATTTGATTGCAAGGGGATAAAATAAAAATACCTACCATTTCTAATATTAAAACAATTTTTAAAAATCTGTGACAATGAACTGTAGCCTTAGCTGGTTAGAGCTGGCAATATTTAGCTAAAGACTAGACGGAAGATATGCTCTGCTTAGTTTTATAGAAGATATATGGTTTTTAGATGGTTAGCTGTTTAGCTAATTTACTAATTTAATTACTCAGGTGAACAGTATGTGTCACTAGGTCAGTTTGATATAACCAACAGAGTAAAATGAATATAAATGTCTGCCACAATCTGGAAAAACGAAGTGTTCAGGTAAGGATGAAATGCTGAACTGCAGAGCAACATGCAAGACAAGGAATTTGCAGGGATCAAGGAGACAGCTATAATCGTACAAAGGGTTAAAAATCAGCCTCAGCATGATGGAAGGGAAGGAGGTGTGGAACACATGAGGAGTGAGGACCAATCACACAACAAAAGGTGTCATCATGAGGGTGTGCTGGAGTGGGGTAGGGCAGAGCAGAGGTCAAGGGAACCTTGGGGGGGGGTTCAAGTTCAAGTCGACTGTCACTGTCTGCATTTCAGCTCAGATCAATGGCCCTACCCAGCCAAGCACCCCCCCCCCCATTCTTCCCAGACTTAGACTTGACCAAATACAAACTCCCCTTTGTACCCACCCCTCCCACACAGAAGAAAAAACAATATGTCATTCTGTATTAAGCTGGGCAGTTCTTTTAATGGAGGTATCCATGGGGAGCTAGACAGCATTTGTTAAGCTTCGGCTTGGCATTTGGAAGCTTTGGGGGAATTTATACAAATCATAACACAACGTGTAAATAGGAAGAACAGAAAACCACAACAATACTTTGGGAAAAATCAACACCCAAAAGGCCCGGTGCGATAATGTGGTGCTGACCTGAAGCGACAGCAAGGATCACACTGTGGTATTAGATGAGATTAGACAATGCACCGAAAGCCAATAAAGCACATTCAAAATCATAAGATGGAGACTTAGCCCTCAGTCACAGGATGTGTTTTCGTAATTAGATGACACAACAGGATTGTGGCTTTTTTGCATCTGCATCTGATTATGTGCTTCCGTTGATTATCTCTGTCCATCGCCTAAAGCACTCACTGCTGGCACTGACCTGTAGGCTTCAAGCATAACTTCAGTTTTTACACATACGCACTAATTTATAAGGTATCTTAAGGGTTTTAGGGCTAATATGAGATGATTATTTAAAATCCACCAAGATATCCTGAAATGTAAGTAAACATATTTACATTTCGGTCCATACAAGGATTTAGAAAACAACTATGGCAAAATAATAGAGAATATAACTTTCAGTGAGCAATATAACTCATATAATGGTAGTACTAGATGGCAGGACACTTATGTCTTTAATATCAACTGGATTTATTTATTTCGAATTAAGTTGATAATATATCTAAACTGGGCAACTCAGACAAAACAAATCCAAATTTTCCTCAGTTAGTTTTACTAGTTCCCATTGGTCTGATTATGACCCTGTCAATCTGAAGGAAAACAAAAAACGATCGATCGGCCTTGATGAACTGACTGTGCAACAAAATGTTCTCACATTTTTAAAACATCCCACTGGGGGACTAAAACAGATCCACAACAGAATCATTTGACAGGGAGAGGAACCAGCTGCTCACTATCTATAAAAACATACACACCTGTATTTTATTTATCAAAATATAGCTAAGCTACCCACTTCATATTTTTGAAACGTTAAGCAGCTCCTTGATTTATATTTTACTTCTATCAAATCCGAGCTATGAAGGTGAGGCAGAAGTCTATTGTCTATTGTGCGTTTGATGGTTTGATGTGGTTCCTCGCTGTGATCTCTCCTGGGGGAAAGGGCTGCCTACCCTCGAACACGCTCTGGCACAGTGTGGCGGTGCACAGCTGCCACTCTCTGGACTGGCGCCACAACCCCTCTCACTCTCTGCCGCTTTCACGCTGGCTCGCGGTTGCCAAGGCAACCGGCCGTGCAAGTGACGGCAGCGAGTCGGACAAGGCGGGAGGAGAAGCCGCGAAGGCCCACGGTGCTGGGAGCCCAACCCCCACCCCCAGCTAACCCCCGCGACACGCACTACGAATGGATGGTCTACTTTTCCTACCGTAGACTACCGTAATTCTGGGTCGCTGTCCAATCAGAGTGCCACGTACCGTCTGAGCCTTGCCATACCAACAAGAGTTAATTCGTACATATGAAGATACTACTGAGGATCTGTTTACATGATGTAAGACAGTGGAGCCCATTCAGATACTGAGAGAAGTGTACTGAGAGTCTGTACCACATAGCATGTAAGCTGGACTCCAAAGGTTGTACCAGTACCACATTAGTCGCTAGTAAAGGTTGTCCGCACACAAAAACATTCATTAATATGTAAACAAACACTGCTATTAAAGCTATTTGTTTTTGAACAGGAAAAAATAAAAGTAAGTCCATTGTGAATAGCTCAGGTAAAATGCTTTCATGTCACCTGTCCTAAAAAAGATTTATATTTATAAGCACAGATGTCCACAGTACAGTTCGGTATTGGGGTACAAACCATAAGCAATTTGTGAATGACGTAAGCGTCTTATGACTGATGTTAATGTAAATCCGCAGTGCTTTTTAAAAGAAGAAAAGGTTTCACCTCATACTCATGGACCCGAAAACAACTTTTTAATATTGCTCATTTTATTTTGTTGTTTATTTTATTAGAGAATTACACTGCGGTGTGTCTGCATCTTACAGTTTACACTGTATGTAAGCTTGCTTCACTTCATCCCCTTTGCTATTTACAGCATGAAGGTCTCATAAACAAGGCAGCTACCTCAATAAGTCTCACCTCAAACAAAAGGACAGAATTGCAGCGTGGATTATTAGATAGACTCAGGCAGGCAATAAAAAAAAAACATTAAAGTCGATAAAAGACGTCAAACATACTAGCCGTTTTTCTATGGTAATGTGAAAACCCACTTCTCAGCCACACCGCGGATTTATGAAAATCAAGCTGCCAAATGTGTTTAAATAGCATTATTATATAGCTCCCTTGGAAGCTGTTTCCATTTGAAATGACATATACATGCTTCAGTTCCATGGACATTTAACACGGTTGTTTTATAAGGAAATTTTACTGAAGAGTACATTAGATTTAATACGCAGGTCATGGGTACAACAGCATAGTACATACTGGGCCCTAAAACCTTTGTAATCTATCATGCTACTCTTTGCTTTAATCTAAATGCTTTAATACCTGTTAAGTCTCTTGTAGGTAGAGCACTTAATAAACTCCGGCAGAATGAGTGGGACCTTCTCTGCCTTTTGACGTTAATAACTAAGCCTCTGGGAGGCAGGCGCTTACTTTCTAGCCACATTTGATCCCACCATGCACCTTGTCCTACCGCTAATCCACACAGGCTTCCTCATTCAAGGGCCTGCCCAGCCTCCCACCACTCTGATGGGATTACACCGCGATGCGGTCTGCACCCAGGCGCGGAGGAGGGGGCGGCAGGGGCACAGGGGACGACCCGCCAAGACGCCTGCCCGGAGAGCCCCAGCACGCAGCCTCCCTGCCCTCTCTTCTTCACTCCCACCCGTCAATCGCTGGTTTTACTCCCTGACGAGCCCATTGGCTAAGCTGCGCTGAGGGGGGGGCGATTAATTATTCATAGCAGCCTCCCCTGTAGAATTTGGATTTTTTTGCCCTTGCGACATTTGTTCTGCTTGTGCAGATTCGGTGGGGATGTGTAGCACCGTTCAGATTCACGTAAGATCGCACATGGTAAGGTGAAAAAGTCTTGGGCAGTCTAAGAGAATGTTTATAGTTATTTATCTGGGTAGTAAAGTAGATATTTGCTCAGAAAAGAAGGTTAACATTAGTACATATGCAAATTATCAATAATACATAAACGATAAACAAGAATTACTTCTGTTTTGCTAAATGTTACTGATATCTTGTTAGAAAGCTAGATCAGTGCAGCTTTGGTTCCTAAACCTCAACTCAGTGGTACTGTAGCCATTCTAAGCATTTCTTAAATTTCACCACCAGCCCAATTAATTAATTTACTTAATTAGCTAAATAACTCCATGAGGTACTGATCAGACAAATAAAGTGGGGTGGTGACGGAGTCAAAAACATACACTGATGTATTGGACAGTTGCTGGAAATACTGGGGTGAGTTTAGGACAGGTTTTGAAATGGCTAAGATGACACACTTTGACAGATATAATCGTAGTTTGCCAACATGAAAATCATGTAAACATCATTGACTTTGACTTTTGAACAATTCTGTATATTATATGCCAGTAGTTCACCTCGCCATCTGCTTGTAAGGGTGGATTATATCAAGTCTGTTATGCAGACGGACCTCTGGATGGATTTGTATCTCGCTCAATGACACCTAGGTGACAGTTTGCTTTTCTTTATAAAACCCGGTAAATAAAATGCAGGTCAAAGGAAATGGATTTACTCTCCTTTGAATTAAGTATGTATGTAATTTTGAAGATTCAATTCAATTCAATTCAGTTTATTTTTATATAGCGCACTTCACAACAGAGTTGTCCCAGGGCGCTTTACATGG
>JAODJW010000135.1:15677393-15694988 GCA_026777045.1 Hyperopisus bebe | reverse complement strand
GAAAGTCTAGCCGGGTGCCTTTGTGTCTATAAAATGTGCTGGCCCCATGCTCCACAGACCCTCCCACCCCTGTCGGCCCAGACTGGGGGCACAAAGAGACCGTGCCCTCCCAAATGTACGTGTGCCCCACCCCTCCTGACACCAAGAAGCAGAGTGCAGCCCCTGGGTCTGTCTGGCAAGACACGACACACACAGGCTGGAGTGTGGGAGCAGGCCGAGGGGCTGGATGCATATCAGAGCCCCCCACCCCTTAGCTGACAGTAGCCTCCCTGCAAGGGCCCATATAAAGAAATGAAGACGGCTTTGACATGAATTAAATCTAGCCACAATGGGGTTCGCCGTTTGTTATGACTGCAAAGAAGCTTCTGTGTCTCTTTTATATTCCTGTGTTGGAATTCCCACTATGGGATTCTGAGTCAAACACCAGTGGGGGGAGGGGGAACCTGTATCCACAATGAGTAACATGATGGATTTGGATAGTTACTCTGCATTCTCTACATAGCTTTACACCTACCTGACTCAGTTTTACAGTACAGGGTTGTGGTGGGAAAAAAGATTGTATTATGTGTCTGAACTTGATGCAAGGAATTTGAAAATGACACACTCATGTAAAGAAAATGCTGATACCACGGGATGGAATATTTTAATCCTCATACATGCTCATCACGTTTCCCTTTTTAATGTCTTGCATATTAAACGAAATCCTTTCAAGTGACAAAAGCTGAGTAGTTGGAGATTTCAGTGGTGGGATGGTACATGGAAGCTCCAAATGCAAAAGCACAGGACACATAGAACATGAGGCATTGCCCAAAGCTCCGAACACATGGAACATGAGGCATTTCCCAAAGCTCAGAACACACGGAACATGAGGCATTGTCCAAAGCTCAGAACACACGGAACATGAGGCATTGCCCAAAGCTCAGAACACACGGAACATGAGGCATTGCCCAAAGCTCAGAACACACGGAACATGAGGCGTTGCCCAAAGCTCAGAACACACGGAACATGAGGCACTGCCCAAAGCACAGAACACACGGAACATGAGGCACTGCCCAAAGCACAGAACACACGGAACATGAGGCATTGGCCAAACCACACCGAGCCAACAGCTTGTTCCAGGAAGCACAGGTATTATACAGAGGACACACTGGGCATGCTCATCTCAGCTAATGGTTTTGTTCATTCCAGTTACACTTAGTTTCAACTTCAACATTTTTACTTTAAAATTCACTTTAAAATTCCTCACATAGAATGCATATAGTTAAATAACATGAAACATTTAATATAAACTTTCACAGCACTATTGTAATATCACAGTGCTTGAAGCCTGAGAAATTAAACTGTATTATGGGATTAGAGAGACAGCAGTGTGTTGAATGAGGTGTAGATTAGACTTGACAGAAACAGAGAGAAGGCAGTCAGAAACTGTCTGGTTCATCACTATGCTATAGCTGTAGAAAGACTAGATGCTCATTTGATGGAGCCACAGACTGCATGCATGGCAGAACCTCAGTCCATGACTAAGGACATCCATCCATCCATCCATCCATCCATCCATCCATCACTCCTTTCATTCATAAACCGATGGTGATTTCCTGAATCTCCATTTCACTACATATCAGACATTTATCTACATCAAGCTTGGCCAATCTTATCCGCAAAGGGCCGATGTGTATGCAGGTATTTGGGATAACCTTTAGGTCAGCTGTTCAAACTCAGGTGTGAGGACTCGTCAGCCAATCAGTCCTTTAATTAGTGACCTAATTAGGGAGCTGCAGCGAAAACCCGCACACACATCGGCCCTTTGCGGATAAGATTGGCCACCCCTAATCTACATCAAAAAAACAAAATACCTAAATTTATGTCAGTACATATTTATTAAATGACTGTAAATCTAAATGATTTGTTATCTATACATACACACATTTTATATATACCTCTATATACTTGGCTAGGCACATACAGTCACACACTATGGGCAATTTGGAGACACCAGTTCAACAAACTGTAGCGTTCTGGACGGTGGGAAGAAGCCAGCATACAAAGATGAACATGGGAAGAGCACACAAACTCCTTCTGCATTACAATTAACAAATACGCTGAATTAAGCTTATTACAATTCGCATTCATATCTTTTTTAGTACAATAAGTGGCTTCCACAACAGTACATACTAGCGTCTTGCATCTTCACATCATCAGTGTGTGACCCTCACTGTAATGAAATTGAAGCTCCTGGCAATGCAACTACTCAGCTTTGTTTATATAGATAAGGTTGGACTTAGTCAGGATTCCCAGCCTATTGTTCTGGTGTCCAGATGACCCCTGAAGTTGAAGTGCAGGTGAGCAGATTCACATGCACACACCGATAATATTCCTGTACTCTGTCACTCATAAGCGTGTGTGGGCAGCACGCACTTTTCACACAATATATTTATCCATATGGTCAATGAATATTTATAGTGCAGTAGGCTTTTAAAAAAATATTATGTCATACCTGGAATGGCATTCCCTGGTTTAGACAGGTGGATCCTGTTTATATTTATAGTCAATAATTTCAGAATTAAACATTCATCAACTTTCATTTGCATATTGTAAACACATGTGCTTATGTTCTCTGATGTCAAATTTGCAGTTTGTACTTTTAATTACATTGAATATTTACATTATCACTGATTTATTTAACAAGGTACTACTAATATATTCATTTGTGTGTAATGAGAGGTGTAAGATTGGATGTAAAGAGGATACCGGTAAGTCGGGTAAAGAGAATACATCGACTGGAATCTGGGTTAATTATGACTAAGCAACGTTTTTCACCCCCTTCACGCCGTGCGAATACTGTGAAAGCGCATCGAGAAGATACGCCCTCTGCTGGAAAACTAACATAATACAGTATGAAATATGTTCAGGGAGTTTTGGCTACCTGGTAAGAGAACACATAAAGCGTGGCATTTTCAAGTCTAACATTTTTCCTGTCATTATTTCATAATGTGCCTTATTGTAATGGAGAGCATGAGGTCCGAAACTTCCAGAAAAACAGAAAACGTTTAAAGTATTAAAGCACGGAAATACAGGCTCCTTTAACAAATGGTCTTTGTATCAATTTTAGCGTTCTGTTAATTCTATATTGTTGCATGAAAACTACATTTAACTTTAAACTTTAAAAATGTAATCTAATTGATATGTTCCAAGATTGATCCAAAATACTTAGGCCTTACTATAATTCGATGTTATAATCGAATGCTGATACATGAACTCATTTACCGTGCATTGAAATACAACACAACATATCCCAATGCGAAGCTATACAACCATAACATATTTGTTTAGCTATTAAATTGTTTTTTTTTTTAAATCGCATATCAAAAAGGCTTATTTCAGGGACTGAAATACGTGCAACCCTTTTAATAGTCGAACTTGCTTTAAACATTTTTATACAAACGCACACATATACACGCAGTCAACAAACGTATCACTTTAAGACGTAATCGAATAAATGGTAGTCTGGTTCTTGCCACGCAGAGGACATCATCAGGAGAGTATAGGTGACCATGGTGGCTGGTCCTAAGGACACTACAAATTGATAGAATCCCTCATTTTCTGCCAGCTATAAAGTTGCTTTGTTTTTTATAGTTCAGCTAACAGTACAGACACAGTGATTGGTTACGGTCAATACAGCAAATTCGATTCAATTACAGTCGAATAATGTAAAAAGCGCACAGTGTCCTGGTGCCGCCTTCGCGGTTTGTGCTTGTGCCAAAACTTCGTGGGCTTGAAACAGCGTCGTTGTTTAGGCAGTAATTAATGACAAAAAATAGCAGGAGGTAAGAGGAATGGGTCAGAGACAAGGAGACACGTCGACAGTATTTTTCGGTGTAGCTAGTCAAAGCCAACAAAATACTCCAGAACATAAGGAAAAGGCAAATAATGCCCAATATTACGCTTAAACAAACGCAAAACACCAAAAAAACCTACATCACCTTAAATTATCAATGCCCTCCCAAAACAATTATGAATTACTACTGCATTTTAACGTGGTAAATGATTTTACAAATTCCTGTCAAAACTTTAGTTGCTACTGGAAAAAGATTAAATACAATTAAAATAATTTCTATGGCCAACTAAACTGCAGCTCGGGGTAAATATATACTATTTCTAACGTTTGCATGACCTCTACTGAAAAATCATCTTTCAAGTAAAATTCAAATATCGTTGAAAGGCAGACTATTGCAATAAGAGAAACGTGATTGTTTTATTGAGTTTTGTGTATTGTGTAAATCTAAAGCTTGGTTATTGGATATTCCTTCATTTTTCATATTTATGTTTTATTCATATATTCAACCTTTAAGTGATGTTTATGTTTTTATCAACATGAACGATTAACTTCTAACTGCATAACATTCTAAAGCTGCATTTAGACTCATACCTCATCATTATTATAATAATAATTAGTGCGCTTGTACTAAGCAACGTAACATATTTTATATGATCTACGAATAACGTAATATCGTTATTATTAGGAATTGTCTAGTTGATGACAACTCCTGCCGATCATACGCTATAAGCAACATTTCTCCAGAAGGTTCTGTCTGGGTCCTCATGGTTTGCCATGGCAGGATCAAGTGGTATAATACCAGACACGAACAGTAACATTGTCGGCAATGAAATTGTTTTGTAATCAACACATTTTACAACAGAATTTCCGTTTTTCAACAACAAACTCTACTACTGACAGAAATTCATCAAGTTACGTGACGTCAGAATGCACGCCACCTGGAGGGATAATCTAAAGGACTGGAGTGTATTTTTAAAAATGTAAAAAATCGAGTACAAACAACACGAAATTACTAAATGACCGTAACATACTTTAGGCACGGTTTTAAATACTGGTACATCCGCGCAATTATACAACGAATGATTTTGGCTCAAATACCATGTTCGCCTCCACACACAAAATCGTTTAGTTAAAACTGCAACTTTTGAAAAACTGGTAGAAATTCTTACACGTATTTACTAAGATCACATTTCAACAACGTAGCGGCTGAAACAATTATCTGCTCAATTTTGGTCGTGGGGTTATATCTGGGACAGAATACTAACCGACAATAATAAATAATAACTGAAAAACATCGCCGTGTTATAACTAAATATAGATAGTCCATCAATATAGTCATCATTTCCGAATTGTAAATATAATTGCAATGTACTTTGCGGCTTCCATTTTGTCATGTTTAAGTAACAGCAACCCTAGTGGAAATTCTAGGTTAAAACAGTTGAATTACCAATCGGTTTCGAAGGATACAACAAAAAGCTAGAGGCACAGCTTAAGTAATATTTTTATTCTAAAGCATTACACCAGATTAGTTGTCCAACCTCAAGGTTACTTGAAATCATTAGCAAATATTTCTGCAATTTTCCTTTGAATTCAACCTGTAGTCCACATATGGGGTAACCCTGACATGAGTGCAAGATATAGGAACAAGTTCACGCAACGCTGAAATAATTAATTTACACAGAAATGAGATGCACGTAAGTTACGGTCGTGTCGGCGTCAATGTGTAAATAGTCTATAGGTAGGAGGTCAGAAAGTCAAACGATGATGCCACCGCAAAGATGCGTGATGTGGGTGCGACTCTACTGCAGTTCGTCAGTAGAAGCTCTTATGAAATGTTCCGGCGAGGTATGGCTTATGAAAAAGACTAGCGACTGACAGATAAACTATGGCTAATTGGCATGGAATCGTGGGAAGTCGTAAACAAACTTCTGCCTTTTCTACTTCGTTTTTCTTCTCACCCCATTCTGATGAAGAGGCGCTTGAGTGGAAAAGCAAACTGGTCCGACAGAAGACCGGAATAAGCAATACGTCAAACGATCAGTTTTTTTTCCATTCACGTTGCCAAATAATGTTTAGTGAATTTCACTACAAATCGCAACGTATTCGACATATCCGAAATATTTTAAATCACCTGTCACTGGGGTCTATCAGCTCAGTGAGGTTTATATAACATTGTAAATGATTTTATTATTTTATCAAAATATTAAACCTCATTAGATGAGCAGTCGGGTTCAAAATTACACACTTAATCTATAATAAAAGTGTTTTTCATAAACCTGATTCCACTTTTTGCTAAATAGCTAAAATCAGATTAATGATGTTACTAAACACACATAGCAGTCTGAGAGAATGAATGGCCAATTAAGAATTATACAGACGACAGGATTTGCTGAGTAGTGGCTTTTGTGAGGTACACAACTTTGTTTTGGCATGCCGTCGCTTGGTTTCTTTTTTCAGCAGAGGGAATGTGTCTTGTACTGTCATTTACCATCAAAGATTCATTAGGAATTTCCTTTGCCTTTCTAGAAAAATAGGTTATTGTATTAAAATGCTGTCAGGCTCACAGTTACACTGCCTGTATATTCCTGTTGGGTTTTTCCATGCACGTCCCAGCAACCTGGAATACTATACTGGACACATGGGATTGGGGTGGTATTAGTTAACCAGGAATAAAATGCATAAATGCATGTAGTGGGTTTTGTGGGTGGACGGGGATGGCCAGCTGTTCAATAAAGCAACGTTAATGGATTAATGCGTGCGAGCATGTAGGGTCTAACAAACATATGAGTATGATGAATGATAACAGTTCTTTTTTCTGAAAGGTTTATGAAAGGGCATCTAAAATGAGTATGAATGGGCATTATTTCAGAGATGCCACTGTAACAAAGCGGTACTTCATAAGAAAAAAAAACGACATCTGCCAGTTACCAATACATACCAGGCTAAAATTACTCCAGAAACAAGCAGATTGCCTTGCCATTACCGAGGAAGTGAGGAAATGCGGCATGAATGAGGGTTATCCAAGAAACAGCCTAAGGGCTTCTCCCGTTGCGCTCTTCAAAGGATCTGACGGTCCATTGGTGTTACCCAAAGGCCCTAGTTACACTGCAGCCAAATGACTGCACCAATCAGACAGCACTGGATTATGAGTTCATGTAAACAGTTCATTTTTCCAGGGATAACTGAATAGATTCTGTAATTTCAAAGTGGAAGGTAAAAGGCATCGGTCTAACTAGACTTTGGTTACACTAGAACCCTTTTTCAAAGCACTTCATCATAAACACTGACCCGCAGAATGGGAGAGGTGGCCTGGTTTGAATGAATGTGTTTAGTATATATAGTATCTAGCCATGGACGCATAATTTGTAAGCATTTTTTGTTTGTGTATATAACATGTAGAAAGACTAGTTAAGAGGGATTCATTTATCTAAGTTATACAATGTAACAACGTATTGCTCGGTGTGACTTTTTATAGATATTCAGGAAAAAAACACATTATTTTAAGTACAAAAGCAGAAATATTACAGATGCAAAAATGTTTGGTGAGTTGTTACTTTTCAAGCAAGAATTAATATAGCCTATTTCAACTTAAATTGCCTATTTACTTTCAAACAAATATGTAACTAGTGGTAACATTCAAAAAAATCAGACCCACGCCATTACACATTTCACCAAGTAGAAACATTACCCTGCTGAACTATAGACCCGACTACACAATTCTAGACACTAATCAAGCTCTTCCTACAACTCACTCTCTCTCTCACCCACTCACTCACTCACTCACAGTGAGCTCCATTACATGCAAGCACACAATTATCTGCATTCTAATTTACTAATAAATATTTGTCAGATTCTTCTTTATATGTGGGCACATCATTCAAAGTGCATATTTAATGCAAAAATACAGAACACAGAAAGCAATATAAAACGACTCTAGTGGCCAACATGGCAATTAAACATATAAATGTCAAAGACAGAGAAAGAACAGTATTCATCAATACTATTATCCTTTTAAATTATAATTGCGTGGACTAAAATTAATCTTAATAATATCAAGAACACCAAGGCACAAAATCAGCCATCCTCAATAAAAACAATTTCTGTCTCAGAGCACCACACACCAATGATAGAGCATCTCAAACAAACAGCGGAGGAATTAATATATTTATCATAAGACCCATGTAACAGTCAGTGCCTCAATGACAACATTGTACCCTAGGAAATTTTAAGTGTTGCATATCTAAAAACTTTCCTATAATTTTATGTATAAACATATATATATATATTTCTATTTTACATGTAGCGTTATAACCAAATTCATCACAATCTAAACAACTGAAGCCTATTAGAACAGTAAGAATATATTACAGATTTTTTCCAGACGTTTCCATATTCTTCCAACCTGCAGTGCATGGCAGATTATAATAATAGACTCGTCTATCAGCTGCTCCCGCCTGGGGAGCTAATTGCCAGTATGCGATGGGGACCTTTGGTTACACGCAGACTGGGAGACTTGGGCATCATTAGATCAGTAGATGTTGACTTTGCCCCACCTGCTCTTCAAAAGCTGTTCTCCTGCGGTTAGGGATTTCTCTCTCCTCTGCCATTCCACAGGGAGGTTTTGAGAAGGTTAACTGTACCATTTCACACACTGTCAATAATGTCTCTTCACTGAATTAGCATAGATTCTCAGCAGTTGCGTTTTACGATAGTTTTAAGATGTATCGGGATAAGTGGGAATTCGAACAGGTATAATAATGCATGCATTAAAGTTAATCTGGAAGAGTAAACCATGGTATACTCCTCGACATTTACCATAACACACTTACCATTCATCTTATCGCATAAAGCAAATGCAAATATAGCGCAGGCAACACTCCCGTCATATGAGCTTCCGACTTAAATGACGTCAGCAGATAAGCAGTATCTTTCATGTTTAGTGCATCAGTTGAAAGATCTAGGAAATGAAAATAGACGATTTTTGTTAAAAGTCACTGTACCCTTTTATGCCAAAACAAATCATCAAAATATAAATACATTCATGTTTAGTGACGTTTGTCTTGTTGTTGATGACGACAATGATGGTTATTACTCATATTAGCATTTTTATTATTACGTTATACTCAAGCTAATAGACCTAAAATGGACAGTGGAGAAATATTTCATATAGACCATAAAAAATAATACGTAACTTCGCTTAATGTCAGACACGCATTTTATCAAAGTGCATATCAAAGGCTTTATCTCTTTGGAGAGATTCACACCAAAACCGGAACTACCAGAGGACTTAATCAGAGAAAAGCAGGACTTAAAACTGTCCTATTAGCCGAATGCTGCAGAGGGTATTTCTTTACGTTTTAATGCCTAAGTGTGAAGTATTACTGGGGACCCCAAATGGCACATCACCAGCGTATTTAATTTATTAGAAGATGCACAGTGAGAGGGTGCCACAAACACTTTGCCTTTCCAACAAAGGTTTTGCCTTTCCAAAGGTTGATGGCGTGTAAGCAAATATTATCCCCGACCAAGTGGCTGCGTCGCTCCTTCCTCTAGCCCCCCCGCTTCCTGGCTCTAATGGACGCCTCTGTGTGCCGTCTCTGTGGCCTCACATCCCGTCCCGAGCGAAAGACCCCGGCCTTAATGTGCCCATTGATTGTGAAGAATGAGGGCTTTGTGGAGCGGGGCTTGAGTGGGTGCCCATTCACTGGCACACAGGCCCTCACACGCAGTGCCCGCCTCAGAACCGGGTGCCAGGAACGGAGATCCAGCGAGGCGGCTTTTCTCGCCCCTGTGGGGAAGTGACAGGGAGGGAGCGCCGCTGCGCCAGCGAGCGACTCCTCAGCATTCAAGAGGAGCGCCGTAATAATGGGGGGCTTTGTGGAGTAACATTTAGGGCCCTGGAAAACTGGACCCCAGCCGTTTAATTTTGACAGTTGCGCATTTAGTAATTCTTTTTCAAAATGATAGACTGGATTGAATCCCGGCTATTAAAGTTGCGTGGTGTTGTTATTTAAACCAATTTAGGTGCTCGAGAACTAAAAACAAGCCAAAAAGCCACGACGAATCATTCAAAACTTAAAAGATTATATATTTTTCTTTTTTCATTATAAAATAAAGTGCCCGAAAATTACCTCAAGGGACCAGTCAGCGTGTAATTGCGGCTTGTTAAGCAAAGATAAATTATAACATGAGCCTAAAGCTAAAATGGCGTTATGATGGTCAGGGCGTTTTATTATTCATAGGCGTTACCATTAAGGTGGAGATCAGGTGCCTTACCGTTTTTTGAGTGCTTGGTTTTTTTGGAAGGGCATTCTTTATCAAAGAACCCTATTCTGGAACTGAATATTATTTTCTATAGGAAAATATATAGAAAATTAAATTCGAGTATATTCATTTCATTACGGAAGTGTTAACGCAAGAAACCTACTGCAAAAGGCATCAATGAACGAACTAGCGTTGTTTTAGGCTGCTTTACATTATATAGCACCACCTATTGGAATGTTTGTGTATCAACATCGAATAAAACGCGGCGTGTTTTTGTGCCCTTTCCTTCCTCACTCCTTTCAAAACGTCACACTGTCAAATTAATTGAATTGCAGGTTAGTGTATAAATATTCTCGAGTTTGAATTCCACCCGAAATTCAGACGGAAAGCAGGAATATTACGTCTCGGGGAGAGCGCAAACAGAAATTAGTACCATATTTTTCCCAGGTCACATATATTTCATACGCCGTTCCCACTTCCTCGACCTCTTAATTAACATTCAGTGTTGGCCCTGCTTCTCGTTGCTTTCACTTTTTCTGAAAGACAAAAGTGGATTGTGTGGGAACCTCTTGTTTTAATTGTGCCATCGCAGGAAGTAAGGTCTCACTGTGTGTGTGTGTGTGTGTGTGTGTGTTTGTGTGTGTCCTAAAACAAAAAGAGTGGCTGTGCTGGGGGGAGCTGGGAAAGGGGGGGTGGTCCTAGTGTGCCTATGCAAAAAAAAGTGTTGTTGCTACTTGCTTTCATGCAAATTGGCATCCAAGAAAAGGTCTCTGGTCCACAAAGGCTATTTGTACTTAGTGAGCAGAAGAGAATGACAGAGGGTGAGGAGGGGGTTATGGGGAACAGACACAGACAGAATTCCCATCAGAGATTTAGGTGCCATCATGTTGCATTTAACGATTTGCATTTTTTTCTTTTTTTTTTTTGCCCCTGGCCCAACTATTCATTAATTATAAGAGCCCTGATTTGTTACTTTCTCATTATGCCATATGCATTTCTGCTAAGTCAGCTGTATCTTCTCTCTCCACCGGACCTATTTCCTTGTGATTTGTCTTTGTGTTTCATGTTATGGAATCTACTGCAAGCTGTTGAATGAATGCGGATTAGGAGCTAAGAGGAGGCCTGGCTGGACTTCTGATTTACGGACAAGTCGATGATTCGCATTGATCACATATACAGTTGTTTGAGAGCTGCTATCTACAGCCACCTCCCTGTTAATCTAATACAGAATATAACATGGTAACAAGCAGGGATGGTATAACTGGGAGCATTAAGGCTGTATGAGTTATATTCCCTGTATCTGTAGGGAATATTCAATTCATTTAACTTGTACTGTTTCAATAAGCAGTTTATGCAGAATAAAAATCAATTATTAACTGATATAAATTAACAGATTACATAATTAATAGATTATTTATAGATAATAGTAATGAATTGTTCAAAGACTGATTCTTAGATTGATTTTGGTATGACAAACTATGGGTCATTAACAATTAACAACAATAGGGGAATGTATATTTGCATAACATATAAAATATTTCCCTACAAGTGAACTCCATCTGCAGGGCTTCCTTGTAAGATGAGACCCATCGTTGTTACTGTAAATAGACCAAAGATTAGTCAAATATCAACTGAGAGATATCAAAGCATTCTGGGTAGTTTTGTCTGCTTAGGTCTGTTAAACTGATGTGAATCGACTGCATTGTAGTGAAATTCTTTAACTTCTAAAGTATCTGACTGACTGACTGCTCTGAAGAGAATTTTACTCTTCGGAGATCAGCACTGAATTACTGGTAGTATAGAATATAGTGAAAAAAAAATCACTGCTTAGTACACGTGTAACATAGATTGGCGTACACGTCACATACATGAATGCATTATAAATGACCTTCCCTCACCGTTTATATTTTTCTTTTCCTCACACATTGGAGGCGAGTACGTCAGGAAGTTGCAAAGAACTGAGCAAAGGGTCTGTCCACTGGGATTGTCAGTTAAGGAAGTTCCATTTACTCCTCTGTGGGCAGATGGACCATGGTCCATTTGAATGGAGAACATAATGAATAGTTCATGCAACCTGTTCCCCCTTGACCTTCATGACCTGGGGTCAAACTGCCTTCAAGGCTTCCTGCTTAGAAACATGCAACAATTGTCTTGTGTGGATACACTCATAAGTCCCCCCCCCTCCCCCCGCCCGACTATTTTGCTCATGGTTTGCCCTGAAATTGTTTGTATATATACAACATGTTAATGATGGCATCAATGTGGGTGGCCCCTGTTTTTAGAAAATAATTTTGAAAATATCTGATACTTACCATCAACTGCTCATCAATTTGCTCAGTCCATTTTTTCGTTGCTGTTTCCAAGATGAACCCGCCACTGACCTAAAGTCAGGCTTCCTCAACACGTTACGATACTTGGAACCAAAACTCACAGAGTCCTACTGTAATCCAATGAAGAACTTTCAGTAAATACCAAAAACTTAAGTCACAGAAATTTTCTCGAAAAAATTTTTTGGAAATTTGATCTTCAATTGACCGCTAGTAGCACGCCTGATTCTGGCTCAGTCCTCCCTGTCTTTACCTGGGAAACCTAAGACCGTTTCCCTGAACCTGAATAAAGTAACTAACAGCCTCCACCATTGGTTCCTAGTACACAGCTAATCTACACCCATCCACCTTCCATCCATCTTTACACCATCTGAAAACAGTTCCATGTTTTGTGCCTGAACATCACCAGGTAAATCAATCCTCTATAAATCTGATCATTTCCAAGCACATGTGACACATCCATGCACGGCTCTCACACATAACCCTCACCACATCACACGTACCATTTACCACATCCCTCTTTAGGCGTGCACATCCCTGGTTACGCATACAACTATTGATTTCAGGGATGTGGGACAATGGGGGGTGCTTGCTACGTGTGGGTTGTATTATGGTAATACTGTTGTATTTGTAGGACACTTCTGGGAGGGCATTTCATGCATTTCAAGGGTATCGTTGCACATATATACAGTATATCGGCTATTTTGTATACTGTATATGGTTTACATATTATATATCTTGTCTTGTGTTTTTGCTTGCACTGCCTAGGAAGTTGCTCTCAGTCTTGTTGTGCTGTCATGTACAATGGCAATGAAGAATTAAAGAATTAAATTTTTGAATTGAATCTTGTATGTAATGTGAAAATGTCATCATGTTACACGATCAGGGGTGATGTGGGGGGTGGGGTGGAATTAGGAGTATTCCAAGGACCCCTGAGTAACAGGGCCCCTACATTTTTTTTAATAACCGGATTGGTCTGGACTGGGGGGCGTGATATGATGTGCTTTCATGGGGCCCAAAATCTTTAGCAACGCTCCTGCACGTGATTACTGACCTGTGCTAGCCAGGCTCCCTTCATGGTGACCATTTGTCAACAGCTGACAGAGGAGTGTATGTAGCCAGCAGTGCAGACCCTGTCAAAGCTAATCTTTAATCTTATTACAACTGACCCACAGGAGAGAGGAGGGCTGCTCTATGCCAGGAACCAGTGCCCCCCCAGGAAGCAGACGCTCGGCCCTCTTCTTTGATTTTATGAATAAGACGGGAGGATTCTTTATTTGATACTTATCTCGTGTGACAAATTTAATCGCATGTGACAGTAAAATGTTCGGTCTGACTGTGCAGATAGAAAAAAAAATTATATCACAAAGAGTCAACATATGTTTCTTAGATTTACTTTGATCATATCCATGTCTGAAAATAATAATAAAAAATGTATTTAAATCCCTTTATTTGAAATCTCTTATTTATGATTTCGTAATGATTGGATATGTATGTCAGGTAAGATGTGGATATTTGCAGTTTGGGTAAGTAGACAAAATTAATATGTATAATATGCAGCCATATATGAAAATTATGCAAAATTTGTGAACCTGTCAAAAGTGGTATCAGTACATTTATCCTCCACTTATTTTAGTACATACATAAAATTTCATATTTTATCAGGCTACTGATATTAGATAAAACTGCATAACGATTAAGTAGCAATTAACCTAGACAAAGCAAAACAACATGCAAATTTGTCATATTTGTGTTTTTAAATAGCATGCATATGAAACAAACTTTGATCATTTTAATTATTTATCCATAACAGGTGAGTAAAATATTACAAATTCACAATTTATTTCAAGTTCCAGAAGGAAAATAAGATTTTTGGTTTTTAATTTTTTTTTAAAGTTTATTAAGCCTATTTCCATGACTGCCAAACAGTTTTGGCATATTATCATTTTAAGAAAAAGAAAAAAAAACAACCTCTATGCAGTATAAGTGCGAGGCGGAACGTCACCAAAAAGCCACTTTTTAATTAAAAAGCAGTACCTTGACATTGAGAAACATTTTCAATGCAACTCTGAGACGCCATCTGGTGGTTATATTTTATAATAAAAGTATTGTTTCTTATCCTTGATATTTATTTATTCTTAGGAATATATTGGTAGTATAATCAGTATTATATATATATATATATGTATTTATATGAAGGATGTAGAGAAATATGTATATTTGATTATCTAAAACATGAATAAATGCAAATGCTATTACATCTCCAGCACCACAAAAATATCAGCGTTAAATATGGTCTAATCTAACGTTTGTTACCAAACAATGGCAAAAACAGACCATACAAAAAATTCCACATAACAAAACAAAATCTAGCACGACTTATAAAAACTATGTACAGACATACATAGACATACACACAGGAAATTCACGCAGTTCAGTAGTAGGCCCATTGACAGAAGATCTTAGCAGGGGAAGACCAGATCTGAGCTGCTGTAAACGTTTTGGCAAAGAATAAGGTGGGTGAACTAGGAGTGACCTGTTTTGATGCTCAGCCATTGAGTGGACTGGCCACCTCCTCTTGTTGCACAGGAGCCAGTTCGTTGTGGGATTCCTCATCTCCTGGCACCTGGATGACAGAGAAGGTCAAAAAACACAAAATATTCAACTCCCACTCCTAAAATTACAATTCATAGATTTTTTTTTAGCTACGTATAATAATAGATCACAATTACCCATATGTAAACAACAAAAACAACAACAAAACAACAAGAGCAACAACAACAATAATAATTAGTTTAACAAATGGTTCTATGGAATAATGATAATAATAATTCAATGTATATCTATATTTCTCTCCAAAATGAGTTTGGTGGCCTTTGTAAACCTGCCACCAAGTGGACTAATTGTGTATTGCAGGTCAGCTCATAAAGCGTCAAACAATTTTGCTGGTGGTTTTATTAAAGCTTTTAAGCAGTTGATTGAATATTTTCCTGCCAAGCTCAGTGATCAACACTTTGGTTTAGATTGATGACATGTTTTTTTTTTTCATTTAAGTAAATTAGGTCATCTAGGCCTAAATAATGTTTTATGTTAAGATATTATTCCAGCCACAGGAAACACATGGAATAAAAAATACCTCCCAGTAGATGTTGTCTTCAAAGCACATGGTATCAGGAGGAGATCCAAGACAGGGCATCTTCAGAATGAAACCTACGGGTAAAGTAAGCTTCTTCTTCATAATATACTCACATAATCATGTATGCTCAAGGTTAAAGACACATGATATAAATGAAATAGCACCATCCCATGGTGACACACTATACAGTAACTTGCTCTCTCCCTACTTTATGTTTCCTTAAGGGTCTTTACACATGCAACTTGCTGTGTTATTGTATACGACCACCACTTCTAAACATTAGGCATAATGTTATAACTAACCCACGCATTCCTGTACTTTTTTGCTACTCATCCCGATATTGCACTGTCTTGTCCTGTACTGTCTTGTCTTGCATTGTACCACTGTCTGTCCCCTCCCCAACGGCTTACCCTGAAACCGTAGCATGAGTTTCACTGAATTCCTCAGAACACGTGTCAGTAAAACTCAAAACCTTCAACTTATTATGGCTGAGCTCATTAGAACAGGTTGAAATGAATGCTGATCTGACTGGAAGTGAGCACGTCTGTGCCGCTCTCCGACTTACCCACAATGACCCCTCCCACGGCTGCGAAGCCCAGCGTAACTGCCAGGGAGAGAGCCTGTCGCACGCCTTGCCCAGAAGACGTGAAGGAACCTTCTGCGATGTTAGGGAACACGTCGTGCATTCTGTAGGAACCACATACTGTCAAGTGAGCTGTGATTCCCGCAAACCAACAGTCCAAAAGGCAGCATTGGCGTGTTCCGAACCGTACATTTTCGTACATTATCTGAGGTCTAGTGTTTCAGGAAAATGGTGAAGGAGCCCCTCTATACCCACTGGGGTATGCTACATGGTAATATGCAATGTGAAACAATGCAATCACATGAGACAAGGAGATGCCTAGGAAGTCTGCACTCTTACCCATCGCCATAGACATCACGAGATGCCGCAGAGGCAGTGATCGCCCCCACAATGGCTCCCAGGATGCCTGGCATGCCGTGGAGGTTGTGAACTCCGCAGGTGTCCTGAATGCGCAGCTTCTCCTCCAATATGGGCTGAATAAGATATGAGAGAGGAAACAGCCGCTTGAGTTCATGGTAAAAGGTCTGCTGAGTGTAGGAGTCATTTTATTTTGGCCAAACAGCATAAGTGCAAAGGGCAGAAATAGCTGGACCCCAAGAATAAATCTAACAGAGTAAAGACCTACTTTGACTGAAGCATAAAATCCCAGTCACCTTGAATGTGCTGATTCTAGAGGTCAAGTTAATTATTAAGACTGAAGTTGATTAAGATGTGTGAAGTTACAGATGTCACTCCGCCTGAACACATAGGACTAGATTTGTCTGCACACGCCTGAAGCGATGTAGACGTATTTAGAAGTTCAGGCTTCCCATTTACCGTCAGAAACTTGAAACCCAGGGTGGAAATGGCTCCAGCCAGGAAGCCCACAATCATAGAGCCGAAAGGCGTCAGCATCATCTCGCCGGCTGTGCCCACTGCCACGCCTCCCGCGAGTGCTGCATTCTGGATGTGAACCTGGCGGGGGAAGCGGTGGTTCATTTCAGAGTGAACATTTACAACAGTGTTTATGGTAATGGTGTCACTTACAATTTGGATGGTGATTTTATGTTCATTTGACCCCATGGAAATGCTGTTACTGATATATATGCTGTTTTTGACAAGGGACTAGGGAAGTAAAAAAGTATATGGTAAACAATAACCAGTACTGTTTCTGACTTAGTCAAGGAAGGATGGCAAACATGCTCAGTCCCTTTGACAAACTGGGATGAATTTTGGATGATGATGATGATTTATTTGCTTAATCATAATTACTGTGAAAGAAATACATCATATGCAGTGTTCAGGAATAACTAGTTACATGTAACAGTGTTTACAAGTTGTCCAGCTAAGCAAAAAATCTTGCTTTTTGATATGGGTCCATGGTATTACAGTTTTGTGGCAGATGGAATGCATCCAACTCGTGTTCAAGATGTTCAATAAACATGTTAAGTGCATATATATTCCCTTTTTT